>JANDJT010000012.1:26253917-26271156 GCA_024331685.1 Stegophilus panzeri | reverse complement strand
ATTAATCCTCTAGGTATCTGTCAGTGTATTAATACTCACCTCGTCCCTTTTGGCTAGTATCTGTGTTGAACATTGACTTTTATAGATGTCTATCATACACTGGGTGGTTTTAGTGATGTCACAGACTACTGAAAAGATATTTCTAAAACTGGTGTGTTCAAACCTAGCATGTGGAAGTCCCAAAGGGTTTGACATATGGTTACATAACCTGGTCTTTCCTTATATTATAAATATAAAATATTTTCGTATACTATAGAGTACACTATTTAAAATGCAATAGAATATTGTAGACCTTTGTAAGATATTAATGCTCCTTTGGCTGTGTCCAGGCACATCCAGCAATGTTTTAACACCCTGCTAGTGCACTCTGTCACACTATGCATTCATGAATGTACTTCACTGTAGTTTATCTCTTATGCTATTTGGGGATCTGCCAGAAGGATTAGTAGCCTTTAGTAGGTATCCCCTGTCATCTAGATAAGAAGTGGTATCATCCTATCACTAAAATAAATTGAAATACTGGCATACTTACTGATCAACTCTCAATTAAATTAAATTCAATTCAATTTTATTTGTATAGCGCTTTTTTACAATAGACATTGTCTCAAAGCAGCTTTACAGAAATATCAACACATTATATAGATATTAAAGGTGCAAATTTATCCCAACTGAGCAAGCCACTGAGTGGCAACGGTGGTAATTTTCAGCACCATATTACTCTGTACTTAGTAACACCCAGCTTCAGCCACTTTTCCACGGAGAATGCTTTTAGTTCTGAGATATTCTTGGGTCATTTTGCACTCACAGCCTATTTAAAATCTACTTACATATTTCAGTTTAAGTCAGGGGACTGTGAAAGCTTCAGCTTGCATTTCTTGAAATAGTTCATGTTAAATTTTGAGCTAAGTATGGGATCATTGTCTGACTGTAGAATGCTTAAGTTTCTTGAATACCTCTGTCATATTTGCTGATATTTACTAGAATCCATCTACCCATGCAGTGTCTCCTCTGCTACTGGCTGCTCACACAACCCCAGACTGATCCACCCCCATGCTTAGCAGTTGGAAAGGTATTGGTAAAGTGTTAATCAAATGATGCTACTTTTTTACTCCAAAACATAACTTTGGTGATTGTGGTCAGAGATCCATTTTTACTTTACCCTTCATGCCTATATACAGTAGATGCTGTTTTGTATATTTTGGACACTGACTTTTGTGATGAGGTCACAGATAAGGTTTCCTTCTGATGACTCTTCATGCAGATCATGTCTTTTAGATCTTGACTTCAGCAGTTCCCCTTAACTTCCATTTCTTAATGGCATTTCAGACAGTGGAAATTTCTCTGTTTTGTAGTCATCAATTAGCTTCATTTTCAGATCCTCAGTCAGCTGCTTAAAGGAGAAAATGCATGTTATCACAAGGTTTAAAGAGTCTAAAAATTTATTATGCTCTGGAATTGTTATTCTTAGTGAGAACTCAATCTGCCAACGAGTCCTAATTAGGCAATTAAGAGCTTTTACAACTGTGAAAGTGTCTCCAAACATTTGCACATGACACAATTAAAATTTTTTTTTTTCCAAATCCACTGAGAACTATCATACTGACAAAAATTTCAAATTATACGTATGACCATGAAAACTATGTCTATCTTTACACTAGGCTTTATTCAAAGCATAAAACACAAAGAGCATTTGTAGATTATTATAAATCATTATATTCAAACCATAAACTATTTCAAGAGGCGATAATAACTACCCAGCTAACAATTTTTGGAGTCACAGAATGTTCTGGGAATGTTGGTTCCCTTTCAAAGGGAACTCCATGTTGTGTGAACTAAATGCTGTCAGAAGCACTCTCGCACGTGACCAGTATCCGAAGCTTGTGTAACATCATGCCTATTTATTTATAGGCCTGCTGTGATCAGGTAACATGGCAATTAAGGGCATCGTGTGATATATAAAAGACACCTGTGAACCATCAGCCTTATTATCTTCAGCGAGACTGCATGTTGGTTGTTTGTGTAATGCTTGCAAAAATACTCGTTATATCCTGTCTATCTTTTCAAAAAAAGAAAGAAAAAATCTCTGAAAGGTGAAAAGTATGAGTGAGCGAGAATTCAGGAAGTGTGTTACGCCTTGCTTCCATTTCATCACGGGGAGGACGGATGCACTTTCTGTGTGAAGTGTCCGGGGGGCGGCACGCCAGGTCAGCCCTCAAGAGGTCTGACTGTGAGCATTGCAAACGCCTTACAATCAGATGGATTTTGACAATTGGATTTCAGAGCCTCGCGGATCTGGGCCGGCTGCAGCTGAAGCAGCCAGCCAGCTCAGGTCCTGTGGATCTCGTATGGATCTGGAAGAAGAGCTGGAGACGAGCGCTGCTCTATCTCTTGCTCTGTCTTCTGGGTCCAGCTCTCTGCTGGATATTGGAGCTCGCACCACGACTCCTCCTTCCGCCATGGACAGCCAAAAAAATTAAAATTCCTCTCTGACTCCGAGGAGCCCGAAGGGTGTGCTAAAAGCTGAAAGCAGCTCTCAAGCATATAAGGAGCTGCTGGAAGCAATTACTAAGGCTGGATGAGCTTTTTTTCTCCTCATTGAAAATAAATCCCTCACACTCCAGAAAACACACTCCTTTTTTCCAGAAGTGCATGACAAAGTATCACACTTCTCGGGGAAAACCATGCTTAAGCCATATTTATAACCTGTGGTGTCGGATTATACGGCCATTGTGGCGAATGAATGGCACGGCTATTTAGCTATGCCAAAGGTGGAGGAGGCGCTTGCGATCTACCTCTCCCATCGATGGCAGGTAATTTAGGGGGGCCGGCTTTGCCATTCAAGCCATGTAAGGTCACCGTGGCATTGGTGGGCAAGGCCTGTGCAGTAGTGGGTCTTGCTTGTGGGTCACTGCAGACAATGGCGGTGTTGCAGGCCTACCAAGCAGACCTGCTGAGTGAGCTCGACATATGGAGGCATTCAGCCAGTTCCCTCCCTGTTGTGTCGAGTTCACCCGGGCATTCACGAGTTGGGCCTGGGCCAGTGCTAGTACGAGGGAGGCACAGAAGGCAAGTGTGGCAGCCCGCCAACCCCTGCAGACAGCTAGGGGAACCAGGCGACCACAGTCACAGCCTGATACTAGGCCTGATCTGAGAATGGTCATAAAGACCAAGCAGACAAAGGAGGCACAGTCCTGAGGAGCTGTGGAGGGATGTATTATGGGACATGAGGTTGTTAGGGCATTTAGCCCCCAGTACTACTGTAGGGCCTCCGCTAGCCAAGGCTGTCCCAAGTTTTCAGTGTTCTCTGGTCAGCGAGCTATGACAGGGTAACAAAAATCTGATGCTTTCCATCCAAAAGAATGTGGAAAAGTTAACATCACTAAAAGACCATCTGGCAGCATGGAAACTACTGCCAAATGTATCTCCATGGGTTCTGTCTACCATAGAAAAGGGTTACCGGGTCCAATTCAGAGAAGCCCCTCCCCCGGTTCAGAGGTGTGCTCACCACAGTAGTCAGCACAGAGTAGAGCCCAACGTTAGTGCGGGAAGTTAGATCCCTCTTGGACAAAGGGGCCATAGAACATGTACCCCATTCCCTGAGGAAGGGAGGTTTTTGCAGCCGTTATTTCCTGGTCCGCAAAAAAAGATGGAAGTATGTGGCTAATTTTAGAACTAGAATATTTCTTCTCGGGGTGTTGAGCTGCACTGTCGAAGCATGTGTTATGTTCTCTAACGATTAATATGTCTTGTAATTAATTGCAGGTAAGCAAATGAATATGAACCAAATGAAATAGTGAGTTTTGTGTGTTAGATGAGTTGTGGGTTACGTGGGGAAGTTGGCTGTAAGCCCCAGTAATAAGAGATTTTTGGTTGTAGCATTCACTAGTTAGCCACGGCGCTAAATAGGCTAAGGCTAGCATGTGTGAAGTATGCAAAGCTAAAAGCATTAGAAGTACGGCTCAGACTGTTGGGTTTTGTATTCACCTCTGTTGAAATGTGGCATGGTCACAATGCATAAAGACAACGGTATTGTTTTGTATCTGTATTAATCTGTGTACATACTGTTCGGGTTGATTTTGTCACAGAACTAGAACATAACCGCTCGGGGTGTTGAGCTGCACTGTCGCAAAAAATTCCAGCAAGCTGATGTCAGAGCCTGGTGGACAATTATGCAAAACACCTACAAGAACTTATTTCTGGTAAAGGAGGCAATACTAGCTTTTGAGGCCAAGGGTATAGAATATCAAACCTATTGATATTTCTGTTGAATAAATGATTGAAAAAGCTAATTTTCCTTATGGTTTTGTTTAAGTATATCAACTTAATTAATAAGCACTGTTTCAAAGATGATCAAATGTTTGCTTGTCCAAATTTGTCAAAAAAGCCACCAAATTCCATGGGGTGTATTTATTTTTTCACATGACTATGTATAACGAGGATGTAGTGAGGATTGTCATTGAAGATTTCATGCCTGAGAAAGGTGTTGACAAGTGTACCATTAATGTACTTGATAGAGAAATATAAAGTCACGAGTATCACATTCATGGACATAGCTGTGATATATCTTTCCCTTGCCTTAGTTTGGATGATGTTACTGTACATGTTGGAGTTCATCGTGTACTGCTGTCGCCACCAGTGGATATTTGTCTTTGTTATCTACTTTTTGGACTATCTGATGATGCTTTAGGTAATATTTATACAGAGATATAGAAAATGCTAAAAGGGTTCACAAACTTTCAAGCAAGAGTGTAGAACCATGCATAGTTAGTCTGTAATTTAATGGGTCTGCCTATTTTTTGTCATTGAAGACTTTACTAAATTAAAAAATAATTTAGAAAAAGTACATTTTGAGTACTTGAGGCTCAAAGAATTTTTGGTCAAGGCCATTTTGTGGTCAGGTATTAACAAGAGGCAGATACGAGTACATCGCTTCTTTATTAAGTGAAATACAAACAAAACCCCCAATGTGAAAACAAGAAACATAAACATGAACTAACAAAACAAGAAAAGGAGCAAGAGTAACCATTAAAACCCCCATTAGTCTTGGTCTTGGGTGTGGCATGGGAGGCCATCTCATCTGCCTCTGGCAAGGGCATGGCATGAGAGGCTGCCTTGTCATCCTCAGGCATGGAATTGGCTAGGGAAGCTGTCTGGTTGGCCTTGAGCTTGAGCATGACATAGGAGACCACCCCATCTGCCTCTGGCTTGAACTTGTCTGGTGAGTCAACCCTGTTGACATTTGGCTTGAGCTTGGTTGGAGATGCCACCCTGTCAGCCTCTAGCTTGAGCTTGGCTGCACCCATCGACCTCTCGCTTGGGCTTGGCTGTAGAGGCCTCCCCATCGAACTGTTGCTTGAGCTTGGCTACAGAGAGTGCTCCTTAAAAAATGTTTTAGGGGATGCCTAGCAGAGAGCTGGTTTAGCAATGTGTTGAGCAAATGCTGTTAATTCTATAAATTTCAGCAAACCTGCTGCTTCCAAGTTTGAATCAAGTTTTCTGTCAGGTATTCTCAGGAGGGGGATGCAAGTGCAGATGGTTTCATTATTAAAGCCGGGTTCACACTGTACGATTTTGGCCATGATTTGGTCATCTGAGAAAAATTTTGAGAGTCCTAAAGATTCTTATAATCCTAGGCCAAAATCTATAGTCTTTGATTGCTAGTTTGACATGTTCCCAGACAGCCAATTAATAGCCGTTGCGATTTGTCAGAAGATTTGAGGCACAGTCCTGTAGTGTGGCTTCTCCTACTCTGTACGAGTCTTCTTGCATGTGTCTGTTTTTCGCGTCTTGACCGTCATACAGTCTAACATTAATGACAACTGAGATCCTACAGTGTGACATGGCTTACAGAGGGGATCAAGTCCGTACAAACTGACAAGCAACAGTTGCAAAGGACTATGAAAAATCACACAGTGTGCACCCAGCTTAAGCGAAATGCAAACAAAACAACCAAAACAAAACAACCAAAACTAATTAGGCACAACAAGAAACAGGTTTGAGTGATCAGTGAGGCATGTGCTCTGGTCATATGATGTGCTAGGGCTGATGTAGTTCTTGTCAACCATTTTTGTGGCTGAAACTAGCAATGAGATAACCTTTGCAATGCTATATCACAGATTATCCTTCAAGCTCTACTTGACAATGTTCAGAATCTGAAAACCCTTTAATACTTGTATCAATTATTCTACTGAACATATGCTTCAGTAGGAAAAAAAAGCTGTGCGCATGTTTTTCCCCAACGCTAGAAGTCAGACCTTGATGCAAACCTGTAGGGTAATTAACTAAAGCTAGTGGGACCCTCTGACATTTCCCAACATCCACTGGGTCCTGGGTACGAGAGCTGCAGCATAAGAAGAGACTTGCGTCTCCACCTCTCATTAAGAAGAATAGGCAAAGGTCAGCCCAACCAGGAATACTTGTTTTTGAAAAATACACAATCCATTTCTGGAACTAATTAAAAAAATAGTCCACAGAGATAATTAGAAATGTTCAGGATGTAGAAAATAGCTTCTTTGAACCATTTATCTCCTATTAGGTTTGTTTTGGTCTCTTGATAGCTTAGCTTTTGATAGTGTGTGGAGATTGAAAACACTTCAACTAAGGCACTGGTGTTGATCAAATGCAAGTTTAGCAGAGGAGAAAGTTATAATAAGGGCTGTTGTATGTTTACAAAATCACACCAGTGTTTGCCTTAAATCTTTAAGCTTATGCTATGGTTGAAATACTGAAATACTATTATTGTTAATAAAACAGTTTTAAGCAACCATACCTAGTTTGATTTCTTTAATAAATGTTAAAATATTGTGATTATGTTCAAGTTCTTTTGAACTGAGCAGAACAAGGCAGAATAAAGTGTTTAAAGCTTAAACCTTAGTTTTTGTCATGAGAGCTACATCTCATATTTTCTTTTATACCTGTGCTGAGAACATGAAATTAATGAAGAGAGTAAAGGCAGAAAGGACAAAATGGAAGTTAATTTGACACTACTATGCCAATAAAAATATGTAATAATATATAATATTAATAATAATAAGTGAGAGCTATATTTTCCTTCAGCTGAGGCATTTGTATACAGCTGCTGGTTTTGTGTGGACAGACCAGCCCATCCTCCATTTATGCAGAGACACTTCTTATGTCATACTTGAAAGATTTGTTTTATTTGTCTTAATTTATGGGTTTGTACTGGCTCACTTTCTTTATTATTCATATTCTTTAATTAATGCCAATAATATAAAAGTGCTGGTTTTCTCAGTGGTATTCTTAGTCCCTGAACTAGTGAACTAACATGAGGATGTGTTTTTGATAGAGACTACAAATCATTTCTAAAGTCCACTCTGAACATCTTCGAACAGCAAGGCCAATTCTATTAATTTTGCTATATATTGAAGACATTTGGGTTTGAGATCAAAAGATGAATTTGAGATGATAGATCAGAATTTCAGCTTTCATTTTTTTATATTTACATTTAGATATGTTAAACAACTTAAAACAAGGCATCTTTGGTAGCAGACCACCACATTTTTAGGTGAGCAAAAGTATAGGAACAGATAGTATTAAAGTAAATAACACTTAATATTTTGGTGCATATACCTTGCTTGCAATAACTGCATCAAGCGGGTGCCCCACAGACATCACCAAACTGTTGCATTTATCTTTTGTTATGGTTTTCCAGGCTTTTAGTGCAGCTGCTGTTGGGGGTTTTCTCCCTTTGATCTCCTTTTCAGGAGGTGAAATGTATGCTCAACTGGTTTACGGTCTGGTAATTGACATGGCCAGTCTAAAACCTTCCACTTCTCCCCCTGATGAAGTCCTTTGTTATGTTGGCAGTGTGCTTTGGGTCATTATCTTGCTGGTTGATGAAGTTCCTCCCAATTAGACTGGATGCATTTCTCTGTAAACTGGCAGACAGAATGTTTCTGTAGACTTTTGAATTTATTCGGCTGCTATCATCATGAGTTACATCATCAATAAAGATTAATGAGCCCATTCCAGAAGCAGCCATGCAAGCTGGCACCATGACACCACCATGCTTTACTGATGAGCTTCTATGTTTTGGTTCCAGAACTTTTGTGATTCATCTCTGTATTTCTTTGTTAATTTGAATCTGGCCTTCTGATTCTTACTCCTGATGAATGGTTTGCATCATGTGGTATGTCCTCTATATTTCTGCGCTTGAAGTCTTCTTCGAATGAAGGACTGTGAAACCTTCACACTTGCCCTATGAAGGTTGATATTAACTGTTGTTTTTGGATTGTTCTTCACAGCTCGCACAGTGTTTCTGTCATCAACTGCTGTTGTTTTTTGTTTTGTTTTTTAAGGCCAACCTATTACATGTCTGGTTGTTAGTAACCCTAACCCTAACCAAGTGGTTCCTTTCTTTTTCAGGACTTTCCAATTGATGTATTGGCTATGCCCAATGCTTGTGCAATGACTGATAGATGTTCCCCCTTTTCTTAGCTTCAAAATGGCTTGCTTTTCTCCCATCAAAAGCTCTCTGATCTTCATGTTGTTTTATCCTTTTTAATAAAAAAATGCATTCACAGATTAAATCTAGGGCTCCAACCAAGAGGAAAACTTTCAGAGCTATTAATTCTTTAAACAATCAATTTAACAGGACACAACTGAGCATCAAGAAACACCTGTCAGTCATGTGTTCCAATATTTTTGATCACTTGAAAAAATGGGTGAGTTCAAACAAAAGGTGCCATGTTCTATGTTGTTTAAAACATCCAGATGAAAATATGAGGAAATAAAATCTGAAATTCTGATCTATTGCCTTATAATCATCTTTTGAGCTCAAACCCAAATGTCTTCAGTGTAAACAAAAATAAATTAATTGTCCTTGCTGTCCCAATACTTTCAGAGAGGACTATATAAGTTGTTTTGGATAAGGGTGTCTGCTATATATAAAAGTGCTGTAATCCATGCAAATTATATGATTTGAGTCAAGGTTTACATTAGTCAGTCTTCTAATGTGTGAATTTGCACACACTCAGGCGCATGAGTACAATACGAATGTTTTTTTTCCCAAATTTATATGATTTTGAACTAATACCAAATTTCTTGTGTAAACTCTTGCATGTACAATTTACAAATAAATCCATTAGTATCCAGCTTGATAAATAAGGCCCATTGTTTGTATTGCAATTAAATGAGACACAGATCAGATTGAATATACCAGAATAAATGCTATAACTGAATTACTACAAATTCAAATGTGATGGCCAGGGTCCATGGGTAATAAATTTACACTCATATACTGTATATATTCATTAAGTGTCATTTACATTAGGCCAGAATGAGTTATTAGGCTACCATTACATAGACCATAGGTTTACATGAACTTATAGCTAAAGTATAGGCTCAAAACACATATTACAGAAAAAAGTAAGACACAACCAAAAAAACCTGATACCATAGACAGACATTGGCCTACAAATACCATTCTAGTGCTTACTGATGCTCAAATCTGAATGCAACTCACATGGCAATGCAACATGTCATGCTGTATATCATTATTTCCACCATAAATGGCCTGTATTGGGACTATATGCAAAACCATTACAGAGTATGTATGAAAAATAAGTATCACACATGTATCAAATAAGCTAAGCCCAAGAAATACTGTTGCAAGCACCCATATCATCAGATGAATTCAGCACCACAGAGACACACAACAGCGAAACGCAAAACACAGCAAAACATACACTGCCATTACAAGCAGCACTAACTGAGCAACCAGTTAAAAGAGAAACCCCTTCCACAAATACCAAATCGACAACAGCGTCACATTTTTGTCCAGATATAATAGTAAATAAGCCTTACCTTTAGCAGAACATCTTTCTTGACTTTGTGCATGCACAGTTGTTAACTAAATCCTCAAGGATTTTTCTAAATCCAAAGAAAAAAAAATTGCGATTGAGGGTACATTGTGAATGGTGGCTATGTGCCTCTTTGATAATGGCTGTCAATTTTGAATTTGTCTGATTTTTTTTCTCTTTTTTTGTGGACTCAACTGTGGCCTGGGGGGGGTCACATACATATATTATAAAACTTTAGATGCATATATTTTTATAATTTCGTATCTGTTTGCAGCCATTGTACTATGACTTTTTGCAGTTTCTGAATGTTTGTTTATTTCATCTTGCACCTGTATCACATGTATAATACACGCTGGGTGTAACAGTTTGCAGTTGGCTGTTTTGTTCCAGAGCAGAGAGTTAAGAAATCCCCTGGTTGGCATAAACTCAGTGGTGGTCCCGCCAAGTGTTACACAGTGGTGGTATAGTAGTGGTAGTATGGGGGCATCTTTTATTGATATATCGTCAGGTCCACTTTGGGTAAAAAAGGAAGATAAATATGTGGAGGTTACTGAAAGGATTCATTCTGTTCCTGTTATAAATACCAATGCCAAAGATATTATTACAAATGCACAAAGGGATGAAACGGCTAATAATCAGAATGTGGATTTTATGGTGGGTTCATTTGTTACCCGATGCAATCCTACAATAGAAATAACTTCAATGATAAGCTCTCTGTACATTTCTGATGACGACCAGTCCATTGATGATTGTAATAATGATAATATGGTGAATGTTGGTTGTGGACAAAATATGCAAGAAGAAATTGACCAACTTAAAGTGGATTTATTGAGAACAAGTTCAAACTATAGACATAGACTTCAAACAATCCATAAACAGCACACTTAACCAGAAGCCAGTTTCAGGGAGGCTGCGGATGCTAGCTTAGCACAGACGTAAGACCATTTTCAAAGGTCCCTGGAGAAATTGGAGAGGGTGATTGTAGATTGTTTACTGTGGAGAGATGCTAAATGGGAGTCAGATAAAGACACTCAGACAGACTAGCAGTACTACTCTCTACAGACTACATGCAATCTGTCCAGCTACATCCAACTTTTCTTCCATCCATGCTCCAAAAACACTGGTACCTGCACCTAGAGATAGAATCACACCATCCAACTGGAGTGCCACCTATGACATCAATCCACCTGCTGACATTCCACCCTCCCATACCTCCTCCTCAGATGTGGCATCCTCATTCTGTGGATGACCGCCCATCTGACTGGAGTTTCTCTCCTTCAATGAATCTTGTGATTCAGACCTCTTCCCAGTGTGGAGCTTATGAGAATGTTGAGCACAGTCCTGAGATGGCCTGCCCTGAGCTGGTGGAAGGCAAAAAGAAGCAGAGTTAGAGATTGGCAATCTTTCAAAGAAACTTATATGGCTGCTTTTTTGCCAGTTGATTACCTGTGGAATTAATTACAAATTAATGGGTAAACAAATTAACAAATTAATGTTTAAAAAAAAACAAAAAAAAAACATTTACATTACACAGTTTCACCATTTTATAACAAAGTATTATTACACATGGCCACAAGGTGGCGACAGAGACCATGCCATGTAAACAATACAATGAGTCAGCACAATGCATGTACAAACTTTTCTAATTTACAAACAGGTAAATTCACTCAATACAACACATACCTTGTTCTCCACTGCAAACCAGGACTAAAAACTGAATATACTTATGAAGAATCCGTGTTTGATAAGTGAAAACTTCCAAACCATTCACAGAGCATGCGCTGACTTTTTCTTCTTCTTCTGGTGTTTTATGGCAGTTGGCAATCCAACTTAAATGGTGCATTCCCACCACCTACTGGATTGGAGTGTGGGGCGCGAAATGGTTTGGAAGTTGGGGAAAAAGACAAAACAAAAAAATGAACAAACAAAAAAGGTATCTTATATTCTGTTGATCAATCTTGTATCTTTTAAGTAATTAAATAATTCTTGATAAATTCTTTATAGCTTTGAACAATTTCCTAACAAGACCTGAAGTGACACATTTTTTACTCCCAGAGATCTTAAAGCTTGAATTAGAGTAAATCCTGCTTTTTCATATGCATCACATGTTGTAATTACGTGTTCTACTGATTCTTCTTGACCACATTTGTCACATTTACCATTCTAATGTTTTCCTATTCTGTACAAACACTTATTTAATGTCCAATGTCCAATACACATTCTTTAAATTAAAACATCCTTTTTCCTGTTTCCAAATTTTCTTCTTTCTAGACCAACTTTTTCTTGAATGTGATGCAAGTGTCTATCTTTAGTTCCACCATCCTACTCTTTCTGCCATATCTTTCCAATTTCAATCGCTATTAATCCTTTTACTTCTGTTTTATTTAAAGACTGTTTTATTTATGTCAATTAGTGTATGTTTCAAAGCCTGCTTAGCCAGGTGGTCTGCCTCCTCATTTCCTTTTACACCTATATGTGATGGTACCTACAAGAAGTTTACTATAATTCTAGATTGTCGTATTCTAAATAGACTGTGCATCACTTCATATATCAAATTTTGTCTTGCTACAAACTGTTGATAACTGAAAGCTAGTCTGTTCATATCACTGACCTTGTAGGTTGTACTTATTCTAACCATGTAAGTGCTAGGAATATTGCTATTAATTCTGTAGTAAATACAGAAATATGATCAGAGATTCTTTTTTTAGATTTTAACTTTAAAGTGGGGTATGAAAACTGCTTCTGCTGTAATTCCAGAGTCTGGATCCTTTGAGCAATCTGTATATATTTGCACCATGCTATAGTATGTTCAATCAATATACTGTTGTACTGTTAAACTTTCTAACATATTCCTTTCTTTGTTATGCTTTTCTTCATATAACTGAATGTCCACTAGAGGCATAGGGAAAAACCAAGGAGGTATTGCTGACATAGCCTCAGAAGGGGCAATGCTGATATCACTTATTCCTATATTCTGTGCTTCCTTATTGGCTGTCCATCCAAAGCTTGTTTATTTTTTATACTCATATTCTCAGCAATCATTCAAGATTATCTTAACTGGATGACTATCCGAGTGACCTTTTATATTAGTCTGGTATCTCATCTTTAAATTGAGCCTTCTAATTTCTATAGGCATTTTGGCCATCTCTATTTGTACTGCTGTTACTGGAGATGATCTCATTGCTCCACAGCATATTCTCATTGCTTGTGATTGCATTACCTTAACCTTTAAAAGTAGTGTTTTAGATGCAGAACTAAATACCATACTTCCATAGTCAATAGCATCTCTTATTAGTTCACAATATGTACAGTTGCAATCAAAATTATTCAAACCCCATTGTAAATTAGATTTATTGTCAAAATTGACAGACTTTCAGCTGTTTGCAATGAACAAATCAAACAAAAGCAATTGAAATAGTTCATCACAAGAAGTGCTTCATGTGGTTTCCCCAAATTCAACTGAAAATGCAACTTATACTGATTTCTCCAGTTTCAAAAATATTCAACCCACTGTTCTTTTTGGCCTGTTCAAAAAGATCTGAGCACACGGGTCACTGCAAGACACTCGAGCACGGGCTGGAATGTATATCCAGGCTGTAAAATCGAAATGAATGTGTGCAGCGTAGACCACCCCGCCACAGCACACACATCCTATAAGGATATCCCTTTGGAAAAAGCCTTCAAGGAGGTGACCCCCCCCAGAGCAACAGAAAGGTCCCAGGAAGGTATGCGCGGCCTGCAGATGGGCCTCAGCCCCCTGTCATCACGCATAAACCTCGAAGTTAGAGGATGTTGCCCCACAGAGGCTCCATCAACGGGCGTGGCTGGCCAAAATGGCAGTCACATAAACCCTGATTGTAGAAGGGGCCCACCCCACTGAGAAACGTTCTTGTAATAACTCCAGGACTGTAGCTATTGCGCAGTTCACTGGGTCTACAGTGGATCCCTGCGGATGGGAATCTCCCAAGGAGTGCCATCTAGCAAGGATATTATCTCTGAGAACCATATTCGAAATGGCCAATAAGGTGCTACTAGCAGCAGACATAGACTTTCTTGGCAAACTCTCGCTAGAACTTGTGGGAGCAGAGCGATCGGGTGAAAAGCATACAGATGTGACCTTGGCCACATGTGCACCATGGCGGCCAGCCCTAATTGTGCGGGAGGAGTGAGGGCGAACCACGGTGTGTTGTCTCCTTGGAGGCGAACACATGCAGTCCTGCTTGGCCAAACCTCTGCCATATAGACTCCACCACTTTCTGCAGGCTGCAGCGCTGCTAGTACTGGAAAGTCAATTTGTGTGTGTACATCTTAATATTTTTTGTCTGTACTTCAGTTTAAAATATGGCGTTCTGCCCAATTTCTGCAGCTCATGTGGAAAAAATCTTGATGTTTTAAAAGAGACACAACAGAAACTGATTACACCCCTATCAACGGACATTACAGGTATTATTACAGGCTAGCTAGACAGCGATAACATAGCTAGAACATGGTTTCCACCCACGAGTTTGGGTTGCTTATAACGTGCATTTGGGAGTTCACTTTATTTTCGCATTCGCATAATTGCCAACATGTTTGACAGGCCTTTGCAGCATTTCACCACATTTGCAAAGAGAAAATCTTGCTTTCTATGAGAACATGTTTTCTATGTTCTATTTTGAATAACATATGGGTTTATGACATTTGCAAATCATTGCATTCTGTTCTTATTTACATTTTACATAGCGTCCCAACTTTTTTTTGGAATTGGGGTCGTAGTTTAATGCACACCTAGCTGTGGTATAAAGTTCTATATAAAATTACAGTTCTTGATAAAAGCAGATTTCTGTTTTCAGATAATGCTGTCAGATTCAGAGGACAATCGTCCAGGTACTTCAGACCATGTTGCAACAGAGAATCAGTGTTACAGGTTTGTTTGATTTATAAAATATTTTCTGTAGGTGCTTGGGAGCATGGAATTTGTACATTTTTACATTTGTGCATGCTCTCTTCTTATTGGTAGAGAGTACATGAAGGTGTATGAACCTGACAATAGTGAAGAGGAGGATGAGCTTATAACCACAGCACACTGTCTTGACCTCCCAGAGCCAATAGAGTAAGCTACAAAATTATGTTGATTGGAAAATACAGTGAAGGAAATAAGTATTGAATGCGTCAACATTTTTTTACAGTAAATATATTTACTGAAAAGAAATATAGAAAATATAGGTTATTCACATTAAATTTTCACCAGACTTTGGTATTAACTCAAGAAATCTGGAAATATAAAGAAATCCAAACATTAAAGTCCATAAATGAAGTTATGTTGTAATAAAGAGGAATGACACAGTAAAAAAGTATTGAACATGCTAACTGAAACATATTTAATACTTAGTGGAGAAGCCTTTGTATGTAATGACAGCTTCAAGATGCTTCCTGTATGAAGAAATGAATGGGCCGCAGTCTTCAGGTGTGATTTTGGCCCATTCTTCTAAAACATATCGTCTTTAAATCTTGTTCAATTGGTGACTGACTGGGCCATTCTAACAAATTGATGTTTTTTCTCTGAAACCAATTGAGAGTTTCCTTAAGTGTATACTTTGGATCGTTATCCTGCTGGAAGGTCCACCCACGTCTCATCGTCATCATCCTGGTGGATGGCAGCAGATTCTTCTCAAGAATCTCCCGGTAAAGGGCTCCATTCATCGTTCCTTCAATTATATGAAGTCTGCCAGTACCATGCGAGGAAAAACAGCCCCACACCACGATGCTTCCACCTCCAAACTTTTTAGGGGGATAACAGTGCCATTTCTTCTCCAAACATGGTGTGTAGTATGACAGCCAAAAATGTCAACTTTGCTCTCATCTGACCAGACTACACTCTCCCAGTAGTTCATAGGCTTGTCCAAATGAGTTGTAGCAAACTTTAAACAAGCTTTGACATGCCTTTTATTTAGTAATGGAATCTTGCAGGGTGAGCATACATAGAGGCCATGGCAGTGGAGTGCATTGCCTATTGTTTTCTCTGTGATGATGGTACCTGACGCCTCCAAGTGTTTCTGGAGCTCTTTCTGAGTGGTCCTTCACTCTTGGGCTACTCTTCTGACTATTCTTCTGACTTCTGATTTCTGGTCAGAAATCTTGTGAGGAGCTCCTGTGCATGGCCGGTTGATGATGGGGTGATGTTGCTTCCACTTGTGGATAATGGCCCCAATGGTGCTACCTGGATGATTCAGAAGTTTTGAAATACGTCTGTATCCAATTCCATCAATATGTTTTGCAACAATAAGTTTGTGAAGGTCTTGGGAGAGCTCTTTGCCTTAACCCATCATGAGCTGTTTCTTGTGTGACACCTTTGTATCGAAAGGCCTTTTTATAGACCATCAATTTACTAACCCAGCTGATATTAATTTGCACAGATAGGAGGTATAATTACTTTCTAACTACTTACTGATTTCACCTGGTTCCTTGCCTTACTTTGCATTGGAGAATTGCTTTTTCTTAGAGTGTTGAATACTTTTTTCCCTGTGTCTTTCCACTTTATTACACATAACTTTATTTATGGACTTTAATATTGTGAATTCTTTATATTTGCGGATTTCTTGATTTAGTACTGATGTCTGGTGAAAATTTCATGTGAAAAACCTAATTGGAAATATGTACTGAAAAAAATGTCAACATGTTCAATACTTATTTCCCCCCACTGTATAAAATCTACAAATACTGATTACATCAATTTAAATTCCTGTTTACACTTTCTAGGGGAAAAAGCAGTTTAACAGCTGCTGACATCATTTCAAACAAGGGTTGCCATTGATCAAAAACGTGCCAGCAGATTCAACATAATAAGATCAGATGTGTGGGATGGGGCAGTCAGAGGATTTAAATGTGTCTCATACTCAGAATTCAGTGACATGTTTTTGAAGTTCTCTGATGATGTTTGTTCTCAAGTTCTCACGTTTGAAGAGGGTCTTGATACAGGTGGACCAAGATGGGAATTTCTCACTTTGCTGATGAGCTGCCTGCACAATCGGACCATTTTTGATGGACCTCCCAATAGTTGCTACCTGGTATACAATTCAGTTGGTATGTATTTCATTTGAAATGTTGGTTGTTTATTTAAAGCAGAACCAGTTAATGAAAAATATCTGTGTAATGAACATATTCATGTTAGTGTGTGATTTGGCTTTACTTTCTATGACAGCTGTTAGGGAGGATGAGAATTTCTTGGCAGGAAAAATGATTGCTGCGTCAATAGTGCACAGAGAACCAGGGCCCCATTTTCTTTCAAAAGACATGGTAAACCACACTGTAGACGAGCCCTCTTTCAGCGCCACTTTAAAATATGTCACAGATGAGGGTATTGTAAAAGTGCTGCAAGAGGTATAGTAATAGACATAATTTAGGTAATTAGTAGGAAGGTTACTTGAATATTTATGACC
>JANDJT010000012.1:26207047-26219978 GCA_024331685.1 Stegophilus panzeri | reverse complement strand
TATATATATATGAGAGAGAGAGAGTAACTTGCCCGTTGTTAACTAATATAGTAAATTTTGTCCTGTAGTGATATGAAAAAATTGTGATATAACATCATTAAAATCTCAATTTGTCTTTTTAAAATGAAATTTAGAAGGCAAAAATTATAAGCTTTGAGACTAAAAAGCCAGTTCAGCAAGCAGTGCTGCAGTTTTATGGAAATCAAAGTGCTGCTGCCAAATTTAATTGTGAAATTAATAGTTTTACTGACTTTACAGTAAGTGACATACAGTGGGTGTGTCACTACACTTTTGGATGGTAATAATGTATTTTTTTTATTTCATAATGTTTACATTTTCTTTTAAATATTCTTTGGATTCATCTCTCAAATAAAAGTTGCCTTTTTGTTGTAATTATTTATATGAATGTAAAAATAAAATACCATTAGCTTATATTAATAATTAGTAATGTCATTCTCATATTGATTATTGTGACCACACACAGTCTGTTTACAATGTCTACCAGGACGATAAGAATATGTCGTTAAATTAAAGTTATAGCCATCTTTGGCATTTGAGCCCCTGCCCCTGAGGAACTCTCTGCATGTCACTGCCAGCCAGTAGTCATTCAGGCAGGACACATATGATAGCAGTCATATTGAAGCACACATAGACAATTCAGGGAAGTGTTGAAAATGGCTGTGAGGACATCTGCAAGCTGATCAGCACATTCCCTGGCAACTGGTCAGGTATGTTGTCAGGACCAGCAGCTTTCCATGGGTTAACTCATGGACAGAGTCTTCCTTATGTGTACTGCAGACAGACACAGTACTTTGTTGGTGGGATTTGGGGTAGTCTTCCCCACTAGCATATTGTTCTGTGGCTCAAACTGTGCATAGAAATCATTTAGTATGTCAAGGAGCGAGGCATCACCATCACAGACAAGTGAGATACCTATGTAGTCTATGATGCCTTGCCACATGCGCTTTGTGTCCTTGGTATTTTTAGTGACCATGGATTCTTCCTGCATGGTCCCTTTAATATTCCAGGGTAGATTGGCCCTTGCTGTGTTGAAGACTGCATTGTTGTCAGACTTGAAAGCAGTCTTGTGCTTTCAGCAGAAAGTGCACTTCAGCAGTCATCCATGGTTTCTGGTTGCACATGTGGTGATGGACTTGAAGGAAGTCATATCATCTATGCACTTGCTGGTAGATAGTGATGCTCTGTTTTCCTCCAAGTATGTGGTGTTGTGGTATGTAACAGCTTCTCTGAACATATTCCAGTCTGTGTATTCAAAGCAGTTCACAAGTGCTGAGATGGCACCCTCAGACCAGGTTCTCACCTGTTTCAGAACAGGTTTGACATGTTTCAGTAGTAGTCTGTATGTTGGGGTTAGTATAACAGAGATGTGGTCTGAGCAGCTGAGGTGGGCGTAGGGCACAGCATTGTAAACACTGAATGTTCATGGTAACAAGGTCTAAAGTGTACATTTGTGTCTTCATATAGAACCATGAGTAGCAGTGTGTAATTTAATTGGGTCTGCCTGATCATTTTTGTCTTTGAAGGTTTTAGTGACTTTTGAGAAGAGCAAACATTAAACCTGAAGTACTAAAGCTCACTTGAACTGATGATACAAACAGGGCCCAAATTTAACCCAATATTCATTAAGACATAAATCCATGCAATAGAATCTTCAGCCATTATTTTTCAGATGCTCTAACTCTCTCTGTGAACCTGGTATTCAGTACCCACTGTAATACATAGGGTAATGCTTGGGTGCTTATTGCACATAAAAACACAATAAATATTTGGTTGTGATATCTTACAGTCTGAAAAATTAAAACATATTAACTGGTTAGATTCTTGACAAATTTGACATGAAATTAGAAGCATTAAATTAAATAGAGCATGAGAAGCATTAAATTGACCAATAAGATAACCTGTAGTTGTATGTTTATTTAAAAGCCCTCAACACCCCTTGTATCAATTATTTTACTGATCATATTCTTCAGTAGTATAATAAGTATAATAAATAAATAAATAAATAAATAAATAAATAAAAAACATGTGCATGTTTTCTCCCAAAGCTTTGTGCCAACTCCTCATGCACACCTGTAGGTTTAACTAACTAAGGCCAGTGGGAACTGCTGACATTTCACAATGTCCCCTTGAGCTCTCATTAGGAAGGGTGGGTAAAGGTCAACCAAGCCAAGAATACTGTTGAAAAACACACAATCTGTTCCTGGGACAAATTAAAATTAGTCCACAGAGATAGAAAAGTTCAAGATTTAGAAAAGAGTTTATTTGAACCATTTAACTCCTATTAGGTTTGATGTGGTCTCATGGTACATCAGCTTTTGATTGCGTATGGAGAAGCAATCAAAAGCTATTGAAAGCTAATTTGAACACATCTACATGGACTTTATTGACATGATAAAAATGAAGGAAGGGAAAAGGTACTGTCTAGTAGTGGTAGACGGATTCTCTAGATGGGTAGAGGCACAGACAGTTGCTAAATGTTTAGTAAGGGAAGTAATTGCAATATTTGGCATACCTAAATTGATTAGCTTTGACAATGGTGGCCATTTTGTAAACAGTGTAATTAACTGCCTAACAAAACAATTGGGCATCAAACATAAGCTCTCCTGTATCAATCATAATCTGTGGGACTAATAGAAAGAGCAAATGGAACAATTAAATCCAAACTGGCAAAAACTTGTCAGGACACTGGGTTGAATTGGGTAGCTGTGTCACCCCTTCTCATGATGAGCATGAGATGTTCAAGAAACTGTAGCACACATTTGACCCCACATGAAATACTTACTGGAAGACCACTGTCAATCCCCTAGGCATGACTAGAGTATCTAGGCCCACAACTAGAACAAGTGGAGAATGACTTGTCAAACTACTTGAATGGACTAGCTTCTATACATCAGTCCCTGTCTCGCCATGTGTAGGAGGCCAACCGACCTCACAACGAACCTGTGAAACTGAGAAACTACCCAAGCAAGATCACTGGGTCTATGTGAAGGTGCCCAAGAGAAAGTGAGCTGGGCCAAGGGACCAAGGACCATACAATGTAATCCTAGAAGGGGCTACAGCAGTTAAGGTAGATGGACTGAACCTGTGGATCAACCTCAGCCACTGCAGCCCAGCTGAAGAGCCTGGTAGGCTTCTGAATGAGGTTATCCAGCACCTAAAGACAGAGAGAATAGAGGACAGAGTGAAATGCCAGTATCCTCTCCTCTGACCTCCATCGAGCCTCTCTACATGGTGTAAAATGACAAAGGGCAGCAGAAGATGAATGAAAGGTATGTTGCATTTTTTAAGAGCCTGTTTGGCACCAATTGACTGACTTTGCATACTGTTGGAACATTCAGACAATTGCAAAAGGTATTTTCATGACAAGGGACAAGAACATTGCCAAGAGCAGCACCACACCCATCCAAATAGCAGACGGTCTTGGGTCAAATGTGGCCTCAGGATGGCACTGCTGGAATGCATCATGTCAGCCAAGTGTGGGCCATGTGGCAATGATGGCACTGCAAACATAATGGCAGACAACATTTGGGCCAATTGTCAATGGGGGTGTGTGGCCCAGATCATTGTAGTGATTGCAGGCCACACTTAGAATCAGATTGCAATTCTGGAAAAGAATTTATAGTCCTGCTATGTACAAGCCAACATTCTCTCTCTCTCTCTCTCACACACACACACACACACACACACACAGACACACACACACAGAAGTTTGTCCGTCCATTTCGACAAAGACCGAAGTTTCCATTTCCGCCTCCATTAGGCGAGAACCACTGGAAAACACAAATTGGGACTCGACTTGCATGTGAATTGGATTAAAGTGAGGAAGACTTGCTCAGCATCGGCCTCACTCTCACTTCCCAGTGACCACCATGATGGCAAGACTGAGTCAAGACGACTGAAGATGTCTACGCAGTGATTCATACACCCATTCATACACCCATTCATACACTTTGGACACTTTGGAAACGCCAATCCACCATGTCTTTGGACTGGGGGAGGAAACCAGAGTACCCGGAGGAAACCCCTGCAGCACGGGGAGAACATGCAAGCTCCGCACACACAGGGCCACGGTGGGACTCAAACCCCCAACCCTGGAGGTGTGAGGACCCCCCCCCCCCTTTAAGTATTTCAATTGGGGACCCCCCCCAATTGAAGTATTTCTAATTCAACTGATTAATTTATAGGGTCATTTGTTGATTTATAAGGTCAGTGAAAAAAGGGGTGTCCAGATGAAAAAAAGAAGAAATAATTTAAAAAGAACTAGTTTTATGTGTTATGTAATTCAATAAATTTCCATAAGGTTACTCGACATGAACAAAACATGCATTTTCATGTTTTCAACATCCTAGAGTTGAAGCTGTTCTGTACTGAGGAATGAGCTAAAATTCCTCCAAGCCAATGTGCAAGAGTGATCAAAATTTACTGGAATATTTTCCTCAATAAGTAAATGACCAGGTATAATATTTGTCTCATTTGATTAATTAGGTTCTCGTTGTCTCATTTTAGGACTAGTGTGAAAAGCAAATGATGTTTTATGTCATATTTAAGCAGAAATCTAGAAAATTCTAAAGGGTTCACAAATTTTCATATAGACACACAGTATATTGCATGTGTTGTTCAATTTTATATATTTATTCTTACAAATTTTCCATAAACGATGCCAATAATTCTGATGTTATATCTAAAAATTGATCACTATTGACGGTTAACAACATTTAAATAAGAAAAAAATGGTCATTTAGTAAATTATATAAACATTTGTTTATTTCATTTCATAATATTAATAGAGTACATCTTCACAGCATGACATTATATGTTAGTTTAATTATCTTCCTCTTGGCTGTCTACTTTTGTGCTGGATTTGCAATTAACAAATATAAAATACCTCTTTAGATACTTGCAGAACTTTTGATCTCGCACTCCATATATGATTGGACCTAGAAAACGTGGCAAGATGTAGACAGTGAGATAGTTGGCATAGCGGATCTCCAGGATATGTCCAGGGAAGATAATATTTAGGATGACCTCAACACTGGGAGAAATATAGGAGAGCATACACATGAGAAGTTGAGCTCCATGAAGCAAAATAGTGTTTCTTGCCTTCTGGGCTGATGTTTTCTCAGTAGAGATGGCCCGGGCTGCAAACATAACCTTCAGATATGTATAGACTAGTGTGAGGAAGACTATAGAGAAGTAGACTGCATCAAACGCTTGCCTCTTGTACAGAAGCACTGGGTCTTTAAAGATATTTTGGCGCAGACAAAACACAGAACTACGGAAAAAGCTGATGGGTTCTGTAGCCAGAGTTATAAAGAGGTCAATGATGTCAGGTACTATGCAGATGAACCAGATAAAGCCGATGAGGAGATAAGTTCGTTGTACAGTGCAGATCTGGGTGTGACGTAGAGGTTCACAAATGGCAATGTAGCGCTCAATAGCCATCCCAGCCAGGCTTAAGGGTGTGTTGCGTGTGGTAAAGACAGCCACAAGGATAAACACACAGCAGACAGATACATTGATGGAATAGTAAATGTAACTCACTATGAACAGAGCCACTGTGACAGTCAGCTGCACTGCATCATTTATGACCATGTGAATGAAGAGAATATAGCGTGGGTCCTCATAAAATATCTGGTTGCTGAAGAAGTTAGCCACAACACTACCATTGATGTAGCTCAGGCTAAGCCACACTCCCACCAAAATGAAATTCTTTGCAAATGCATTGCTGAATGTGTCTCGTACTAGAGTTCCAGTTGAGTTCATGCTCGTATGTCCTACAATGGAAAAGCATTAAATTGCTTAAGGCAATCTTAATTTTAAAACGATATGTCAATGAAATAGTGAGAATAGTGATTCCATATGCTGTACACTTTTTTCACAATGCTGCAGCTGAATGCTGGTGTCTTAGAGATAATCAGTTTTTATGAAGATAAAAAATTATCATACAATATAGGAGATATTAGCAAATCAAATCTTTGCAGCAAAACTGCTTAACACTGTGAAATTTGTTGAAATACATAGTTATCAGTTACAAATAACGTATACATGTGATTTCAGTTCATCTCAAACAATCTGTAAGAATGTCACTACCATCACTGACATTTTGAATAATGCCTGCAGTATATCAATGTATTCTAAATTCAGCCATATTTTCATGGTACAGGGATTAATATTAACAATTAGATTTAAATATATTGATTTTTATATAGTAAAACAACCCATTATATGGTGACAGTTGATACAAATTATTTATAAATTATTTTAATTATTTGTGTAAATATATACATTCACACCACAGTCTGCATCTGTGTGTGTCTGTTAGCTGTATAACTGTAACTGTATCGATTTCTCTGACTATGAAACATGGAAACATGAAAGATAAATTAAATTGTATTCAGAAAAAAAGGACAGAATTTTGTATTCTGCATTAATTGCAAAATCAAACAACAATAGTATAATACAGTTCCATAATGATATACTGAAATAATCTTAAGTACAAATGATACTGCAGGTACAGTGCTGCTCCAGTTAACCCCCTCTGAGTGGCAATACTTACCTGACACCTCTTTGGCTAGTAACTGTATAGGTGAACAGTGACATTTATACATGTCTTCCTCACACTTAATTAGTTTTAGTGACATCACCGACCACTGACCAAAAAAAAATCTATCACAGGAGCTGTTGTTTTGAAATACCAATGGGTTTGGCACATCGATAAACAACCTGATCTTCCCATATGAAAATATAGTATACTGTACGTTCATCTTTCAGTTTACTACTATAAATAATGTAAATGTACTAGTCCTTAAGTTTTCCTTGAACACACAGAGTGGTGCTTGAAAGTTTGTGAACCCTTTATAATTTGATATATATCTGCATAAATATAACCTTAAACAACATCAGATTTTCACACAAGTCCTAACATTAGACAAAAAGAACTTTATTAAGCAAATGAGACAAAAATATTATACTTGGTCATTTATTTAATGAGCAAAATGATCCAATATTCCATATAGGTAAGTGGCAAAAGTATGTGACCCTTTGCTTTCAATTTCTGGTGACCCCCACTCCGTTAAACATTTCATTTAAACCAAAAATTCTATTTTGGTCTCATCCATTCACAAAACATTCCAGTAGTCTTCTGGCTTGTCCACATGATTGTTAAACTGCATAAGGGTGGCAATGTTTTTTTTGGAGAGCAGTGACTTTCTCTGTGCAGCCCTGCCATACACACCATTGTTGTCTAGTGTTTTCATGATTTGGAACAGACTCATTTATTAAATTTGGTTCTCGGGCTGCAACAACTAATCAATAAAATCGATAATATTCAATAAATATAGCTGCAAGCAGCAATACTGGGGTCAAGCCAATCATCGGCACCATGAGCAGCCGAAGAAGCTTTGTGACATATTTTTGGTTTGAGTCCGATGAACAGTGAATGAGGAGTTATAAAAAGTAAACTTTCAATCATAAAAAAACACTTATTTTAAAAGTAATTAAAATAGCTACTTCTTAGAATTTTTATGCAGTAGGTGGCGCTGTTCTGAAACTGCTCAGGTAGCATCTGGCATGATGCATATCATGCAGTACAGTGTTCAATAGTTATAAGCCAAAAAACTATTTTTGCTACCTCTTGAACAGTAGGGGCCAGTATGCCAAAACATTGCAAGTAATCTCAGAACTTAATGCTGATGACACAGGTTTCGTCACAGTCCCTCAAAGCGTTGCTGAGATACAGCCTCAAGTTCAATTTTGCTCGTTCTTCAAATTTGTTGAAGTGCCGTTTGAAAATGTTATGGTTTATCAAAATTCTGTGAATAACTTTTTGTCATGAGTGCATGTAGATGAGGCAGGCCAATGGAATTCATGGAAATCGGACAAACGATCTAGGAGGAGTTCGAAAAAGTAGCTTTTCAAAACATTTCAAAATAACGGACAGGAAATTTGCTTGACCATGACATAATTGGTATCATTGTTCTCTGCCTGAAGCACGGAACCACGGTCTCATGACAGTAGGCAAAAGGAGTCAATAGCTATTAGCATTTTTATAAATAGCATTATAATTTTTGATGTTGTCCTGAAACTTTATGTGTCCCTTCAGAGCATTGTGGCAAAGACGCATACCAAGTTTCGTAATGATATGCTAAGTCGTTTGTAAAATACAGCATTTTTTCACTAGATTCAAAATAGCCAACATCCAAAATGGCCAACAAAGGAATCTTTCATATTGTCAGACTTGGTATGGCCGCCGGAATCTAATGAGACCAATTTGATGATTTTACGAAAAACTGTTCAGAAGTTATCAGCAAAAATTTTTCATATCTTGTGACCACTAGATGGTGCTATTCTGAAATGCTGCAGCTAAGCTCAGGGCCTAATGCTGATGACGTTTTGTCACAATCACATTAAGCGTTACAGAGATATACCCTCACATCAGTTGTGGCATACTCGCCGTCAAATTCATTGATGTGCCAATCGAAAATGGTATGATTTATCAATATTCTGTGAATACCTTTTTGTCGTAAGTGTCTCTAGATGATGCACACCAATTTTTGTGCAAATGGGACAAAGTTTGAAAAAGTAAGTTTTACAGAAAATTCAAAATGGCAGGAAAATTTTCATGACAGAAAATAACATCATAGGGTGCAATCGAATCATCTTCAGCCAAGGAATCAGATGAGAAAAGACCTTTGTTTTTAGGACTCACGGTTCATACATTATCAACATAAAAGTGAGTGCAACTTTGGACAGTGTGTTAACGTGGCTTGTCGTGTCAGATGCTGTAACAGATGCATGTGTTTAATGTGTTCCAGACATGGTTTCTTCAGCGCATAAATGACAGTTTTATGTTTTTATCCTTATCTGTAAATGTTAGAAATTCATGCCAGTATTTCCATTTTACATAAAGGCTCATCCTGACAGCAAGTGAGTTTCCATTAAACTTCACTGAAGGAGCGTGAGCCCACGCATGCGTGTCAATCAAACAGCATGCAATAGAAAAGAAGCACAATAACTCTGACTAAAATATTCATTTTAATCAAATATGTTGTTTGAAAAAAAAGTCATTGTTTTTTATGAAAGCAGTAACTATAATGGGGTTATAACATGTAATTGTATATAAATGTAAGAAGTGACGTACATTTACAGAATAAAGTAACGTTACTGTGTTCAGATGAGTGAATGTGTGTGTTACATTCAACCTCAGAACATTCAACCTCTTACCAGTTAACACTTATTTTGTGCTTTTCTTTTTCTTTTTTAGCATTTTTAATATAGTAATTTAACTTCTGCTTTAAAGCTTGTGGACAATCAGTTGCTTTTTGTTTTCAAAATATAATGTTAATATTTATTTTTAAATCCTTTGCACAATGTATAGCATAGCCCACATCAATACATTTAATACCTTTTTCATAGCCTTCAATTTGCACAATGCTTGAAGGACAACACTGGGCAGAATGTGAAATAACATTTTTTTTTATTTTTTTTTAAATACAGAAAATAAAAATTGGTCTTTTAATCCAACTAATCGATTAATTGAAGAAATAACTGACAGATTAATTGATTATCAAAATAATCTTGGTAATATTGTAAAGTAATATTGGGCCCACGGCTGATTAGCAGAGGTATTTCAAGACAATAACGTGAGTTAGCCTGTTAGCAGAGGCTAACAGTTAACAGCTGTGCACTTACTGTACACATATACAACAATATCAATTTGAGCCTGAGTCCGATAGTGACACATCGGAAGATCAACCCAAACCACCATTGCAAGCACGATGAGAACAGGACGTTCCTCAATGGTAAGGTTATATGTAGTTTTACAATAACATGAGTTAGCCAGTTAGCAGAAGCTAACAGCTAACAGGCTAACAGTGTGCACTGGCTATACACATATACAACACAAAACTATGCATTTGGAACACTCGGTAGAAAATACATACATAAATAATTAATCATACTTACAAGTTCTGATCCAGAGATGCATGATAGTCCAAATAAAGTTGGTATGGCCCCATGTTTAATAAATAATCATTTTGCAAATCTCGCATTGAGTTCAGCTAGATTAGAGAAGGAGCTGTCAGTGAAATGATGGGAACACAAACGAAGGTCGGATTTGAACTGGTTTGGTATTGTTTTAAAAATAAACTCTAAACACCGACTCTTTAAATCCTCATCCTTTAGTAGTATATGCAAACTGGTTTTGCTTTGGCAGTGCAAAAAACAGCGTCTTCTAGACATGGAGACAAATGGAACCTATCTCTTTCAGGGCAACTACAACTGTAGTGTTTGAGGGCGGGTCAAAGCTGTTCGCGAGCAGCCAATGAAAACCAGCTGCAGGTTTTTTGTTACAAATCTATGTCGGTTTGTACAGGAAGTAGGTTTGGAATTACTAACGACTCGTTTCAGCTGTTCAGAATTGGTTATTTCTTTTGGGCGTTAATAACTCCATTTGTCACGCACTTTGATTTTTGAAACTTTGCAGACTTTTTTTTACATTCACAAACAGCTATATAACACACTATATGAAATGTAATATTTGAAAAACCATATTAGGTGTGCTTTAAGTCAAATTTATGCAGATACATAGAAAATTCTACTTAAACTTTCAAGCACCACTGTAGAATAATTGTAAGTAAATGTATGTTTTAAGTTTACACTGAGGAATATTGGGCCTTATTCAGAGTTGCCATTTCAAACTTTCAAAAACATGTGTAAATATCTATTCTCAAAAAATTCTCAAAAGACAAGAGTCGGCTTACAGGAGGAACCCATTCAGATTATTGAAATTTTCTAAGTGTAGTTCATCACCAAGGTTACCAGATTTTTTCCTTGAATAGAGGTGCCTGAGACAGAATGTTTCAAGAGCATCTTGCACTTAGGCCTGAAAAAAAAGCAGACTGCAGAAGCGGATGCTGTCAACAGCAATATGATATAACAAAAGCAAGAGTCAAAGTTTAATATAGTTTAATACAATGATATATGAGAATGAGACAATGGCAAACATTGAAATAATCATCTAATAGGAGTCTACTATATTGGCAATATATTTCTTAATGAATAGTCCTAGTTGCAACTGTCACATTAATGACTATGATACTCATTAAATGTGTGTGTATTAACAATATATTTAGAGTGTTTTCCATGTGACTCAGCAGTATAACCCAGAATGAACTAAACAAGCTATTGTAATCCCGGTCTCCAGGTGATTGCGGGGCTGTATGATCTAGTTCTAAATATCAAAAGTTTGTTCAAGGATGTCACATACCGTGGGTGTAGACGGAAGCAGTTGTGGGTGGCAGAATCCAGGCAGAATAATCCAAAGGGAAAAGACAAAGTTCATCGTCGATAAACAGGCGATCAGGCAAACAAACAAAATTAGGCTAGGCAGAAATCGAGGTTGGGGACGGAAACACTGGTCAAAAGTAATTTAGTAAACGCATGAGAAAAAGGCTTAGAGAATGGCAGAGAAACAAGTCAACTGAACATTACTTCGCAAAGTCTCTTCATTTCCGAAGTCTCTCTTATGCTGTGGTGTGAGTGTGTTTGTAATGGGATGCAGGTGTGTGTGACTAGAACTCCGGGGAAGGCGAGCGCATGCGTATGTGACGATCAGCCTTGCGCTTGTAGGTGTGTGACGTCTGTACCAGGTGCTGGTGTGTGCTGGCACAAACCTATTCACTCCTCTGGAACCACTGGTCAACTGCTGGTGATTCCGGGGGGTTTGCATTCCAGGGGAACAGTGGAGGCTGATATCCTAGCACACATTGGAACGGTGTGAGCCCTGTGGCTGAGTGACGCAGCGAATTCTGTGCATATTCGGCCCAGGGGAGGAATCTGCTCCAGTCCTGGGGGCTTGAGGCACAGAATGTTCTAATTAACCGGCCTATCTCCTGGTTCACTCATTCCACTTGGCCATTGGCTTGTGGATGGTAGCCAGATGTGAGGTTGACAGTGATCCCCATGTTCTCCAAGAAACTGGACCATACCCAGGGCGTGAATTGAGGTCCCCGATCACTGACTACTTCCTCCGGGATGACGAAGTACCTGAACACGTGCTGAAAGAGTACCTCGGCTGTCGTGAAGGTGGTGGGAAGGGCATGTAGTGGAATGAGCCTTACAGATTTCGAAAATCGGTCCACCATCACCAGAATGGTCGTGTTACCCTGGGATTCTGGTAGGTCTGTGACAAAGTCAATGGAGATATGGGACCAGGGGCATTCTGGTACGGTTAGGGGCTTGAGCTTGCCGGCCGGTAGTGTCCCTGGAACTTTACATTGAGCACACAAAGAGCATGAAGCCACTACTCTGTGTACCGCCCTCTCCATATTAGGCCACCAGTACTTTGCCCGCAACAGATGGTAGGTGCGGTGTGCACCTGGGTGACCTGTGGCAACCGCCATGTGGGCCCAGACAATGAGTTCCTGTCGGTGCTGCTTGGGCACAAATCATCTTCCCGAGGGGCATGTTGCTGGAACCTGTGACTGGGGAATGTTCGCTAACGTTTGATCCAGCTCCCATTCCAGGGCACTGATAATACAGGAGGGGGGAATGATGTACTCCTCGTGGTTCCTCAGAACCTCAGTGCTGTCCAGACAAGAAAGGGCATCAGCCTTAGTGTTCTTGGACCCGGATCTGTACGACAGGGTGAATTGGAACCTTGCGAAGAATAGTGACCAGCGGGCTTGATGAGATGATAACCTTTTGGCGGTACGTAGGTACTCTAGGTTCTTGTGATCGGTGAACATAACGAAGGGGTGTGTTACCCCCTCCAGCCAGTGTCGCCATTCCTCCAGGGCTAGCTTTACGGCCAAGAGTTATCTATTGCCCTCATCGTAGTTTCGTTCTGCTGGTGATAGTTTTCGGGAAAAGAAGGCCACAGGATGGAGCTTGGGCCTCTCTCCGAAACGTT
>JANDJT010000012.1:26179797-26195518 GCA_024331685.1 Stegophilus panzeri | reverse complement strand
TAATGCAACTTGCTTCCTAGCCAAACAGCAATTAGCATTTCGTGGTAACGATGAGAGTACGACCTCTTCTAATCGTGACAACTATGTAGAACTACTACATGCTTTTGCTGAGAAAGATGATAGGTTAGCTAGAGATTTTGAGACATCCACTGTGTTTTCTGGCTTATCAAACAGAATTCAGAATGATTTAATTGAAGCAATAAGTGATGTGATTAGGCTAGCAATAATCTCTATTGAGACAGAGAGACTTTTAAAACTAAAAGAAGATAAAGAGAACTTTTACACCAGAGTCATACAAATGTTTGTCCAGAAGGATAGGTGAATGGACTTCAATTACAAGTAAAGGTAAGACCATGCATACACTGCTGTACAGTCCACGACAAAAATAAAAGACCAGCCTTTTTTTTTTAATAATACATAAATTATATAAAACAAGATAAGAAAAAAATTGTTATTTTAAAGAATAAAACTATATTTGACTTTTTGTTGTGGACTGTATATACTTTCATTTGTATTGAATGAGTATGAATTGTGGAATTGTGATGGCAAATTAAGAACACACCTAGGGTGCAAAGTAAATGCGCTTTCTCTGAGCCGCTATAAATTTAACGTTCTTCTTTGGCCAAATATGTACCTTACCTATGTGTGTGTAAAGAATGCTGATATGGCATATGAAACATAACCAGTAGTCAGTGTACAAGCAGCCAGTTGAATGGTGAATTTATGCTACTCTATTGAATTCATATATTTGTAAATCTGACTTTGAAAGAGTCACTGCCTCCCTAGCCACGAACCTCACTGCACGTCACTGGGGCAGACATCCTGTTGAGGCAGGGGCTGAGGCCCAGGGATTGGTGGCTCTATCCACAAGTGGTGGAGTCCATATGGCAGAAGTTTGGCCAAGCGGGACTGCATGTGTTCGCCTCCGAGGAGACAATACACTGCCCGCTGGCATAAGGGCTCATTCCACTAGAGGGGTCGCCTCTTCGAAGGCTTTGTCCAAAGGGGTGTCCTTACAGGATGTGTGTGCTGCTGCAGGGTGGTCTATGCCACACACATTCATTCGATATTACAGTCTGGATATTCATTCTGCCACGGGCTCGAGTGTCTTGCAGTGACCCTCGGGCTTGGGTCTTTTTGAACAGGCCGTACCCTCCGTATGACAGAGTGGGTATTCTCGTTTCCATAGTGTTATGCTAAACACAACATGGACTTTCCTTTGAAAGAGAACGTCTGGATTATGCATGTAACCCTGTTCCTTGAGAAGGGAACGAGACGTTGCGTAGCTTTGTCATACCGGGGTAGGCTTGTGAATTGCGTCTTCGCTTCAGATAATAGAGGCTGACGGTGCGGTTCACAGGTGCCATATATATCACGTGACGCTTAATTGCCACGTCACCTGATCATGGCAGGCCTATAAATAGTCATGATTTTACACAAGCTTCAGATGCCGGTCGTGTGTGAGGGCACTCCCATAGTGTTATGCTAAACGCTATGCAACGTTCCGTTCCCTTCTAAGGGAACAGGGTTACATGCATAACCCAGACGTTCATGATTGAAAACCCTACAACATGACAGAACTAAAGCAGTTCTGCAAAGAACAGTGGACCACCAGTGGACCATCAGTGAAAGACTGATCTCAGTTATCAGAAGCATTTGGTTGCAGTTATTGGTAGCAGAACCAGATTTTAAGTTTAAGGGGCAATTATTTTTTCATATGGGTGATAAGTGTTGGATAACTTTTTTTTTTCCTTTTTTTTTTTTTGCTTCAATAAAAAATTAAAATAAAAACTGTATTCTGTGTTTTCTTAGGCTGCCTTTGTTTTAAATGGCTTTTTTTGAGATCTAAAACTATTTAGTATGAGAGATATGCAAAAACAGATGAAATCATACTTTTTCACAGCACTGTACATTCAGGATATAAATTTTAAATATATGAATTTATCCATAATAAGCAAACCAGAGGTGACAGTGGCAAGGAAAAACTCCCTGAAATTATATGAGGAAGCAACCTGGAAAGAAACCAGACTCAAAAGGGAACCTATCCTCATCTGGATGACAATGGATAGTGCAATTATAAATAAATCCCTTCTATAACTGTACTATATGGTCAAAGTGCAATTGTGTAACCAAGATATTCATTACAGTTTTCACATGTCTGTTTTGTTGACCTTATCCACTGTTCACTGATGGAGATTTGAGTGCAAAAATGTTTGCGGCAATTGCAGTCCTAAAGCTATCATAGCAATTGTAGTCCTAAGCCATCATAGCATAACTGTTCATATGAATTGTGGTCCAAAGCCATCTTCATGGTTTTTAAGTCATACCATCCTCAGTAATCTCAATAATCCTCAGGTTGTTCATGTGTGGCCAACCTCAGCAGCAGTGAGTGATTTCCAATTGACGAGAACTCCAACCAGAAGTAGGGCATCAGGATTTTCTGGAGAGCAGAAGGGGTCAGGTTCAATGGTGTCTCAGGAGTAGCATGTGTAGTGTTGTTTAAATTTTTTCCAAAAGTTAAACACTAATAAGTTTCAAAGTCAAGTACTTACATCAGATCAGCCTGTGGCTGAAGAAAAACACAAAGAACCATGAGTGAAAAAAGAAGGGTCCAATTTATTGTCCACCACATGAGATCCACACAGTGAGACATCCCAAAGTGATCTAAAAAAAAAACTCAGTTATGGGGCTCCCTTTAATACAGTGGAAACACCCCTGGTTTGCCTAAATACCAGTACACTTGATTTCTGGGTGATTTCCACAACCATTAAGTCTGAATTTTAGGTTTTTTTCCGAAAACTGTTGTGTTTGATTTTATGTTACTTCTGAAAACCATTATTTTTGATTTTCTGAAACTTTCAACAACCATTGTTTCTGATTTTCTGGTATTTCTGAAAACTATTATGGTTGATTATCTGGAATTTTCGAAAACCATTACGTTCAAGTTTAGGTTATTTATTTATTAATTTATTTATTTTCTACTTTTAAGGTTGCCCATTTTCTAGTTCTTCTTTTTAAAAAAAACAAAAAAAAAAACAAACTACTTCTGCTTATTATGGCATTTTCATCTGACCATCACTGAGTGAGGACCTTAGCTGTCTTTGTACTTTTCTTCCCCATCATGGGTAAGTGTATGTATTTCTTTATTTGTCAGTAGTATATGTTTAGTATGATTCTTAAACTGTAAATGAATGTTAGCTCTTTGTTTCGCTATTCACTGTAGTTTATTCTATGTGTTCCATGTCTGAGTGTGTGTATATATGTGTGTGTGCTTCCCTTTTCTGTCAAGGCTATGTAATGTCTGACTTAGAGGGGCCTTCTTTTTATGAGGACAAGAGTTTAGTAGAACATTGTTATTTTTTTCCTTACAGCTGATCAGCGCCCATTTTTTCCACCATCATTCCACGACTTAGGCCTAGACCCGAACACTCGCTATCAACTAGCACATCTTACTGCTGATCTGTCTCTCCTGATTGACATCCTACAAGCTGAGTCTGGTATTTCTGGTTTCCCTTCCCACTTGCGATATAGGATAATAGCTGCAACAGTGTCTGTGGATGTCTCTACTCAGACAGATCCAGGACCACCTCTGGTCTACACCTCTGGGGATCCGCTTGAGCCCTATGATGACGATATGACCTACTTTGACCCTGGCTTCAGCCCTCCCCCAGATTCCATCTCCCCCCGCAGTCCTGACTACAAGCCCTCTCTATCCCCTCATACTCAATAAATTCTCATTCTCCACAATTGGTGCCTTTGTGTTTTATTTCTATCATAAATTTTATTCAACAGTAGCTTGAAGGAGAGAGAGGGAGGTCATTAGTTATGCTTATTGTTCCATCTTAGTTAAGGTACTTTGAATGCAGAGTGCAAGCAGGAACTCTAGCAAGACTACCTATGGCAGCATAACTAAAAGGGAGAGCCAGAAGGTAACACAGACATGAGGGTACCCTGGGATATAAGGTGGCCAGTCACTCTACCATCAGCAAACCTGGGTGAACGTGTGAAAGTGTGGGGGGCAACAGCATCCAAACATCCCAGTTCACCATAACACTTTGCCTGTGAGCCCTCTAGATCTACTCCTTTACCTAAAAATAATATTTTTTTATATTTTTATGAATATAAATAATATTCATAAAAGGCTTGACAAAACAAATAGGATTTCAGCCTAGATTCAGACAACATTGAGACTGTGTCTGAGTCCATCCATCCATCCATTTTCTATACTGCTTATCCTGCAGGGTCGCAGGGAACCTGGAGCCTATCCCAGGGAGCATGGGGCACAAGGCAGAGTACACCCTGGACAGGGTGCCAATCCACCGCAGGGCACATTCACACATCCATTCATATACTATGGACAATTTATACATGCCAATCAGCCTACCATGCATATCTTTGGACTGAGGGAGGAAACCGGAGTACCCGGAGAAAACCTCCACAATAAGGGGAGAGCATACTGTGTCTGAGTCCTGAACACTATTTGGAAGTCTGTTCCATAACTGTGGGGCTTTGTAAGAGAAAGCTCTACCCCCTGTTGTAGCCTTCACTATTCGAGGTGCCAACAAATAGCCTGCACCTTTTGATTGAAGTAGGCATGGCAGATCATAAAAGACCAAAAGTTTGCTTAGGTACTGTGATGCGAGAGCATTTAGTGCTTTATAGGTAAATAGTAGTACATTATAACCAATGCAAAATTGTACCAGAAAGCAGTGGAGTGTGGATAAGATCAGGGTGATGTGGTCATATCTTCTGGTTCTAGTAAGGACTCTTGCAGTTGCATTCTGGACTAACTGGAGCTTGTTTATGCACCTTCTGGAACATCCAGACAGTAAGGCATTGCAATAATCAAACTGAGAGGTAACGAAATCATGAACTAATTTTTCTGCATCATATAGTGACATTATATTTCCTATCTTAGCAATATTTCTGAGATGAAGGAAAGCTATCCTAGTAATATTATCTACATGAGCTTCAAATGAAAGACTGGAATCACACCAAGGTCTTCTACTGCTGCACATGATGAAAGAGAAAGGCCATCCAGAGTTACTATGTAATCAGAAAGCTTACTTCTAGCTGCATGCCGTCCTAGTACAAGTACTTCTGTCTTGTCAGAATTAAGTAAAAGGAAGTTAATAAGCATCCAGTGTCTAATGTCCTTTATACATTCTTCAACATCCATTACTCCATTACTCTGTACTCCATCCATTTCCATCTCATAAACAGGAAACAAATTCTGATGTAATCTGACCTGAGCACGAACCTTTGCCATGATGATGAGGCAAGTATCCCTGAAGGCTCCATTGAAACGAAAGTCTGTGCAATAGGTGCTAGGTGCACATACTTCTAAATAGACTGTTTCCATGCTTTTTTCTTGCATGTGAGAACCAATTGCTTAAAAATGTGAAAACTGGACAAAAAGTTGAATTTATCATAAAACTTGCCTTGGATGTTTTCACTGTTTGTGAAAACAGTTTTCACTGACCAATAAAATATCAAAACATTTTGGCTATCTAACATGAGACTAGGCTAGTTTGGTATTGCTAGCCAAGGGGAGGCACAACTAAGTTATCATTGTATCAGTTATGGTCTGGCTACGGTGCCATGCAAAGTATGTTAGTTGTATTTATGCTCTGCTTGTGTCATGTTCATGTAACTTGGAACTCATATAGACATTTACACACCTTTTTTCCTGGCACAGCATGAGAGGATGTTAGTGTTTCAGTTTTAACCCCTTTACTGGTTAAAAATGCTAAAAACTTTGTCCAATTGGTCTTGCCTTTGTTCACTGATGATAAAATGCAACACTCCATTTAATGAAGATACAAAATTACAACGCTGCCGTCTACTTTTACTGGCGTTCAGTTATGTAGTAGCAAACTGCTTCAAGTGGAGAATTATCCAGGGCTAAAGAAAAAAAGTCTTTGGGGCTATAACCCCAAATGCCCAGGAAAAGTTATGCCCCTGGGCAAACCAAAAAATGTTTTGAAATCGCACGTCCTCTGTTTTTTAGAGTCAACCTCTTTTGTTTCACTCGTCACCTTTTCAGGCAAAAAATCAGTGCAGGTCCTCCCTATATGCAAACTACGCAAGTTGGGTAGGGCCCCAAAACAACCAGGGGGCTCCCTTGATCTCGTATATCATTTACTGTCAGTAAAATTTTATTTATAACATTCAAATATAAATGAGGATTCAGCTTTATAAGAATCAAAAAAATATGATTATATTTATTTAAATTCGGACTTGGACATCATGCGCAGTGCGGCAGGTAATGACATCACTGACATGGCTTTGGCTTCCAAACCAAGCTATCCGTCGGGAGAACATGAAGCAAAAGAGCAAGAAGAACTTACACTCTAAAAAATGTTGGGTTATTTTTTTCTACCCAAATGTTGGGTGAGAGAGGTTTGGTTTGTATGTTCCATATCACTAATTGGTCTTGACAGGTGTAGGTCAAAGGTCATCACCAACATCATTATCTTGACAGGCGTAGTTAAAGATATATATTATTACACATTCTTTCCCATAGATTAATCATTGATCTTGACAGTCGTAGGTCAAAGGTCATCACCAACCATCATTGATCTTGACAGGCGTAGTTATAGATATATCTCAGTAGTAAACTTTAAATCCGGTTCTGGTGCATTCCTGCACACACAAACACATGTTCTTTCACGTAGAATGTATTCATACATAGTATGGTCACGTGCGTTCCCACACACACACACACAAGTTCTTTCACATAGAATGTATTCATACATAGTATGGTCATGTGCATTCCACACACACACACACACACACACATACACAAATAAGGCTGATTAAATAATAAATAATGAATTTCCATACACATCCAACCAAAAATATCACACACACACACACACACACACACACAGAAGACCCCTGACCAATCAGAACAAAAGAAATTAAATTGCTCCATTCAGTAGGTGGTGGTATATACACACCATAAGTTTATAGAAGAAGAAGAAGACCTCACCCACCCTCTTGATTTAAAATACTCTGTGCTTACAACAACTTGTATGAGCTTTCAACATGGCTGGACTTGTCCTAATGCACCGGATAAAGCTCATGATTTTTTGGGACGATTAGAAAAAATTTTAGAGCGTGGAAGGATTCAATATTGGGTAATGTTACGGATGTACAGCCGGATTTTTTTTCGATACAGAAAAAGGAACCGTTTTGCTTGTCGAGTCCTCGGTCCCGGGTGACAACCATTGGAGCAGCGCTACTGAGAGCGTAACTTTTAACAAGGGTGACTGGAAAAAGTTCAGAAAATGGTGCAAGGATTTTGACTACATTGTTAGAATGGACTTCTTTTCCCCGGATGCATACACCCTGACCAATCAGAACAAAAGACATCTGTTTAAATATTTAGGCCATAACTAATTGATTATTACAAGTAGCAAACTTTAAATCCGGTTCTGGTGCATTCCCGCACACACACACACACACACACACACACACAAGTTCTTTCACATAGAATGTATTCATACATAATATGGTCATATGCATTCCCACACATATACAAGCATATCCCCTGTTTAGGCTAACACTCCTGAGTCAGGCCTAGGTCAAAACGTCATCACCAACGTCATTATCTTGACAGGCGTAGTTAAAGATATTTATTGTTACATGTTCTTTCCTATAGATTTCTGGTGCAATCCCGCACACACACACATGCATACGACCCTGTCTATAAAAGGCTAACACTCCGGAGAGTTTGGAAAATCGGCAGAGGAACGAAAGTATTTCCAGACTCTATCCTTCAAAACTTCGGGACACCATGGATTTCTCAGCAGGTAAGATGATGTATGTTAAACAATTAAAATAGTTAATTACAAATTAAAATAGAATGTTTATGTAATTATCCATTTGATATTAATATTGATATAACCCTAACCCTAATCTTTCTGAGTACAACAATCATTATCCTTATCTGGTCATTATATAATCTGGTACGATACTATATCTAAAACTTAATCTTCAATACACTTATATTACAGAGCAAGACCGAACTAAGCTCATCTGATTCTAGTGTATAGGATAACATATCAAACGAATGCGAGTCTACTAGGTAATTAAAAATTGTCTCTTAGATCTGTGTAGTGAGCTAAAAGGTGACTGTTAAGTTACTAAAAGTATATTTTATTTGCTTTACTGTTCTTTAGACAACAGCAATGTGATTATTTCTAATGACGAGTTTCCTGAGACATCCGCTCAAGACCTTTTGAATCTGAGCTCTACTCGTAAATCATAACATAAAATTATGAATGTTTCGTGCTGTAAAGTCTTTCATACGCATTTATATTTTTGTTTGTATCATATTCAGAAGTTGAGGGCATCGTGAATATCAGTGGTTATGATGGTGATATTTCAGGTGAGTTGACATATTTTACCTTCTATTCGCCCAGCGCAAAAAAAAAGCTCTCTCACATGTTCTGTGACTTATAGATACAAGTGGTGTTGAAAATGGTGGTGCTATAGAAGAACAAGAGGAAATCAACTCGGAAGGCGACATTCAACTCGACCTCGAATTAGAGGAGATCTTCACAGTGTGGCATGAATTGTTCCAAGTAAAGACTGTTTTATCTGAAAACTTTGGACAGGTTGATAATACATTTGAATCTGATCGAGGTACGGAATTTGTCCCTTTACTGTACAACATACTTGAAAATTTGAATAGATGCCTCACAATGAACATAAAGTTGATTGAAAAATTGTATGCTAGATATGGCGCAGAAACGACTGAAATGCAGTTCGGATACAGAGACTAAAAAAATGAGAACCGAAAATACTCCATTACCCTATGATTTCTGTTATGATGGAAACCAGGGTTCTTCAAATGGTCTGTTACATCATGAATCGTACACAACCCTTAACCTATGTTTAACTGATGCGATCAACCGGCTGAATGAAAGTTTAATTCCGTCACACCAGGTTGTTAGTGAGAGACTTAATCAGAGTCCAAATTACAACGTATCAAACACACCAGTGACGCCATACGACATATTTTCTGAATTAAATCAATGTCTTCTAGAGTTACAAAATAACCTAAATGAACAAGGTCATTTAGTACAGTTAAACCCTAATCTAATCGATGCAGTCAACCATGAAAATGAAAATTTAAGATCGTTAGACCAGACCAATATTCAAAATGAAAATCCCAGCTGAAATTCCAGTCAAACTGTATCAAGCACGCTGGTGATGTCGCACGACATATTTTTCGAATTAAATCAATGTCTGTTCATTTAGGTTATTTTGTAACTCTAACAAAGACAATCTATGCAGATAAATCCTTGTTTAGATGCGGTGAATCAACTCAATGAAAATATGGCAATATCTCCCAAACACAATATTGTCTCAACTCCAGAAATCGCTCAGGAACCTAGACCGTTATCTTCTCATGATATGATATACGAACTTAATCAAAGTCTTATGAGGATAAATGACAGTCTGGTTAACTTAATCGAAACCCCCGCCAATATTCCACAAAATTCGGAAAACGATAATGAGTACAACCATCCAATGGAAAACATGGAATCACCTGATATCCAAGATTCTCAAATGGAAAACATGGAATCGCTTGATATCCAAGATTCTCAAATGGAAAACATGGAATTGCCTGATATACAAGATGAGCAAGATGGTAATGGGCTAGATCTAATATCCAAGATGAGCAAAATTGTGATAGGTTAGATCGTAATATCCAAGATGAGCAAGATGGTGACGGGTTAGATCCTAATATTAAAATAATTAATCATAAAAAATTCAACAACACTGAGATTAGGAGAAGAGTGAATTTTGCTTTGATCGCTAATGTTGACAGCTTTGCAGATTTTTGACAGCTTTGCGATTCCAGATTTTTATAATTATGTTTTAGAGATTTTAAACAGTGTGACTGAAATTGTTAATAATTTAATTTCTGCTGAGGATGTCGTCACTGTTGAAATCAGAGGTGATACCATCAATGTTTCATCACGCGTTCAATTAGTCAAGGGTGTAATCGATTTACAATCTTTTCTGACCATGCTCAAAAATTATTCAATTCAGAGTAAACGTGAAATTTTTTATAGATAACACCCATGAAATAGTCGTACAAATCGTCCGACCACCTCGGGGTGGTGCAATTAGAAGGAAAATAGGCCATATATTCAAATCGGAAACCATACAGAAGAAAATGAAGCATCTACACATTTTTCACAACAGAGATGACGTGTTTTGCTTTGTGCATTACCCAACTTTTGAATCGTGAAAAAAAACGATTTTGAAACCGAACAAATTGTTAGAAAAATTACAACATGATGTGGGATTATCCGTAAACACCGCAGTCAGCTTCGCTGATGTATCGAGATTTGAGAGACATTTGAATTGTAAAATCGTAATTGTACACTCTTCTGTCAGCAAAGCCGGATACTCTTTCTTTCAAACTAGCAAGATTCCCCATGAAAAAAAACAACTATTTACCTGTTTTTGCATGACAACCACTATTATGGGGTTAAAAGTATCACCAGAATTTTAGGAACGAGTCATGTTTGTCATTTCTGCCACTCGGGGTTTGATGTTTCATGGAAACACAAATGCGATTATATCTGCAACGTTTGTCGCAATCCCGATTGTCACAAGCACCCTAAGAATGTAATTAAATGTACAGAGTGTCGGAGATTATGTAGATCACAATACTGTTTCGACAGGCATAAAGTAAAGATTCAGTCGAACGAAGGCGAATATTCTACGTGTGAAACTGGATTCTACTGGGATAAATGTAAACGTGTGATACAGGATAAACCTTCTAAACGTAAGGAACATGTGCGCCAATTCCAAATGCATACTCTGCGGCAAAAAACTCGACAAGGATATTGAGCATAGATGTTTTATACAGCCGGCTAGGAAAGGACACGCCAATGAGAATTATGTGTTTTATGATTTCGAGACTAGACAGGAAACAGGAACTCATATAGCTAATTTCTTATTCTGTATTGATTTTGAGGGAAAGGAGTATGTGGCTGAAGGGGATGATTGTGTCAATGCCTTCTTTAAGAAGTTTCGTTGTAATACATACAACGGTTATACGTTTATCGTGCATAATGCTAGAGGGTTCGATTCATACCTTTTGTTAAACCATTTAGTGAAAGAAGGAATCATGCCCGAAATCATAGCGCAAGGCAGTAAAATTTTGTGTTTCATCGATACCGCGTTTCGCCAGTCCTACATTGATAGTCTAACATTCTTACCCATCAAGTTGAGCAGCATCCCGAAAGCCATGGGTTTTTCAGAAAGTGAGAAAGGCTATTTTCCCCATTTCTGGAACACCGTAGAACATCAGGATTACGTAGGACCGTATCCTGACCCTAGATTTTACGGTGTAGATGGCATGATGAAGTCTTTGATTTCAAGAAAGAGATGGCCGAATACTGTGTGAATTACGTAAACATTTTGAGAAATGCTGTTTAGCTTTCAGAGATGAAATTCTGAGTACAAAGGTCGATCCTTTTAAATGCATAACAATCGCATCTGTGTGCATGAAAATCTTTTCATTCATCTTTCATCTTTCTTTCCTGCGTAAAGGCACTTTAGCTATTCTGCCGCTTGATAATTACATCACCAGACAGAAATCTTTCTCAACACCTTCCATACAATGGCTCAAATACGTTTCTAACATGCAAAACCTACCCATTCGACATGCGTTGAATGAAGGTGAAGTCAGGTTTGGTAACTATTATGTAGATGGTTACTGTGAAGATGGGCAAAAACGTAAGGTTTTTGAGCTTCTTGGATGTTTTCATCATGGCTGTGAAAAGTGTTTTCCCTCAATGACCCCGCATTCTCTTAGCTCATCCAAAGCTACCTTCAGAGATGTCCGTCAAAAATCGATGGAGAAAATTAAGAATTTGCAAGACACTCTCAATTTGCAAGTCATGCTGATGTGGGAACACGAGTGGAATGAAATGAAGAAAAACCACAACCGTGTGCTAAAATTTCTAAAAGACTTTGACTTTCCTGAACATTTAAACCCGCGAGATGCTCTTTATGGCTTTCGAATAAATGCATTACATGTGCATTATGTAGCTCAACCTGGTGAGAGAATCGATTATTTAAATTCTACCTCTCTTTACCCATTTGTAAATAAGACAAAGACGTACCTGATCGATCACCCTATCATCATTTATCGTGACTTTAAGCCACTGAAATATTACTTCGGTATCATCAGAGCAAAAGTATTACTGCCTAGGGCTCTGTGGGCACCTATTCTCCCGTTTCGTGTAAAAAGCAAACTCCTCTTTCCTCTATGTAGAACATGCGCTGAGCATCATCAAAAACAAAACGATCATACAGATCAGGAGAGAGCTCTTACAGGAACATGGGCTTCTGTTGAAATTGAGAAAGCTGTCGAAAAAGGTTACAAAATTCTTAAAGTGTTTGAAGTGTGGCACTTTCCAAAATGGTCTGATAAGCTTTTTACAAAATATTTTAAAATGTTCCTCAAGATCAAACAGGAAAGTTTAGGTTATCCATCCTGGGTCATTGATGAATCCTCTAAGCGTGAGTACATTCACAAATATAAGGAGAAAGAAGGGATCACATTGGATCCAAACTGTATTACCGTTAATCCTGCCAAAAGATCCGTGGCTAAACTCACTCTAAATTCGTTGTGGAGTAAGATGTGTCAAAGACCAGACAGATCAAACATGACCTTAATCTGCAATCCTGCCAAGTTTTTACAGTTCATGTTCTCCGATAGTTATAATGTGCGCCAGTTCTCTTTTTTGAATGAGAAGGTGGCAATGGTGCAGTGGCAGTACCCAGATAAGAGACTGATTAAACCCCTGAACGCTAATGTATTCATCTGCATTTTCACTATAGCCTACGCTAGACTTGAGCTGTACAATTTGATGGATCGATTGGATCAGCGTTGTTTCTACACAGACACCGACAGCATCATTTTTTAAAAGTAAGGAAGGTGACTGGATGCCACCCTTAAGCGATTACTTGGGTGATCTTACCAGCGAACTAGACGATGGCGATCAAATTATAGAATTTGTAAGTGCAGACCCTAAAACCTACGGTTACAAAACCGTAAAAGGAAAAACAACTATGAAAGCTAAAGGCATTACTTTAAATTGTATCAATTCTGAAATTGTCAATTTGAAATCACTGACAGATCTGGTGGATGAGCAAGTGAAAAATCCGGATCAAACCGGTCAACTTGTAACCACGCATAAACAAATCGTGAAAGATAAAAAGGGGTTTCATTTGAGAAACAAATCACAGTTAAAAAGGTTCAGGGTTGTGTATGATAAGCGTGTTTTATTATCTGATTTTACAACTCTCCCTTACGGGTATTAAGATTATTCATGTATATATATGCATATAGTTTCTGTTGTGTTTTGTAATGGAAAATATGAACATGACTGTTTTTGATGCTAGGATGCAACTTCCCTTTTCATGTATCGTATGTGGAACGAGTAATAGTGGAAAATCTTATTTTATCAAAATGTTGTTGGAAAACTGTAAAGAGGCAATGTCAGTAGTTCCCGAAAACATTGTCTTATGTTATACGTATATGTGTTATACGTGTTGGCAACCTCTGTACGATGAATTGATGACCAGAATAAATATAAAATTTCTTCAAGGAATCCCTGACTCTTTGTGTGATGACGAACTATTTCCTCCCAATTAAAAAAAACTTGTTGGTAATCAATGACTTGATGGAATCTGCCAGTAAAACGATTAAGTAGAAAAGGCTTTGACAAAATACAATCACCACAGAAATCTATGCATCATCTATCTCGTTCAAAACTTGTTTTTTTCAAGGCAAGACTAGCAGAACAATCAACCTGAACACCAACTACATGGTTCTTTTTAAAAACTCGAGACAAATTACAGATCAGCATACTGGCTCGTCAAATGTACCCAGGTAACAGCAAGTATTTTTTAGAATGCTTTCTCGATGCCGTCTCTAGACCTTACGGGTATTTATTTGTTGACCTGAAAGCACAAACACCAGAAGAACTTCATCTCCGGTCAGGGTTGTTTCCGGGAGAGAATCCGGTTGTGTATGTTCCGAAGAAAGGAAAAAAAACTTTAAAGTATCGACAACAAATGTCTGATCGATTGAAAAAAAAACCCTCCCGTTGTGGAATTCATTACACCGGTCTCCACCCCGAAGGAGAAAGGATATATTATTTGATGCACCCACAGATCTCATCCTGAGCATATGTGAACTAGCTTTAAACGATCTCAGAGGGAACATACCGCTGATGACAAAACAGTACCAGGTTTTAAAACAACAAAAAAATGGATCAAACTATTTGTGGATAAAAGAGCGTCCGTAGAAAGAAAAAGGAACGTTATTAATCAATCCGGAGGATTTCTTCTGCCTTTGCTCAGTGTGGCCATTCCTTTTATAAGCAGCTTAATTGCATCCCGCAACAATTAATATTGAGACCACTCCCGTTTCATCACGGGGAATATTGCACACTTTCTGGGTGAAGTGGCTAGGCATGTAGCATGCGATGGCAGCCTCGAGAGGCTGCGCATGGTAATGCCTACATTAAGCAGCTTGGCTCACGACTCACGCTCTTCTCGGAAACTGAAGCGAGTTGGGTTTCAGAGCCTCGCGGATCTGGGCCGGCCGCTGCCGAGGCAGCTAGCCGTCTCAGGTTCGTGGGATCTCTTATGGATCCGGAAGAGGAGCCAGAGACAAGCGCTGCTCTATCTCTTGCTCTGTCTTCTGAGTTCTGTTCTCCGCTGGATTTTGGAGCTCGCGTCGCGACTCCTCCTTCCGCTATGGAAAGCCAAAAGTGGGGGAAAAAAAAAAAACACACACAAAAATAATAGTAATAATTCCTCTTTGACTCCGAGGAGCAAGAAGGATGTGCTTAAAAATTGAGAGCAGCATATAAAGAGCTTCTTGAAGTCATTACTAAGGCTAGATGAGCCTTTTTCTCCCCAGTGAAAGTAAATCCCTCACACTGCAGAAACTGCCCTTTCTTCCAGAAGTGCATGACAAAATATCAGGCTTCTGGGGGAAAACCATGTATAAGCCTTATTTATAACCCCACGATGTTGGATTATTCGGCCATTGTGGGGAATGAACGGCATGGCTATTAGCTATGCTGAAGGTGGAGGAGGCGCTTGCGAGCTACCTCTCTCCATCGACAGCAGGTAATTAGGGGGGCCGGCTTTGCCATCCAAGCCACCGTGTAAGGCCACTGTGGCATTGGTGGGCAAGGCCTATGCATTAGTAGTCTTACTTGTGGGTCAATGCAGACAATGACAGTGTTGCAGGCCTACAAAGCAGACCTGCTGAGTGAGCTCGACATATGGCGCCATTGAGCCAGTTCCTTCCCTGTTGTCTCGAGTTCACCCGGGCATCCATGAGTGGAGCCCAGGCCAGCGCTAGTGCGAGGGAGACCCAGAAGGCGAGTATGGCAGCCCGCCACCCCCACAGACAGCCAGGGGAACCGGACGGCCAAAGTCACGGCCTGCTACTAGGCCTGATCTGAGAATGGTCATAAAGGCCAAGCAGGCTAAGAAGAGCGGTCCTGAGGGGCTGTGGAGGGACGTATCAGGGGACATGAGGTTGTTAGGGCAGTTGGCCCCCAGTGCTACTGTAGGGCCTCCCTTAGCCAAGGCTGTCCCAAGTTTTCAGTGTTCTCTGGTCAGTGAGCTGTCACAGGGCAACGAAAATCTGATGCTTTCC
>JANDJT010000012.1:26150005-26169808 GCA_024331685.1 Stegophilus panzeri | reverse complement strand
TACATATATATATACATATACATATATATATACACACATATATATATATATATATATACACATATATATATATACATATATATATACATACACATACACACACACACACTCATTAAAATATCCAAAATTCTTCCGAGCACCATAAAACAAAGTTTTGCCAGAAAGCCAATCTTGATATCTTGAGAAAATGTCACAATAATCATAATAAGCATTTTTTTAAACAGTAAATCAATTACTTTAAATGTCAAAAGAGAAGAAAAAAAAAAAGTTACTGCTCCTGTTGCTCACTAACTATGGACAACTTACAAGGAACAAAGGAAGTCTGGAAAAGCCATATTATAGTCTAAGGGCTTTGGCAAAATGATATATTGTACATGTTTTTTAGAGTCATTCCAGGATTCAGGAACGAACACTAGGAAACCTTTAAACTTCAAAGTTGGATGACTTTATATCTGTGAATCTGAAAATGTATACGATTACAGCAAAACTTTCCTCCAAGTAAAAATTGAAAATCAAGTGATATATGGGTTTAACATAAGAATCTGTTATAGGAATTTCCAAGATATGAACTTTAGTTCTACTCCATCAAATAGACACTTCAAACATATGTACTTTAATTGGTCCATACATACCCTGGCAGGTCTTTCTATCCGCTTGAAGTGTGTATCCCTCGTTACAGCGGCAATGGGATCCATTTAATACGCTCACACATTCATGATCACAGCTCTGATTCCCAAATGAACAATAGCCAATCACTGGAAAAAACAAAGACATAACAGGCTTCATGAAGTTTTATGGAAATTAATAGTTGGTGACTAAATTTATATGAATGTATCAAAAGGGGTCTTAAATCGGAAGATTCCTTGTCAGTAGGGTGGTAGCCTCAAGTGTACACCTTTTGTGGCTAAAGGTAATTACAGTGAAATGATGTACCTTAAATCATTTTAAAAGACACATTTGTATTTTTTACAAGGAATTGTAGTTATAAAGGTACAAACAAAGAGTACTACTGCATCTACCAGGAAAGGTGCAGTCTAGAACAGCCATATTTGCTCACTGACTGGGTGACCCCCTAGATAAAAATGTGCATGAGTTGCTGGGTGTAAAAGTTACTGTTGTACCACAGACATCCATATACTAGTGATATACACCTAAAAGTTGGACAAGCTAATGTGTTAAGAGAAATTACAAGGAGTAGCAAGTAATTATGCGCCGATGTAATTTTTTTTATCCCTCCATTTTCATCCCAGTTTGGCTCATGTAACATGTCTCCTGGAATTTTTGTCTTTTGGTTACTATATTTAAGTATTGTTTTGCTGTATTTATAATTCATTTGAGTGCTATTGAAATTAAACACTTTTTCTTTTAAAATCCTTACTTTTTACTTACAAAATTTTTATTTAAACCTTCAAAGTACTTGTTAAAAATCTCAAAAGGTGTCTTCTCTCATATAGTCAGTGACTGCATGCTATAAAAATGGGCTCCAGTGCATTTTATTTACATTTCTTAATAATCAAAATTATTCAAGCCCCACTGCAAATCAGGTTTATCATCAAAATTGACAGACTTTCAGCTGTTTGCAATGAACAAATCAAACCAAAGCAATTGTAATGGTCCAACACAATGAATGTGTCAAGTGGTTTCCCCAAATTCAACTGAAAATGCAACTTTCAATGATTTTTCCAGTTTCAAAATTATTCAACCCCTTCATGACAAGCATCTTTAGTACTTAGTAGAGCACCTGTTTGCTGTTATGACCTGCTGAAAATGAGATGCCTAGCCACACACCAGCTTCTGGTAGTGTTCCTGAGGAACCTTAGCCCATTCCTCATTAGCAATGGCCTCCAGTTCAGTAATATTCTTGGGTTTGCGTGCTGCAACCGCTTTCTTCATATCCCACCAGAGATTTTCTATGGGGTTTAAGTCAGGTGACAGTGATGGCCCTGAAGAATCTTCCAGTACTTCTTCTGCAGCCAAGCCTTGGTTAAATTTGAGATATGCTTGAGATCATTGTCCTGTTGGAAGGTCCAACGACGCCCAAGCTTCAGCTTCCTCACAGACAGCATGATGTTTTCTCCTAGGATTTCCTGATACTTCAATGAATACATCTTGCCTTCCAAACACTGCAGGTTTCCAGTGCCAGAGGATGAAAAGCTGCCCCAGAGAATCACTGAGCCACTACCTTGCTTGACTGTGGACAGAGTGTTCTTTCTTCATTCTTCTTTCTCCAGACATACCGCTGATCCATTGTGGCGAAAAGTTCCAGTTTTGTTAAATCGCTTCACAGAACAGAATCCCAAAGCTTATGTGGGTTATTTATATGATTTTGAGCCAACTTTTCTTGTGCTTTTGGGTCAGTAGTGGTCTACGTTTTGGTTCTGACATGGAAACCTTCTGCATTTAGTACGCACCAGACTGTGCTCACTGAAACCTCAGTGCCTGTTGCCACTTGCCAAGTCTTGCCACTTGCCAAGTCTTGTTGCAGGTTTTTTACAGTCACTCAAGGGTTTCACAACCTGCCTTTTCAGAAAACTGATTGCAGCCATTGATAGCTTCCTTTTTCTGCCCCATCCAGGTTTTTCATGCATTTTCTGCCCCTAGCCAGTTCAGGTATTTCATGTGTTCCAGCTCAAGCACACCTGGTACAACTAATGAAGCCCTTGATTAGTTGCATCAAGGGTGCTTGAGACAACACCTGTTTTGCATATTTGTTCTGTTGTGAAGGTATCTATTCAGGGGGTTGATAAATTTTGAAACTGGAGAAGTCATTATAAGTTGCATTTTCAGTTGAATTTGATGGAACCACTTGAAGCATTCGTTGTGTTTAACTATTTCAATTGCTTTTATTTGATTTGGTCATTGCAAACAGCTGAAAGCCTGTATATTTTAACAATAAACCTGATTTGCAATGGGGGTTGAATAATTTTGATTGCAACTGTATATGTCTGAATGTCCTGGTATATATGTGGCCACTAGAAGTGCCTATGGAATTCCAGTGTGTGGGTGAGCCTCGATGAGTGGCAAAGGTTGAGGCATGTCCCCACGACAGCACTTTGACCCTGAATGAGGTGGGAACAAAACCCAGGGGCCCTCCACCTGGGTTGGGCTCACCCCAAGTCCCGGTTTGCAACCACCATGAACCAGAGCCACGATTTGCATTTCAAGGACTATAGTTTCTGGTGGGCACTCATAAGATGGGGCTCCCATTGGCAGGAGAGGGCATTGGACTTGACGTTCTTTGAATCTGGTCAATATGACAGCACAAAATTAAACCATGAAACAAAGAGTGCCCAACTGGCCTGGCTGGGGTTATGGCACTTAGCCTGCTCAATGTAAACCAAGTTCTTATGGTCTGTCCAGACCAGGAATAGGTGTTCTGCTCCCTCCAGCCAGTCTCCATTCCTCTATTACCAGTTTTACTGCCAAGAGGTCCTTGGCCTCAATATTGTCATTACGCTCCACAGCAGTGAGATGATGCAAAGAGAAGGCACAGGGGTGCAGCTTACTCTCAGAGCTGGACTGTTGGGAAAGAACTGCCCCTATGCCTACATCGCAGACATCCACCTCTACCATAAAAGGGAGCTCGGGATCTGGATGCTACAGGAATGGGTGCATGGACAGGTGGTGCTTGAGCTCTTTAAAGTCTCCTGGGCTTCTGAGTTCAACTAAAACTGCCTGGTAAACTTATTTGTAAAGTGTTATGGTTGTATGGTTCTAAAATTCTGGATGAAGAGCCAGGAAAAAAGCTCAGTAATGCCTAGAAAACATTTTAGTAAAGCCTAGAAAGCACTGAACTAGGCGGAGAGATGTCAGACATGGCCAGTCCATGACTGCCTTGATCTTGGTGGGGTCCATGCTCAGATGATCCTTGAATACCACCAAACCCCCAAAAGGTGACTGAGCACAGAAAAGTGGTTTCTCCAATTTTACAAAGAGATGGTTCTCTAGGAACAACTGGAGAACCCTTCTGACATGAACTATGCATTCATCCATCGACGGACAGTAGATGAGTGCCATCTAAATAGACAAACACGTAGGGTCAAGGGCCTCCCTCAGGACCTTGTTGATGTCATGATGGAAAATGGCTGGTGCATTCATCAGTCCAAGGGCATTACCAGGTACTCAATTGTCCAACAGAGTGAGGAAGGCCCTCCCGAACTGATCCCGAGATTGGGTTGTAAGGGGTGATGGCTCTTGCCCATGCTCTTGCTTAGGTCCTGGGGATCCCGTATGGATCTGGAAAAGGAGCCGGAGATGAGCTGTTTGAAGTGATTATTAAGGCAGTGAATATAAATCTCAATCACACCACAGAAAACTCCCCTTTTTTCCCCCCAGAAGTGCACGATGAAATCATGCTTCTGGGGAAAACCATACACTAGCCATATTTATAACCCTGCAACATCGGATTATTCAGCCATCGTGGGGAATGAACGGCACTGCTATTTAGCTATGCCAAAGGTGGAGGAGGCACTTGCGAGCTACCTCTCTCCATCAATGGCAGGTAATTCTTGGGGCCGGCTTTGCCATCCAAGCCATGTAAGGTGACCTTGGCATTTGTAGGCAAGGCCTATGCGGCAGCAGGTCTCATCTGCGGACACAGTCTCAGCCTGCTAATAGGCCTGATCTGAGAATGATTATGAAGGCCAAGCAGACAAAGAGGAGCGGTCCTGAGGGACCGCAGAAGGATGTATCAGGGGATGAGTGGTTGTTAGGGCAGTTAGCCCCCAGTACTACTGTAGGGCCTCCCCTAGCCAAGGCTGTCCCAAGTTTTCAGTCTTCTCTGGTCAGTGAGCTGTCACAGGGCAAGGAAAAGCTGATGCTTTCCCTCCAACAAAATGTGGAAGAGTTAATGTCACTAAAAGACCATCTGGCAGCATGGAAACTACTGCCAAATGTGTCTTCACAGGTTCTGTCTACCATAGAAAATGGTTACCAGATCCAGTTCAGAGTTAACCACCCCCAGTTCAGAGGTGTGCTCACCACAGTAGTCAGCAGCGAGCAGAGCCTGACATTAGTGCAAGAACTAAGATCCCTCTTGGACAAAGGGGCCACAGAACATGTACCCCGTTCCCTGAGGGAGGGAGGTTTTTGTAGCCATTATTTCCTGGTCTGTAAAAAGGTTGGGAGTATGCGGCCAATTTTAGATCTGGACCATCTGAACCGTACTCTTTGGACATACAGGTTCAAATGCTGACACTCAAACTTATCATTCCACAGATTCGGTTTGAGCACTGGTTTGTGGCAATAGATCTAAAAGACGCATATTTCCACATAGAAATATCACCCAGTCACAGGAAGTTCCTGAGGTTGCTGTTGGAGGCAATGCGTACCAATATCGGGTTATTCCGATCGGGCTAGCTTTATCCCCTCGCACCTTCACAAAGTGCATGGATGCTTTTCTGGCTCCCTTGCAACTCCAGGGCATCTGCGTACCAAACTACCTGGATGACTGGTTAATTCTAGCACGATCCAGGGAACTGGTGATTCAACATTGAGATGTTGTTCTCGCCCAAATGAAGAGCTTGGGGCTCAGGTTGAACCTCAAGAAAAAGCATGCTTTCTCCAGCGCAGAGGACAACATTTCTAGAGGTTATATGGGATTCTACTATGATAAGGGCGTTTCTATCCCCAACATGCTTAGGGTCAATCCTATCACCATTGAGCAAGATAAAGCTGGATCTGGGCATCCCCTCCAAGTCTCTAGGAGAGACTGTTGGGCCTTATGACAGCAGCAGCCAACGTCATACCATTGGGCCTATTGCACAGGAGGACAAAACCTCCGAGTTTCTAGCCTCGGGTCACACTCTAGGAGTGTGTCCTTATCATATGATGGTAATGACCGACACCTCCCTCAGAGGCTGCGGCATAGTCTTAGACGGCTGTCCAGCTCACGGTCTCTGGAGCGGCCCTCATCTGGAGTGGCATATAAATCGCCTGGAGTTGTGGGCTGTATTTCTAGCAATAAAATTCTTTCTTCCTCAATTGAGAGGTCACTATGTGTTAGTTTTGACAGAAAACACAGCAGTGGTCTCATATATCAACCACCAGGGAGAGTTACATTCGCACCTCCAGTTCAGGCAGGCACAAATAATTCCTCTCTGGGTGAAGGGAAAATTTTTGTCAGTGAGTGCAATGTACAATCTGGGCAACCAGAATGTGGGAGCAGGCATCTTGTCGAGGCAGGGGCTTAGGCCCAAAAGATTGGCGGCTCCGTCCACAATTGGTGGAGTTCATATGGCGGAGGTTTGGCTAAGCGGAAGTGGATGTGTTCGCCTCCAAGGAGACAACACACTGCCCACTGGGGTTCGCCCTCACTCCTCCCGCACCATTGGGGCTGGACACCATGGTGCACATGTGGCCGAGGTCACATCTGTATGCTTTTACCCCCAATCGCTCTGCTCCCACGAGTTCTAGCAAGAGTTCGCCAAGACCATCTACATCTGCTGCTAGTAGCACCTTATTGGCCAGCTCGTATATGGTTCCCAGAGATAATATCTCTGCTAGACAGCACTCCTTTGGAGATTCCATTCCGCAGGGTTCTACTGTCTCAAGCCGGAGGGCTGATATATAACCCTCAGCTGGAACTATGGACACTGTGGGTCTGGCCTGTGGGGGGCACCAGCTCATAGATTCTGGTCTCACAACTGAGGTTGTAGAGACCATGTTGAACGCTAGGAAATTGTATGTGCTCAAGTGGTGACTTTTTGTCTCGTGATGTGAGGAACAGCTAGACCCAGTAAACTGCACAATAGCTACAGTCCTGGAGTTCTTATAAGGATGTTTCTCAGTAGGGTTGGCTCCTTCTACAATCAGGGTCATCGTGGGTGCCATTTTGGCCAGCCCCACCCCTATTGATGGACCCTCTGTGGGGCAACATTCTCTAACATTGAGGTTTGTGTGTGGTGTCAAGCAGCTGAGGCCCATCTGCAGGGCATGCATAGCTTCCTGTGACCTTTCTGTGGTCCTGGAAGGTCTGTCAGGCGACCCATTTGAGCCCTTAGAGTCAGCCACAGAAAAGCTTCTGACTCTAAAGGTAGCTCTCCTGTGGGCCCTGACATCTCTCTCTTGCCCCTTCCTGCCTTGACTTTGCCCCTGGATTAGCCATGGCCTTTCTATATTCTAGATTATATTCCTAAAGTGCCTATGGCTGCTGCCCAGCTGGTAGTGTTGCAGGTTTTCTGCCCTCCTCTGTTCAACACACCGGAACAAGAGAGATTGCACCTACTGTGTCCAGTAAGGGCTCTCTGTAATTACGTCCACCACTCTGGCCAGTGGCGTAAGTCGAAGCAGCTGCTGGTCTTCTTTGGCGGCGACAGCAGAGGTGATGCTGTGTTGAAGCAGCACATCTCTAATTGGATAGTGGAAGCAATCTCCTTCGCTTATGCGATGTGCAGTCTCGCTACGCCTCTGGGCCTAAGGGCTCATTCCACTACAGGGGTCGCATCCTCGAAGGCTTTACCAAAGTGGTACACTTATAGGATGTGTGCGCTGTGGCAAGGTGGTCCACATGACTGAGGATATCGTTCTGCCTTTCTTCGCAGCTGAGGACACTGCTCAGTCTCCCTGTTCAGCTGAAGACATTTTGCCCAGAGGGCCAGGACCGCAGGGGAGGGGAGTGTGTTCTGTCTTTGGGGGAGGTGGGGCGGGTTTCTATCACGATTTCCCCTTGAGCTAGTCCTTTAGCATGCACAGGGCTCCAGGCAAAATAAAAAATAAAAAAAATCTAAGAACCATTGGCTCCTAAACCCAAAATATTTAGGCGCCAATTCAAATTTTCAGGAGCCAAAATATAGTGATGTCATATGACCTATGATGATATCATTGTTAAATGGCTACCTCACACTGCCTTTTCTTTCCCCTCTGTACTGTCTGCCTTTGTTTACTCTGCCTCCCATAGTTTACACAATATGTGCAATGTTGAGTATATCATATTGAATCATATTACCGTAAATACTTAAATGTCCAGCCATTTGTTTCTTTTTTTCCACTTTTTTATTCAATTATGTCCAATTAGTTGTTTCCTGCTTATTCAGGCTCAGAGTCACGTAGGCTGCATTGAATTTTATTTTCAATTCCCTCATCTCTTTTTCTGCGACTTTATCACTAGCACGTTGCACTGTTTTCACGATTGGGGTGACCCGAGGGGCAGACCTAGCAATGACAAAATCCCTAGCGTTCTCATGTGTTTTACTGTCACCATGCTTCTTCACGGTTTCTTTTTTAAAATGACTCGAACTGATAATGAACTCTGTTGTACCAGCAATATCTTGTCCTGCTTTAGCACAAAATGTGCAGTACATTTTCCCATTGTCATAACGTAACCAGGCTCTTGTAACCAATCTGATTTAAACGGTCCTGTGGAGATGGGAGCCGCAGGGACGGGGGAAGAAGAATCGACTCGCTGCGCTTGGCTGTCATCATCTGTAAAAGATTGCACAACGATTGAAACGGGCTGGGATAACTCAAATGTCACTTGAGAACTTTCACTGGTCCAGTTGGTCTCAACATTGTCGGCATCTGATGTAGAGGAGGCAGGGTTTGGACGGGCAGGGAATGAGAAAAAGCCTGATATTTTTCGTTTGCGCATTTCATTTTCTTGTCAGCTGGCTAACGTTAGTTAATTACACAGTTAGCTAGCCTACATATAACAGATCAATTCAAATTCCAACGAACTAAACCACATCAAACTAAATTAAACACCTTTGATAAAGTTTACACTTCCAACTTTTTAACCCGATAAATGTGACGTTAAACCTGTTTCTGTTCATCTATACAGCCGCTATATTCAACCGATGCAGGACAAGAGTGCAGAGTTTATTTATTGGAAACCATACAGGAGTGAACGCGATAGGGCAGGTAGATGCAGGTGCAAGAGGAGATGACAGTTCAGTAGCCTAACACAACAAGACATATCGTAATTTCTATTTAATTTGTTTTTAAATTTTGTTTGTGGGTAACGGTGGCCACTGGCGATTGGTAGAAAAAACATTAAAAAGTTAGTCGTATTGGCGACCATTTTAGACGCCATCTGGCGCCCTGATGCAGCATGTCCAGAAACCCGAAGAGCGAGCTTTTGTTTACTTTTGACAGGTGCATTTGTTATGGTTTGTTATGGTTTATGTTATGGTTTATGTCCTGTCTCCGCCCCTGTATTGTCATTGGTTGTTTCCCGTATGTCATCATTAGTCTCAGCTGTTTTGTGTTCACCCTTGATTATGTTTGTCATTTAAACCCCTTGTGGATCTTTGCACTTTGCGAAGAATTACGTGAGTTTTCCACATACCAAGCGTTTGTTTCTCGGTTCATGTGTTATTGTTTTGATCTTGTTCTCGCCCTCATTCTCGATTCCTGTTTTACCTCGTTTATGCCCAGTTGCTGATCGCCTGACATATTGGCTGTTTTTTTGACTACACTTGTCTCATGATTTGGATTTGTCTGCCTGCCTCTCTTTAAAAAAAAAAAAAAAAAAAAAGCTCTTATCTGCACTTGTATCCATCCTAACCTCCAGTATGTTCAATTATGCTTATTATGCTATAGTTATGGCTATATACATTATAAGCACACATCTGGGTTTGTTTGTTTTTTTGGTCTTTAAAAAAAATCTTTAACAAAACATTACAGTGTTATTTTTCAATTCATTTTGACAGGGTTTTGTTTTAATATTTTGGTTTCTGGTGTTTCTTCTGGATATACTATATTGTATTTAAAAAAAATAAATAAATATATATATAATTTTTTTTTGAAATATCTATCCTTACGTGTCTTCAATAAACATATGATAAGTAAAATATTAGTATAAAATAATTGTCCCAGAAATCACACCAAAGTTTCTAAACATTGAAATGCATCAATCTTTAATGAAACTCTTAAATAAAATGAAGGGGAAAATTAATACTTTAAGGGAGTCTTCAATCTTATCCACAAAGGGCTGGAGTGGCTGCAGGCTTTCATTCCAACCATGCCCAGAGTCACACTTGATTCCATTTGTTTAATCAGTTCATCTTGGTCCCCAATCAACTACCAGGTGTGCCTCCTATTGGTCTAGAAGGAAAACCTGCAGCCACATCGGACCCTTTCATTAGTTCTACAATAAATTTCACAAAATATGGACCTACTGAGTTTAGTGGACACTGCAGTAATTGGCCTTTTGCAGTTATCCATGAACTGGAAGTGCATAAAAAGAATTCTTCAGAGAGCTGGTTGTCTAATTAGTTGTCACATATGTAACTGATTTAGGAGTAGGCAATGTTCAAGTATTTAGGCACATCTGTTTCTACTGCTTACCCCACTGCTATTAGACTGAATACACATTTACATCTCTGTAAATCTTTCTACATTGTCACTAACTTGTGCAGGTCCTCTTATCTTCATTGAGTACATAGCCTGTATTGCAGTCACAGTTGAAAGACCCAGGAGAACTGATACAGATTTGCTCACAGTCATGCTTCTCCTCCACACACAAATCAATACCTAAAATCAAAGGTAAGCATATAAAACCACATAGATAAAAACTCATAACATTAAACATTCTGTTTAAATTTACTACAAATAATTTTTCAGTTTTGCTTAGGCACAATCCCCAGCAGCTGTGTTCTGTAGTACCCACCTTTGCAGGTCTTGCCATCATCTTGGAGTGTGTACCCTGGCAAGCAGAGACACTGATAGGAGTCAGGAGAACTCTCACAGATATGATCACACCCATGGTCAGACTCAACACAAAGATCAATTTCTGGGGGGGGGACCAAAAAAAAAAAAAAAAAAAAAAAAAAAAAAAGACACCACCACCACACCACACACACTTAAGTACTCAGACAAAATCATTTAAATTAAACTAGAGATCATTTAGATCTCATTTGACCTCAGATTAGCCTATGGGCAAAAAAAGTAAACTTAATGTTTAATTAATTTTAAAAAAAGAAAAAAGAAAAATATGCATACATAGAATACTGCACTTGAACATTATAACTTAAATATTTACATTTTACTTTCCAATCAACGGTAACATTTCCTGCCTTTGCGTAATAGCTCAGCTGATAATGTCAATTTAATCAATTAAATAAATATCACGTCGCAGCGAAACAGCAACTACAATTCCCAGAATGCAACGTAAACTATAAACATGGCCGACGAGGACTACACTTCCCATACACACACGCGCGCGCACCCCTTCTCCCGAGTTCTGATCACACACACACAGTATTTAAGTGACGGTTAAAGCATTACTAGCTTGCGAAATATACGCTCAGCAGCCTCGTCTCTGTCGTGAACCAAGCCTTATTTTCCATATTCGCTAACCTGGTTTTGATGTTTGCATAGTTTGTTGACTACGATTATCTGCACAAGCCTAGTACTGCCTGTTCGCCTGATAGTCTGACCTCTGCCTGCCTTGTGACTACGTTTTCTGTCTGATCCTCGCATTTCGGAGTCATTCCTACCTGCAAAACCAGGTTATTGATAACGGAAACTAAGGCTTGGTTCACGACAGAGACGAGGCTGCTGAGTGTATACTTGGCAAGCTAGTAATGCTTTAACCATCACTTAAATACTCTGTGTGTGTGTGAGTGATTGGGTGCAGGTGTCCGTGATCAGAACTCAGGAGAAGGTGCGCGTGTGTGCGTATGGGAAGTGTAGTCCTCGTCGGCCATGTTTGTAGTTTACATTGCATTCTGGGAATTGTAGTTGCTGGTTTTCTGCGACGTGACAATAAATGAGAGCCTCTAATTGCCTAAGTCTGTCTTATAAGGCAAAGCAAAAGCTGACTTTCTTATTCAGCAGACTTAAACACCATTTTCCAGTGAAACCTGCTAGAGACCAGGTGTCAAACACAAGACCTATGGGTTAAATAATCTGCCTCGCCTTGTGAAACAAGGCTTGTACACTACTACTCAACATTTTCACACTACCTAGGATTCACACCAGCTCCATACAATAGTTCTGTACTGGTTATAATCAACACATCTGCAGTGTTTGGTGCAAGAAAATATTCAGAAATGCATCAGGTGTAGGTCTTTAGTGTGATTCAGTGATTGACGCCAAATCCCAAAATTAATCATTGAGTGTAGAGACCTACAAAAATGTTGGGAATTTTTTTTTTATGAAGTGTGAAGACAAGAAATATGGGATAGTAAGGACATGTAAGTATGTTCTTAGCACCGATAAGCCAGAGTTCTTTTTACATGACTACTTTAATGTTATATATGTGATATTTGGAAAAACAGATATGTATTTAAATACCTTTAATCAGATTAATTAATGCTATCACATAGCCCTCATAGTGCATACACTAGTACAGTTTCTCTTAGCCCTTCTTTTCCCTAGAAACGTACTGTGTTGTATTCTAATTTCAGAGGATAAATTATTGGTATTAATTGATAGAATGTTACAAAATGAATAGCATAGTTTATGGCCCTTCAAGCGCTCACAAAAATGCCGGTGTGGTCCTGGAAGAATTTGTTTGACACCCCTGCGCTAGAGGAAACTCTGTTCTTGGAAAAGATTCAGTATGTGTTTACTGTAGCAGAAGTACGAGAAAAATTAATTTACTGCAAAGCTTGTCTTGGAACTGGAGCCCAAACTGGTGAATGAGATCGAAGGTCTCCACTAGGAAGATATGGTCTTCAAAAGGTGGTGATGCCATTGCTCTCAGGGATGTCAGGTCAGCTCTGGCTACTCCCACAGCATAGATCTCGATCCCAGACTCTCGAGCAGCCGCAGCTACCTCAGCAACACGGTCCTGAGGCCGCCCATCAGTGACAATCATCGCTACATGAGGCACATTGGGCCGAGCCCCCTCCTCAACAGAGAATGCCACATTCATGGCATAACGGATAGCCAGGCCTGTCATGGTACCCTGTGCCAATGGAATGATCTCTTTGATGGCTTTGATCTTTTCCTCATGAGTAATTAACTGTTTCAGGGAAAAGACATTCTGCACTTGACTAGAATACTGAACAACACCCACACGGGTGACATTGGGGCTGATGTCCATCTCATTGATAATGTCAATCATAAACTTGCGCATCATCTCAAATTCGTGTGGCCGAACACTGCGTGAGCCATCAATTATGAAGACAAGGTCAACTGGGCCAGACTTACACTTTTCATTTCCAGCTGTATAACCAGAAAAGTATGATTAGAGAGGTATATAAAGAAACAAAAAGAGACAAGCACAGCATATTTGGACAAACATGAGGCAGAAATAAACAGTAGACAGTGGAAGTTGTAAACATTGTTGACCTGGCTAAACATAAACAAATTAACTGTCATGTAAAACCTTTAAGTAATGTCCACTAGACAAAACTAGAAACAATATTGGGTAGTTTCAACATGGAAAATAAATATTATCTAATTACTTTCAGCAATAAAGAACCTATTTGCAGTATGTGTAGATAGCCCAACAGCTCCAGTCAAGCTTGATTCAGATTTCTGTTAAAGTGCTGACCAGTGTCACAAACTATATTGTATAAAACTTTATGCATTTTAAATGAATTAGAGCTTAGAGTTTTGATGTATTTGTATTTAGAATTACCTGCTTTTGGCCTCGCTTCCATGATGTTCACTAAAGCCAGCAGTGTACCAACACACACAAACAAATGTTTCATTCTGGACACTTGATGCTCAGGCTTGCTGTGTAATCAATCTGCCCTGATGTCTGTAAGGGGTCAAGAGAAAGAAAGTGAGAGTTCTAGGTCAGAGCACAAGGCATATATTTTAGGAACAGCTGCTCATTCCAACCTGGACAAACAGATTGCCTGCAGCAACATGTAGAAGTTCCAAAGCAGTTATTGGTAACACAGAAATTATTCAACTCATAAATGACTTGCATGTTTGCAGGCTGTTGGTTCAAATATGGTGCAAGGTAATTACAGGAAAATTACAATATCTGCACAGCTGAGTTTGTAAAAGGCATGCTGCATGTAATATGAGACTACAAACATGGTTCTTTTCAGAGGGTCTGGGAAGGGATATCACTGTTGAAGCATGGCATTCTTTGTACAATTAACATATAGGAGGCTATTACTGGCAAACATTAAAAGGCTAAAACAAAGCTGTGAATATACTCCTCATCAGCAGATAACTCAAACTAGAAGTAGAAAGTGAGTGTGAAATGTACATTTAAACTTGTCAAGCACTCTACATCAGTCATTTGCAGTCATTGGGACCTTCTGCCATGCTCTTTCTCCTACTTTATATATACAGTGTGCTGAGGCAAAAGGTTGTGTAACTGTTTGATTTGCGCTCCTTTTGGGACTCCACTGAACCACAGTGGGGTTTTTTTCAGCATCACCAGACCTTTTTCCATTATGTCTGACTGATACAAAGAGCCCCTGTGTGTGTGCGTGCATGTGTACGTGTGTGTGTGTGAGCGTGTGCGCGTGCATGCGTGTGAGTGCATGTGTGTGCACTTCATGTCTAGATATCATCCCTGAGTAGTTAAAACAATAGTTCCCCCAAAAATGAAAATTCTGTTATCAATTACTCACCCTCATGTCATTCCAAACTCATAAGATTTTCATTCATCTTCAGAGCATAAATGAAGACATTTTTAATGAAACTTGGGAGATTTTTGTCTCTCCTTCTACAGTCCAAGTAACCAAAACTTTCAAGCTCCAAAAAGTTCATAAAGGCATAGTAGAAGAAATCCATCTTCCTCCAGACATTTTTTTGTCCACTGTCACGTCAACACAACGTGCAACACAACGTTCTCTCATGAATGCGTGTCGGAGATATATGCAGAAGTGAAGATTTTGTGAATATAGAATTAATTTTAGTTTTTTTCCGCACACAAAGCATTCATATCGCTTCATAAAATTGGGATTAAACCACTTGAGTCACATGGATTACTTTTACGATGCCTTTATGAACTTTTTGGAGCTTGACAGTTTTGTATACTTGGACTGTAAATGGAGAAATAGAAATCTCCCTGGTTTCATTAAAAATGTCTTCATTTATGCTCCGAAAATGAAGGAAAGTCTTATGGGTTTGTAACAACATGACAGTGAGTAATTTATGACAGAATTTTCATTTTTGGGTGAACTATCGTTTTAAAGAGTTACTGAGGCACTCACACAGACATTCTACTCATAATACCACATATTATAATGAAGTTATAGTTATTATTATTAAATATTGAAAGATTACTAATGTGAAGTTGGATTACTGTTGGAATATCATGTAACCATCCAGGAATTTTTTTATATATTAATGTCAAAATTTCAGTTTATATGCATTATCTTATGATACTAAATAAATGAACTAAATTGAAAGTGCCAATGGATCTTGACAGATTTTGCTGTCTGTTTTTTTTTTTCTCTTTTTCATTAGGATATTAGAAAGAGAGTAATACCGCACTTCAGTGCTTTTTATGATCACCCATAATTTGCAGCTTTACCTTCCCTAACAAACATCAGTTTCAGTATAACCACTTCCTGGTTCATCGTTTCTCTGGAAAGTCTTGCTAGAATCTTCTATGCAGTGTCACAATACAGACATGTTTCAGTCCTAATTACATACATTTACATAAATTTCTTGCACAGTCTATAGTTAGTTAGTTAGTTAGTGTTAGAATATTGGAAGTGGAAGTGTAATTACATTTCAGATTTGCATTTTGCAGTCACAAGATCTAAAATATGTTGGTCCTGCTGGGGTAACCCTTAGTATTTCATGTAGACTAATTTAGGAAGCTAAAAAAACTTTAAACTATCCATAGAAGTCTTGAGAGATGTGTAGTTTTACTCCTGCCCTGGTCAGGCTGAATAAAATTAATAACAACACATTCCTGAATGTACTTATATCCTGTAAATCAACATCATGCTAACAGAGTGTATAGTTAAAACAGCCATATAAAAACAACACAGGTGCTCGTAGAGAAACAAAATTTCCATCTGAGCATCTTAGAAGATGCAGGTTAAGAAACTCACAATAAAAGTAAAAGGAAAAGGAAAAAGTAAAGTAAAAGTAATGGCCCAAGCCAGCCCATTCTACTCCTTTGGGAATAAAAGTGATTACATAACTTCTACTTCAATGTTATATTTCATGCAGAGTTAAATTAGAGTTCACCTGTACATCCTCTCTAAGAAAGGTGTTTGTTACAATTATTATGAATATGAAAATACTTATTTGTGATAAGTGTGATACTTCATTTTTCCTTTCCTTCTACTTGGAAAGTTATGTCTTACTAATAAAACCAAAATGTATAGCTTAATATATAAAGAAACTCAAAGCAAAATAATTCTTTATTCAGATGATATCCATAATTATACTCTATGGATCTCAGTCTATGTATTTACTTGTTTCAGCTACTATTTGCAAAGCAAATTGGGGGCATGAGAACTACACATCTGAGTGCAGGTTGTTATCTCACAAAACAAATGTACACAGGGGTTGACACACACCACCGGGAGTTCAACACCAATGCCACAACAGCAGGCAATGAAGACACTTATAGTAGAGGTCTGATAAGTTTATCACCTACTCACTGCAGATAGATCAGAAAAATGGGTGCAATTAAGTGCAGAATTGTGAACAGTGGAGTATAACGCAGGGCAAAAGAACACTAGAAGATACAGAAAGGACTGAAAGACATGCAGGAACAAAATGAAGCTCAGAGAGAAGTTGGTGAGTGACAGCATTCCATGGCTGCGCTGCTATCTTTCACAGAAAATTCACTCTTTATATAGGCATGAATTTCCCAAAATGGTCAAAGCCATTTTAATATCGAAAAAAAAAAGTATAATTTTGAAAATCTTTTGTTTTGGTGTTAAATTCATATTAAAATGCATGATCAAACTCAGATTAGAAGTTATAACTAGTTAAGGTTAAGGTGGGGGACAAAGTAAGCAGTCTCAAGTTTTCTTATGACTTACTAAGAAATACAACTTATTGCTTTTACTTGCTACAATTCCAACATATTTCATATAAGATCAGGTTGTAAAACTTTTTTTAATTATTATTATTATTATTTTATCGATATTAAGACTATTATGTTTTGTAAACTTTAGCCAGTATTTAAAAATTTCTACACCTACTCCATTTTCTAACAAAAAAACCCCAAAATAACCACTAATACTTGTCCCGAGAACCTGGATTTAACTTCCTGTTTACTGATATTCTCAACACAAACCAACATAACTTTCAGGACTTCTAATAAACAAAATTAATTTTGTTGAATTTCATACTAGTGAAGTTCTAAGGAAAGCTATGAACACTTAACCCTGCTCTTAACTCTAAACTGTTCAGAACGTTTCATACAAGTGTGCTTAAATTTTTATGAATTTGCATTTGTGAGACCAAGTTGGAGGGGCTTTTATCTGTTAATAAACAGACTTGTATCAAGTGAAAGAGATTAAAATTAATGAATATTAATTCAAAGAACTAAGTGAAAGTATCTTTCTATATGTATGACCATGTGTACATCAAGCCATGAGGAATCTCCACAGGAGAAACACACACATTCTGCTCAGCTCAACTTGGGGCACTGTCAAAAGAAAAGGGGATCTCACCACAGAAGAGGGTCTCAACAGAGAATTAGAGAGCTGTGCTTCTATTACTTAGGGTTGACTGATAGCTTCATAATATCCCTGGGTTAAGGAACAGCAACTTCTTGTTAGAGGGTAATTGCAAGCAGATGTGGGACTCTGCTACTGTTACTGACATATATTAGCTTAAGTAGACTCTCAGAAGAAACAGTCCCTGTTTTTCCGTGTGTGACTTTCACTACGTTTGAACAAAACAGCCTTTTTACATGTAACCTCAGGTACACAATGTTTCACTTAGACAATTCCTTTCAGCCTCTCAGTCTTAAAACGAAAAATAAGTGTCAGTCTTCGACTAGGGTAGTATTTTAGGTACAATAAAATATAACATTTAAAATAAAAAAAATATTCTGAAATATTTAATAAAACGCGTTCCAAGAGCAGCGACCATTTCATGTAAAGGGACACGTGATTTTTGGTAACAGGACTGAGAAAAATCCATCCATCTCTCGCTTTGAAACCTTGTAAAAAATGAAATAAACTTACCTGAGATTGACCAATATACATTTTGAACAGTGAAATATGTGTTATTAGGTTCGGTGTTGAAAAAATATATTTAAAAAAATGTCATTTAATTTTAAAGAGTTACAACAGGCAAATGTCTCCCATTCGGTTTAATGACTCATATGCTGTTAACTGATTGCATCCAATGCTAGCGTGCTGTGGGCACGAGGGAAGAGCAGAATTCGCGGTCGTTTTACATGATTCATACAACATTATAAAATGTTTACAATTTGGGTATAATTTTGTTTTAAATATTAGCGACGATTACAAAATAGCCAAAAGATTAACCGATTTACAAAACATGCTGATTTACAAAATTCCCCTCCCAACATTTACTTGTTTATTATAATGTACATAACACATTATTCATTAATACCTTATACAAAAATAAAATAAAAGTGTTCCTTTTCAGGCCTGCAAAATGAGGATTCTGTGGTCTCCTCTCACGTGTACAGAGCTGAAGCATCAGCCCTTACTCACCTTGGCGAAGTACTGGGAAGAGATGAGACGCAGCCGGCGAGATGGGACAGGTAAACTGACCGCGCTCGCTCGCTCTCACGCTCTCTCACGCTCTCTCTCGCTCTCTCTCTCCCTCTACTATTTCGTTCTACTCGGTCTGAAGGGTCCTAAGGCGACCGGATAGTTTTCCCTCTTCTCCAAAATGAACCCAATAATGACTGAAAACAATTAAAAATACTTCTCATTAAGTTATACTAGTATTTAGAGTGCAGTTATGATCTGTAACAAAGACACAGAATGAATTTGTAAGACACTGGTTGTATGCGAATATTTAAAGCATTAGGACTGTGTGTGTGTGTGTGTGTGTGTGTGTGTGTGTGTGTGTGTGTGTGTGTGTGTGTGTGTGTGTGTTGAGAGAGAGAGCCAGAGAGTCATCATAAGGATGTCTACTAATAAATGTAAAATATAATAAAATGCAAATATATATATATATATAATATATAAAAAAAATATATATGTATATATTTAAGTAGACTGGAAATGCACTTGAATCTGGTATTTTAAATTATATAAAGGTCTGTGTTAATTTAATAGCATGTTTAAAAAAAAAAATTACGGCATTTGACAGACACCCTTATTCAGAGCAACTTACATTTATCTATTTTGTTGTATACAACTGAGCAGATGAGGGTTAGATGAGGACACCAAAAGTCCTGGAAGAACATGGAAGACAACTAAAAGTTTATGAATACACAATTCTTTCCTTGTTGAAGAAAAATCCCTTTGTTTAATTTTTGTAAATCTCACTACATTTATTTGTGTATCATAATCTATTTATTTGGCATTATGAAACAGTTCTAACCCCATTTCTACATATCATCACGAAACTTGAAATGTATCTTCAGGACCAGGCCCTGAATGTACCCAAGAAGTGTCATGACTATGCCACCTTGTGGTCAAGAACTTCAACAACTTTTAATTATTTTCCTTATACCAATTGAAGAATTTGTGCTGCAGTTTTTTTGTTTGTTTTTTTTTTTTTTTCAAAATTATTCAACCCCCACTGCAAATCAGGTTTATTGTGAAAAGTTACAGACTTTCATCTGTTTGCAATGAACAAATCAACAAAAGCAGTTGAAATAGTTCAACACAATGAATGCTTCAAGTGGTTTCCGCAAATTCAACTGAAAATGCAACTTACAATGATTTCTCCAGTCTCAAAATTTATAAACCCCCTGAATAGAATCCCTCACAACAGCACAAATATGCAAAACAGGTGTTGTCTCAAGCACACCTGATGCAACTA
>JANDJT010000012.1:26114258-26133186 GCA_024331685.1 Stegophilus panzeri | reverse complement strand
TTAATGGCTGTGTGTTGAGTTATTTTGAGGGGACAGCAAATTTACACTGTTGCACAAGCTGTACACTCACTACTTTAAATTGTAGCAAAGTGTCATTTCTTCAGTGTTTTCACATGAAAAGATATAATCAAATATTTACAAAAATGTGAGTGGTGTACTCACTTTTGTGAGATACTGTATTTAACATTTGCACACCATTTCAGAACAGCTTTCTCCAAAAGCCATACAAGATCAGTGTACTGTTGGGTCCTGCCTTCAGTAGTGTTTGCTCAGTTGGTGATTCATTCTGGGGGGTCAAAATCACAGGCACAGGTGACCTGGCAGAGGGTGTTAAATCTCTCCTTCAATCTGAGAGCACATATCTGCTCATGGAGCAAGCTGCCAGGGTGTTTCAACCACCAGCAAAAGCAGAACTGAACTGGTCTTGGGGCCATACATTGCTGAATTCAGGAATTTGTGGCAACAGGGGTCTGGGAAGATTGTAGTTCCAGCAAGCCCAGGAGAATAATCACTGTGACCACCATTATTAGTACTAGCATTCTCAACAGAAGCCAGTACTGCACATGGCAGCCTGCCTGAATCTAACTGGCAAACCTTATAATGTCTGCCACACTTTAAGATGACAGAATGGCTAGCATTCTTAGTGAATCTAGCCTGCTTGTGTGGCCTGCTTCAGTGATAGGGACATTCATCTGAGTTCATGCAAAGGAGAGTGGATATGACCTGAATTGCCTGCTCCTTGGTGGGGGCATATAGAAGTCACACATACTATATCAGTATGATGCCATTGGCCATGAGGGGAGACAAGATGGCTTGTGTAAAGCTCAAAATTACCTGTGTAGCTACAGAGAGGGTGAAAGGTAGTACTTTGAAAAGGATTGCCTGCTTAAACAGTCCTGTGGTTACACAGCTTTACCTGACAACATTAACATACAAAAACAAATTGTCTAAGCAGTTTAACTGTCTCAAATCTAGGTTTGGGTGAAAATATCTGTCTTTTTGAACAAGGAAGTACATTGTGTACTTGGTTTTGAACCATGGTTGTGAATTGCTGGGCCTATCTTTTTGCACTTCTGTCTAGAAAAAACTTTCAAACAGTGAGCATTTAGGCTGCAGGTTTTGTCAGATTGGACTGTGTATCAGGGTCTGGCAGCAAAACTCTCCCTCTTGGCATCAACATTGCTGTGTAGTCAGTTCAACAAGATGCCAGAGTCAGCCACTGTGTTTTGTAGATGTTTAATTCCCAGGCCATGAGCACATAGATGCTAGCATGAACACTCAACCCTGCTAGCAGCACAAATCCATAGATTTTCTAGTTGAAGATGTAGATGTGAAATACTTGCCAAGCCAGAAACCAACAGATGGGGAGAATTAGAGTTAAGAGGTGCTTAACAAGGAGAGAGGAAAAGCTACACATTGCAACTTTCTTGAGAATGCAATATCAATCGATGAGAAAAGGGTGCTAGGAATGAATAAAATTACATCACAGAGGCAGAATGGTATAGATTTTGGTCCAAAATATCTATGAAGCCAGATGAAGAAAGGGAATGTTCGATCATGTGTCAATTCATGATATTACAGATCTCAGGATTCAGGATGTTAACAGGGGTGAAATAGAACTACTAAACTAAATGTAGTAGACTGCTCTGGTAAATTTTAATTAAACGTTAGCATTAGATTAAAAATGTTACAACTCTGACATATTTCTTAATGTGTTACTATAGCACAAGTTAGCATTTGTTGTTTTTGTTGTTTATTAATCTTATAGTACCTAGCCTATAAAATTACAGCAAATTTCTAAAATGGAGAGCATCCCAGTTAGAAGTAGGTGTGAAAAGAGAATATCATTAGCTATTTGCTATAAATATTGTTGTTCACAGAAAATACATATTTTAACTAACTTCTACTAAGACATTTCAATTATAGTATTGCACCAAAAATTTGCCTGATCCTCTTGTACATACTGTACATATGTAGGCTTTTCTGTATACTGTACATATGGTAAGTGATGCAATGATTATTTTATGGGCGTTCTTCTTCAGGCTTCTCCATGTCCAAAGGAGAGCAGTCGAGAGATGTTGAATGATGGTTCATGTTGGACCATCACTGGTACAGAGGTTGTTGAGTATACCTTCAGTGAGAGTCTGACCAGTAGCCCAACTGTCATCAGCCCTATCCCTGTCATTAATGGACTGGAGGTCAGATATAATCAATAATAATAAATGTTCTCTTACCCTTGTAATAATGACAGAACTATTAAATAACCTTTTTTAATATTTGTCCGTTTACTTTGTTCAATTCTTTGGGGTTACTATACCACCAAAAGACAAAAGTTCAGTGCAATTAATTCATTAATTTGAAATAAAATATGTATTAAAAATGGAGTTAAGAAAAATAACTATTATAAACACATTATTAAACAACAAAATTGCACATATAAATAACTTAAGACAATAACACCAAATAAATACAGTAATAAATTACAATGCACTGTAACACTAGTTAACTAATTAACTAGCTATATATAGTAAAGTTCTAATGTTGACAAAGCCCCAAAATAGGTATTTCCTTATTGATCCTTATAAAATGATTGTCATGTCACCCACTTTCCCTATGAACTCAAACTCGTAGAATTCCATGCAATGACCAAACATCTACTTCCCACATGACCCACTTCACAGATCATATTCACCCGATTACTAACTCAGCATACATGTTTGTAATCACATGCTCCCATTAAATGCCAGACTTATTATGTGATCAATATTCACTTCTAACAAAACACTGGAAGCGATTTAGTGCTTTTGTTCTCTGATTGCAATTCTGTATGAATTACGTCCATTTTAGTATACTTTTGATTCTCGTTTTGCCTTAGTTAAATCTGTTTGCCGATCTGTTTTGCATGTCTTTCATTTTCCTGACGATGACAGTTATGTTCCTTAGCATGGTGAAAGGTTTGAGATCAGGAAAATAATTTCTTCATTGGTTATGATCATCTGAATTGCTATAGTTCTGAAAAGAACTGTAGAGGATTGACATTTTGATCACCTGAGGGGTGAATATCTTTAAAATCAGCAGGCTGCTTGTGATAGCTAATAGTAATCAGCAAGAACTTAATGTTAGCCTAACACTTCTTACTCTAGATATTAACCAGTTAGCTATAGTTAGCCACTAACTTTTTCACTAAATCCATTTCAACTACATCAACAATTGAGCAAGGAAGCAGACAAACTGACTAAATCCAATGAATTAATGTTATTAAAAACTGCTTTTATTGTGAACATCTAAAAAGTAATTTGTAAAGTAATTACTCAAGTAGTTCACCAGATTACTTTATTAAGTAATTTTATTACTACAGTAGCAGTACCTTTACTCAAGTCAGTGTGTTTTGCACTCTTTCCACCACTGCTTAAACACAAAATGTTCTGCCTATTTATTGGTGCTACTGAGTGTTTATATTCCTGAACTTTTCACCGGACACATAATGTCCAATTTGATCTTAGGCCTACTTGGTTTTACTGGGGTTTGGATTAAACCCATTTAAGTGGCCAATCAAATAGGGTAATAAATATAAGAACTTGATATACTTAATGTAAGAATGAATATAATAGCTATGATTTTAGAGCCACTGTTCTATTTTGAAGGAAATTGCTATGAAAGTTTAACTATATTGTAATTGCAGCCAATGTCAAGTGCTTTTTAAAACAAATCTGCTCTTACTATATAATCTTTTCTCATGTACTGCAAATGGCCATTTGTTTAAAACACTGCCAAGACATGAGGAAAAGCAAAAAGAAAATGTTAAATAGCTTTAAATACTTTTGACAAAGTAATCGCTTTAAATACTTTGAGCAAGGTAGGGCAGTTGTGATGCACACAAGTATTTCATAACAAAATACAAACCGTAGATAATTTTATTATCTTATTACATTGCATTATTACATAACATTCTACTTTTTATACCGCCTTATATTGTTCCTCCTCCATTTTCTTGGATTCATGTTTGACTAATTCTGTGTTGTAGCTAAATGGAGGAGGCCATGTGGCCATGTTAGAGCTCCATGGAGAAAACTTCAGTCCTTACCTAAAGGTCTGGTTTGGAAACATGGAGTCTGAAACTATGTTCAGGTAAGGACTCAAAGCAAACCATTAAAGGCATTTTGACTTGTGCAACTTTGACTTGTGCTACATTCAGAGATATACAGCAGATGGTTGGCCAAAATAATACCATAAAGATTTTTTGAGTAGTTTTTTCACAGGTCTCTGTATATTGGTGGGTGCTAGTTCTAGAGTCACTGAATTAAAATTTTGCAAATATACTTTTGAGGCCATGTGGCCATGTTAGAGCTCCATGGAGAAAAAGGCTTCCAAAAGGGTGCTAGTTCTGTGAGATTCTTGGGCCGTCTTGCATGCACTGCTCTTTTGAGGTCTATCCACAGATTTTAGATGATGTTTAGGTCAGGGAACGGTGAGGGCCATGCTAAAACCTCCCGCTTGTGCCTCTTGAGGTAGTCCATTGTGAATTTTGAGGTGTGTTTAGGATCACTATACTGTTGTAAAAGTCATCCTCTTTTTATCTTCAGCTTTTGTACAGATGGTGTGATCTTTGCTTCCACAATTTGCTGATATTCTTTTCATTCTTTGCTGGTATTCTATTAATTCTTCCCTCTACCACTGAAATGTTCCCTATACCACTGGCTGTAACACAAGCCCAAAGAATGATCTATCATCCCCCATGCTTAAAAGTTGAAGAGGTGTTCTTTTCACGAAATTCTGCACCCTTTATTTTCTCTAAACATACCTTTGGTCATTGTGGCCAATCTTTTCATTTCATCAGTCCACAGATCTTGTTTCCAAAATCCATCAGGCTTATTCAGATGTTCATTTGCAAACTTCTGACACTAAATTTTGTGGTGAGGATATAGGAAAGGTTTTCTTCTGATGACTCTTCCATGAAAGGCATATTTGTGCATGTGTCACTGCACAATAGAATAGTGCATGATATAAACAGGGTTGGGAGTGTTACTTTAAAAATGTATTCCATTACAGTTACAAATTACTTCATAGAAAAATGTAATCAGTCACGTAATCCAAGTATCACAATATGAAATTAATTTAATGATTATTTTTGGATTACTTCAAGGTCGCATATGTAAAAAAAAAAAAAAGTGAAACACAATGTGATCTAAAATACTTTTATTTAGAGCTTATTTTGGAGCTTAAAAACATGTTCAATGTTTGGATTTGTTTTAATAAATAAATAAATAAATAAATAAAGATCACTGTCCCTGATGTGGGTAACATTACATCACAAAAGCATTTCAGAGAACAAATATTGTACTAAAACAAAAAAGGGTGCCTAAGAGTTTTGCACAGTACTGTATATAAAATAACATACCATCACCACTCTTCTCTCTTCCTGCCAGGAGTCCAAGGTCTTTGCTGTGTGTCGTACCTGATATTTCAGTGTTTGGTGAAGAGTGGCGGTGGTACAGGCAGCCCATCACGGTCCCTTTGTCTCTGATACGATTGGACGGGATGATCTACAGAAGCTCATTCACCTTCACATATACACCTGAGCACAGCTCTTTCTCTCAGCCATGTGTTTCTGCTGAGAGAACTGCCAATTCAGACACACTCATTGACAACATTCACCAGGAGTTCACCAGAACCAATTTTCACCTGTTCATGCAGAGCTGACAGATACTGAGAGTAAAACACACAAAAAACTAATCCTAACTTCACAAACCCATGTAAAATGTTTTGGGCTGGTCTATTCCAAAAATAAAATGCATAGTTTTGTGCCAGTGAATAGGTCATGTGTGGGAATATCACAAAAAAACACACCAATAACACACCATTCTCAAGATTGATTAAGTTGCAAAAAATGACATCTTAGCAAATGGAAATACCTTGAACATAGTAAAATTTAGCTAGTATGTCCTATTATAAGATTACAATAAAGCAAATATAAGATTTGTCACGTCAAATCCCAGAATTGATGACAAACTCCGATTCCCATAATGCACATCTGACTACAAACATGGACACCTTGGACTACAGCATCCACACGCCACATTCAATGTCACGATCATAGTCACCTGATTACTGACTACATACACCTGGATTTAATCACCACTATACATTATTTAAGCATGCACATTCACGCCATTAACGCAACAAAGTGTTCATTCATTTCTGTGTTTACACCTGATGTACCAAACCTTCTGTTCATGTTTGCTGATTCTAGTTTTGACCCATGATTGTTTAATTGTTTTGTGATTCTCACCTTGCTCTTGGATAATCTATTTGCACATCGTCTGATCTCTTGCCTGCCTTTTGACCTTGGTCTCTGCTTTGCGATTTGGATTTGTTTGTTGTTGCCAGTTCTTTTAATAAAAAAGTATTCTCTGCAACTGTTGCCGTCTTTACTGCCTGACTGTATATTTGCCATCAACATGGAGGCAACGGGAATGTTTGGCAACAGCCGATAGCAGCTCAAGCCCAACTAGTGGGGCAATAACAACAACAGCAGACAGCTATGCTCAACATGAAAATCACACAACTGTCCACTATGCACCTATCCCAACTATGGTGACAACCACCCCTCTCACCCAACTCCCCTGCTCATCACTCATCTGAACAAATATTCATTGTAAAGGCTTTCTACTTCAGAGCTCTCTATATTTCTTTGAATAAGTTGGAGTTTCCAACACCATAAAGTGGTCTAGTTCATTAACCTCCTCAGAGACTGACCTGGGCAACTGCAGTGTGGAACCATTTCCTCCTATGACCTTTTCATTAACTTTGGTTTCCCCTGGATGCAGAAGCTCAAGCCCCATATCTTATCTTACTTTCTCAAGTCATATCTTCAAGCCCCTGCAGTCTTGACCACATCTACTTTCATCGAAACTGCAGAGTCATCTCACTCGGTTCCAATCCCTCTGGAATACAAAGAATTTCAATAAGTATTCAGCAAAGTAAAAGCCAGTGATCTAACTCCTCACCATCCTTGTGCCACTGATCTCCTGCCAGGAACCACAGTCCTCCCTGGAGCCCATGCTGGATATACCCTCTCTCTGCCACTGAAACCAAGCCATGCAGGAGTACATCTCACAAGTACTGTCCCAGTGGTATAACAGACCCTCCATGTCTCCAGCATCTGCTGGCATCCTTTCTATTGACAAGAAGGGAGGAGGCCTTAGACCATCTATTGATTATTGAGGACTTAATCAGATCACATATTTGCCTCAGAATAAATTAGATATGAAAGAGCAAACAAGCAATAATATAGATGTGTCACACATTCTGAGATGAGCCCAAAGCAAACCATTAAAGGCATTTTGACTTGTGCAACTTTACTGCATACAGAGACATACAGCAGATGGTTGACCAAAATAATACCATAAAATACAGGTTTCTGAATATTGGTAGGTGCTAGTTCTAGAGTCACTGAATTAAAATTTTGCAAATATACTTTTGACGCCATGTGGCCATATTAGCTCCATGGAGAAAGTCTCTGTCCTCACCAGGTCTGGTTTGGAAGCATGGAGGAAGAAACTATGGGGACATTCCATCTCAAGTGGTCCAATGCAGGTTTCTTTCCTACATGTGTTTTGAGTGATTACCTCTATATATTGGCATTGAAAAACCACCAGTTTTTATGTTTTATTATTATTTTTTATTTTACTTTGTTTAACTATAAATGCCCATCTTTCTGTCAGGACAAACAACAAATTTTGGGTATACATCTCTTTATGGAAACCTCAATATATTGTCTTAGGTTGGACCTAAGTTGTTCGAACAAAAATTGATCTGTAGAGCACATTAAATGGTACATCTACATATATGAATCTGCATGTTCCTTAGACTTAGAACTTAAGTCCAAATGTAAAGCTCAAAATTGTTCACAGTTTCACTTTTAGGGTCAATTTATAATGGGGAGAGTTCAAATCTCTGTCTTAATATTTTTAGAGGGTCCTAGGTAAGTATAGTGTGCATGCAGAACATTTCAGATTTGAGACTTCTTTTACCTTTTTTATGGGGGCAAGAAAGTGCAATTTAAAAAAAATAGCCCTGACTTTCCAATGGAATATGTTGGGGTAACAGATACTAAACTGAAACTTTCACAGAAATAAGTCCTCTATAGTAGCTGTCATGTAATGGAGGCTGAGACAGATGCAAGTGCAGATAAGAACTTTATTTAAGAGAGGTAGGCAGACAAATCCAAAACGTGAATTAATAATGTGGTCAAAAACAGACAAAAGTTTAGGTGATTGGCAAACGGGCATTAACTAGGCTAAACAAGAATTGAATAATGAGGCGAGAACAAGATCAAAACTATGAAACATGAAACGAGGAACAAAGACTTAGTATAGGGAAAACAGATGTAATACTTTGCAAAGTACATAGATACACGATGGGTTTAAATACCAAAGGTTATCGGGGTGAAACACAAAACAGCTGAGAACAATGTGACACATAAGGGAAATAACCAATGACAAGACAGGGGCGGAGACAGGACATAAACCATAACAAAGCACACCTGTCAAAAGTAAACAAGTAGTTCCATATTTGGATAAAATTTGTAACAACATGTTAGATCAGGGTTCTTCAAATCTTGCCCTTGAGGTCCACTGTCCTGCAAAGTTTAACTCCAACCCTAATCAAACACACCGGAACAAGCTGACCAAGGTCTTCAGGATTACTAGTAAATTACAGGCAGGTAAATTTGGAGGTTGGTGCTAAACTCTGCAGATGAAGAACCCTATAGTAGATCATGCTTACTGTTGCCAATATCAAATGAATAGTAGTAACATTCTAGACCACATTGACAAACATAAGCTATTGTATGTCAATCATAAACATAATTACTGTAAAATACTGTTGATTTTTATTATTTGTTATGCTTATATTACATCTGTTTATTTCTCATAATGCATGAATAATGTAGGCTTTTCGCCTGATTTCTACTAGGCCTAGCTCTGTAACCAGTGGGATCTCAAAATTTTTAAACAGAATGCTACTATAGAGGACTTATTTCTGTGAAAATTTCAGGTTTTACCTGTATCTGGTCCCCCACCAGAGATATTCCCATCCTACTGACAGTGTTCTTGGGACAGGCTCCTGATCCACTGGAACATTGTCCAGGTAAAAGGAGTATCTAAAGATTAGCTGAATTAATTCAATATTCTTTGGGTTGTCAACCTATAACCAAGTCTGAACCTGGCAGAGGTGGCCAGGTTTCAAAACCAGAATCATCAGTTAATAAAATATAATGAAACACAGATGACAAATACTAAGTACAGAGCACAAACCGCAACGAACATTGAGCCAGTCTCAAAGCTCCTCACACAAGCACCCTTTGCTGCTGAAATACTGGATGCCGGAAGCAGCAGCGCAGAATTCAGTGCAGCACAGAAATACCCTGAGTGGATTCCGGAATTGAATAAACCTGGCACAGCCTACACAGACAGACCACGGAAGAAACACACACACACACACACACACACACACACACACACACATGTCTGAGGGTGGTGGGCTGGGACGATACCAGCTCATTTTTATCATATTCCAATCAGTCCAATAGCTCAAAAAAACTTTATATGGAGAAAGGGAAACATGCTTTTTCACCCTTTATATAACCACCAGGATAGTATTCAAAAAACTTTAAATAAATCTCTTCCAGCAGTGATTCTGCTGCATGTAGCAAAATATTTATAATGATTTCATCTGATCAGTGTTTGGGGACCATGCACCCGGTATGTCTATGATTTATTTCCCTTAGTTCTCAAAGCTTCCATCCTCTGCACATAAAAGGCTTTTGTTCTTGTTATCTCTGTGTTCCCCTTATACATCACCACTCCCCTAATCCAACAAGCAAAGAGTGAATTAAGCTCATGATTGATAGGGATTCCTGGAGCAAGATGATCAGGGGAAATTATGGGCTAATTTCTAACTCTGAAAGATGTCTGAGAACACATTTTTCACTGGAGCTTGTCACAGAATTGTCAAAAATGAGTCAGTTTTTTTAAAAAGTTTTTTTTTTACATGTGACAGTAAACATGTTTTTATATCTAGCCAATTACATCGAACCTTGCTTTCTGTACAGTAAAACTGTATTAGCTACTTGTGTATTAGGCTTAGACAAAGTTATAGGAATAATCAAAGTGAAATAGCAAAGTTACCAAACATACCACTTCATAATTAATCTAAGAACAAGGGTCACACTTTCTAACAATATTGGATCTGTACAAAGGTGTTCTGCTGCTGTGTTTTGCTGTGTAAATGCAAAGCAAATTACTAAATTGAAATCAGAATGGGAATGAAATACTATCATAGAGCCAGGGACACCTTGGGGGTTAAAATTTTTCTCTGGCATTCAGTGTTCTTGCAAGGAATCCTCATTTGAGATTTCAACTAGAATTCATGTTTGTGGTGAGCAAACGTCTGGGTTACGCATGTAACCCTGTTCCATGAGAAGGGAATGAGATGTTGTATTTAGCATAACGCTATGGGGGAGCACCCTTGCACGCGCGACCAGCATCTAAAGCTTGTGTAACATCATGCCTATTTATAGGCCTGCCGTCATCAGGTGACCTGGCAATTAAGCGTGAGGCGTGATATATATATATGGCACCTGTGAAATGCGCCATCAGCCTCTATTATCTGAAGTGAAGACGCAATTCACAGGCCAGCCCTGGTATGACAAAGCGACGCAATGTCTCGTTCCCTTCTCAGGGAACAGGGATACATGCGTAACCCAGACGTTTCCTTTCACAGGGAACTCCATGTTGCTATTAGCATAACGCTATGGGAACGAGAAAACCCACTCCGTCATACTGAGGGTACGGCCTGTTCAAAAAGACCCAAGCCTGAGGGCCACTGCAAGACACTCGAGCAAGGGACGGAATGAATATCCAGGCTGTAATATCGAATGAATGTGTGTGGCGTAGACCACCCTGCAGCAGCACACACATCCTGTAAGGATACCCTTTTGGACAAAGCCTTCAAGGAGGCGACCCCCCCAATGAAATGAGCCCTTATGCCCAGAGGCGTAGCAAGACCGCGTGCCTCATAAGCGATAGAGATTGCTTCCACTATCCAATTAGAGATGCGCTGCTTCGACACAGCATGACCTCTACTGTCGCTGCCAAAGCAGACCAGCAACTGCTTTGACTTACGCCACTGGCTGGCGCCGTGGACGTAAGTACAGAGATCGCTTACAGGACACAGCAGGTGCATTCTCTCTTGTTCCGGTGTGAGGAACGGAGGAGGGCAGAAAGCCTGCAACACCACAGGCTCAGCAGCAGATGTAGGCACTTTAGGAATATAATCCGGACTAGGATACAGGAAGGGCTTGGCTAATCCAGGGGTAAAGTCAAGGCAGGAAGGGGCAACAGAGAGAGCTTGTAGATCTCCTACTCACTTGAGAGATGTCAGGGCCAGCAGAAGCGCTACCTTTAGAGTCAGAAGCTTCTCAGAGGCTTACTCTAAGGGCTCAAATGGGGCCCCTGACAGACATTCCAGGACCACAGAAAGGTCCCAGGAAGGTATGTGTGGCCTGCAGATGGGCCTCAGCCACCTGACACCACGCATAAACCTCGAAGTTAGAGGATGTTGCCCCACAGAGGTTCCATCAACAGGGTCGTGGCTGGCCAAAATGGTGGCCATGTAAACCCTGAGTGTAGAAGGAGCCAACCCTGCTGAGAGACATCCTTGTAAGAACTCCAGGACTGTAGCTATTGCGCATTTCACTGGATCTAGCTGACATTCCTCACACCACAAGACAAAAAGTGGCCACTTGAGCGCATACAATTTCCTCATGGATGGTGCTTTAGTGTTCAACATGGTCTCTCCAACATAAGTTGTGAGACCAGAATCTATGAACTGGTGCCCCTCAAGGGCCAGACCCACAGTTTCCATAGTTCCGGCTGAGGATGATAAATCAGCCCTCTGGCTTGAGACAGCAGATCCCTGCAGATAGGAATCTCCCAAGGAGTGCCGTCTAGCAGGGATATTATCTCTGAGAACCATATTCGAGCTGGACAATAAGGTGCTATTAGCAGCAGACCTAGATGGTCTTGGCAAACTCTCGCTAGAACTTGTGGGAGCAGAGCAATCGGGGGAAAAGCATATACATGCGACCTCAGCCACATGTGCACCATGGCGTCCAGCCCTAATGGTGTGGGAGGAATGAGGGCGAACAACAGCAGGTGGTGTGTTGTCTCCTTGGAGGCGAACACATCCACTTCCGCTTGGCCGAACCTCCACTATATGGACTCCACCACTTGTGGATGGAGCCTCAATCCCCAGGCCTCAGCCCTGCCTCGACAGGATGTCTGCCCCCACATTCTGGCTGCCCGGAATGTACATTGCACTCACTGACAAGAACCTTCCCTCTGCCCAGAGAAGCATTAGTTGCGCCTGCCTGAACAGGGGGTGTGAACGTAACCCTCCCTCGTGGTTGATATATGAGACCTATCTGTTGTCTATTACAACTAACATATGGTGACTTCTTAAATGAGGAAGAAAGAACTTCAGTGCTAGAAATATTGCTCGCATCTCTAGGCAACTTATATGCCACTCCAGATGAGGGCCGCTCCAAAGACCGTGAGCTGGACAGTCATCTAAGACCACACCCCAGCCAGTGAGGGAGGCATCTGTCATTACCGTCCTGCGATAAGGAGATGCCCCTAGAGTGTGACCTGAGGCTAGAAACTGGGGACACCTCCAAATACTCAGAGAACGTAGGCACCACCTCGTGACACTGATTACTCTCAGAGGTTTCGTCCTCATGTGCAATAGGCCCAATGGTATGACGTTGGCTGCTGCTGCCATAAGGCCCAACAGTCTCTTGTAGAGACTGGAGGGGATGCCCAGACCCAGCTTTATCTTGCTCAATGTTGATAGGATCGACCTTATCGTAGTAGACTCCTTAAATCCCCTAGAAAAGTTGTCCCCTGCACTGGAGAAAGCATACTTTTCTTGAAGTTCAACCTGAGCCCCAAGCTTCTCATGTGGGCGAGAACAACATCTTGATGTTGAAGCGCCAGTTCCCTGGAGCGTGCTAGAATTAACCAGTCGTCCAGGTAGTTTAGTACACGGATGCCCTGGAGTCGCAAGGGAGCCAGAGCAGCGTCCATGCACTTTGTGAAGGTGTGAGGGGAAAAAGCTAGCCCGAAGGGAAGAACCCAATATTGGTATGCATTGTCTCCAAACGCAAACCTCAGGAACTTCCTGTGACTGGGCGATATTCCTATGTGGAAATATGCACTTTTAGATCTATCTTCATAAACCAGTCCTCAAACTGAATCTGTGGCATGATAAGTTTGAGCATCAGCATCTGAACCTGTATGTCCTAAGAGTGAGGTTCAGATGATGTAGATCTAAAATTGGCCGCATACTCCCACCTTTTTTGTGGACCAGAAAATGACGGCTGTAAAAACCTCCCTCCCTTAGGGAATGAGGTACATGTTCTATGGCCCCTTTGTCCAAGAGGGATCTTACTTCCTCCACTAACATTGGGCTCTGCTCTGTGCTGACTACTGTGGTAAGCACACCTCTGAACCGGTGGGGTCGAGCTCTGAATTGGACCTGGTAACCCTTTTCTGTGGTAGAGAGAACCAATGGAGGCACATTTGGCAGTTGTTTCCATGCTACCAGATGGTCTTTTAGTGACATTAAATTTTCTACATTATTTTGGAGGGAAAGCATCAGATTTTCGTTGCTGTGTGACAGCTCGCTGACTAGAGAGGACTGAAACAACCTCATCTCCCCTTATACGTCCCTCCATGGCCCATCAGGACTGTTCCTTCCTTGCCTGCTTGGCTTTTATGATCATTCTCAAATCAGGCCTATTAGCAGGCTGCGGCTGTAGCTGTCCGGTCCCCCAGGCTCTCTGCGGGGGGGAGGCAGGCTGCAAAACTTGCCTTCTTTGCCTCCCTCGCACTAGCGCTGGCCCAGGCTCCACTCATGGATACCCGGGCGAACGCGACACGACAGGGAAGGAACTGGCTGAACACCGCTGTTTGCTGTTTTGCCTCATGAAACCTGTCGGCAATGGCATTAACCGTGCCGCCGAACAGGCCGGAAGGTTTAACAGGGGCATCCAGCAAGGAGACCTTATCTTTCTCCCCATCCGTGGGACATTGAGCCACAGGTGCCTCTCCACCACAGCAAAGCTACCCATTGTACGGCCAACATGACGGGCCATTTGCTTGGTCGCCCGGAGTGACAAATCTGTAGCACGGCATAGCTCTGCCACTGCCTCAGGCCCAATTCCCTCCCCATTGTCAAGCTTACTCAGCAGGTCTGCTTGGCAGGCCTGCAACACTGCCATTGTATGCAGTGACCCACAAGCAAGACCCGCTGCCACATAGGCCCCCCTAAATTGCCTGCCATCAATAGAGAGAGGTGGCTCGCAAGCCCCTCCTCCACCTTTGGCAAAGCTAAATAACCATGCTGCTCACTTCCCACGATGGCCGAGTAATCAGACGTCACGGGGTTATAAACACGGTAGTGTATGGTTTGCCCCATAAGCGTGATATTTCATCATGCACTTCTGGAAAAAAGGGGAGTTTTCTGCGGTGGCTGCTGTGGCCTGCTCCATCCCTAAACACTTCACACAGAAAGCGTTTTTGTCTCCCCCCATGATGAAATGGAAGCACGGCCTAACACACTTTCTGATTTCTCTCTCGCTCATTATTTTTTTTCTTCTCTTTTTTTTAAAGGGATAAAAAAGTCAAGATATTTTGAGAAAAGATAGAGAGGAAATGAAGCATCTTTTTGTTTCGTTACACAAACGACTGACATGACATCACGCGACGCACTTAATTGCCACATCACGATGTTAAACGTCACGGTATGATGTTAAACAAGCTTCAGATGCCGGTCGCACATGAGGGTGCTCCCACACAGCGTTATGCTAAATGCAACATGGAGTTCCCTTTGAAAGGGAACACAGTTTTCTCAGTTTTCATATAAGTAGAGTGTCTCAGCAGCAAATGACAAGTTAGAGGGAGCTCCTGATTTCATTTTTGGAAGCTTTAGGGATAAAAGTAAATCAAGAGAATTGCCATATGACTCCTCTACAAACTGTGCACTTCACTGGCATGAAACTTGACTCGCCTGCTATATGAGCCTTTTTGATGAAAGACAGAGCAGCCATGATTATGAAGCCAATCAGAGAACTGCATCTGATGTCTTGCATGTAGATTTTGGTAGCAGAAACCCCGGTAATAAAACTAGACAAATTAGGAATACTGCATCTCAGACTATGTGTCAGGCACATAATCTGAAACTCCTTTGGAGTTTTCCATGTGTAAAGCAAAGTAGTAATGGCAAATACCTTCCAGCAAGGATGATTTTGCAACATGATCCAGCAAGGGGGTGTTTGGAAAAAATTCCAAGCTGATGATAGAACCTGGCTTGATATTACATAATAAATATGTATGAATGAAAGCTGTCTGGCTAGTGCTGCAACAATTCAAGGAACCTCTAAGGGGGTCACATGTACTAGTAAAGACAGACAATACTACAGTGGTGTCATCACAGAATAAAAGGAGATACAAATTTGCAAACGGTGTTTATGTGAGCAAGGAAGCAGATGCACACTTTCTGTCTCTCAGAACTGTCTACGTACTCACCGTTTACAATCAGACAGTAGCGCGCATGTGTCTGGCTTATTGGTTCAGCCAATCTTAAATCCCCACAGAAGGAATGAAAGAAGTCGACTGTTTAGACTTGACAGATACAGGGACTCTGGGTCTGAATGCTTTTGCACTTGACAGGACAAGTCCAAGTCTGCTGTCACTGTTATGGATGACACTGCAGCACATCCTAAACACTATGCAGTTGGTATTGTTGACAGTGCCATACTGACTGAACAGACCATGGTTCTGCCTGCTATTGCATACTACCTATCAAACTGGACTGCTTTCTCAGAGATATGGCTTAATGAGGAACAGCAGACCCCACACCTGGAAATTATGCATCTTACTGCTGGAATGTGAAACCAGCATCCTGCTCTGTTTGCAAGACACACTACTATGAGTACACATGCTCTGTCTATGCACTGATTGTATGCAAATAAGTGAAAGGTTTTTTCACTGTTTAAGTGACCACCAGCTGATGGGTCACCAAACAACTATGTGTGTGCTTTGCTTTGAGGAGCACTATAAAGGGGCATTACTGTCTAAAGACAGTTTAGCCCACTGGGTAAAGGAAGTGAGACATACTTGAAAGCAGGCCAAGATGACCCTTCTACCCTTAAATGCCATTCACTATGCTATAGCTACCTACTGTGTGTCACTAAGATGAGTATAATTGGCAGATTTTTGTGGCAACATGGAGTTCACCATCCACCTTCACCAGATATTTTGTCACCATGCCCCATGTGTTCTCTGGGTTTGAGTGACTCTCATCCTGAATCAAGAACAGTATCTAACCCTGAGAAACTCTCAGCTTCAGTAGAAAATATATTTTGCTTCTCTGAGCTGTTTGATGGGACAAATAGTGGTGGGTAGCAATATTTGATCTGATCAAGACCTCCTCCTTTCTTTCCTGCAAAGAAGAAGCCAGCTGATGCTAGTGATGTGGAGGGACAGATGTACGCTTGTGCTAGGGCTTCAGTGATGTGGTCATGCATGACTTGTCTTTCAGTGATGAACAGTGGGTAAATGTGACTGCATGAGTAAATGGTGGGTAAATGGTCCCAGGCATGAGATCAACGGTGCAGTCATAAGGCTGGTGAGGAGGCATGCCACTGGTGCTCGTTTTGCTGTACACTTTGTGAAAGTTTTGAGAGCAGAGCATGTCAGCAGAGCGGAGTGGGGAGTGCTGATAATTCCACTGCGGCAGATAGCGCCTTCTTAAGATTCCAGGGAATTTTGTTCATCATGGCACAAGCTCTGTACACGTTGCTGTGTTAAAAGCATTGCAGTAAGCTAATTTTAGTGCAGAATTATTCCAGCCACTACTTGAGGCAAGTGTTCCAATCTCCAAAGCATATTAAGTGCCACTTTCATTTTCCTTGGGGTCACTGCTAAGAGTTGCTCTCCTATCTTCTTCCCTTATGGTCCGTGATCAAATATGTGATGGAATACAGTGGTTCTTGAAAGTTTGTGAACCCATTAGAATTTTCTATATTTCTGCATAAATATGACCTAAAACATCATCAGATTTTCACAGAAGTCCTAAAAGTAGACTAAATGAACCCAATTAAACACATGAGACAAAAATATTACACTTGCTCATTTATTTATTGAGGGAAATGATTCATATATATTTTATATCTGTGCGTGGAAAAAGTATGTGCTTTGCTTTCAGTATCTGGTGTGACATTTTTGTGCATCAATAAGTGCAACTAAACATTTCTGGTAACTGTTGATCCAAACCATAATACTACCACCACTATATTTCACTGACAGTATAAGGTTCTTATGCTAGAATGCAATGTTTTCCTTTCTCCAACATAACGCTTCTTATTTAAACCAAAATGTTCTATTTTGGTCTCATCCATCCACAAAACATTTCTCCAATAGCCCTGTGGCTTGTCCACATGATCTTTGAACTGCAGATGTGCAGCAGTGCTCTTTTTGGAGAGCAGTAGTTTTCTCCTTGCAACCAGTTGTTGTTCAGTGTCCACCTGATGGTGGTTCTCCTGAGAGCGGATTTTAGTTGCTCAGAAGTTACCCTGGGTTCCTTTGTGACGTCGCAGACTACTACACGTCTTGCTCTTAGAGTGATCTTTGTTGGTCAACCCCTCCTGGGGAGGGTAACAATGGTCTTGAATTCCTTCATTTGAACACAATATGCCTGATGAGCATCAAAGGTATTCAGAATTCTCCTTTGTTTGTGCCATAATATACTACCACTAACATGTGTTGTGAATATCACACTTTGATAGATCCCTGTTCTAAAACAGGGCACTTACTCACACCTGATTGTCATCCATTAATTGAAAACACCTGAATCTAATTTCAGCTTCAAATGAACTGCTAATCCTAAAGGATCACATACTTTTGCCACTCACAGATATGTAATATAGGGACCTTTTCCTTAATAAATAAATGACCATGTATACTATTTTTGTCTGATTTGTTTAATCTGATTCTCTTTGTCTACTTTTAGGCCTTGTGTGAAACTCTGATGATGTTTTAGATCATATTTATGCAGAACTATATAAAATTCTAAAGCATTCACAAACTTTCACCACTGTACCTCAATTAAGCATTAGTAGGAGATCTGTTCTTGGTTCTGAGTCCACACCTAGCTGTTGCCTAGGTCAGTGCTTTACCTGTGAGTAAGTTGATAAACTGTGCCAATTTTCAGCCCACAGAAATGATATTTGTGATCACTGTCCAACTAAAGGAAATAGGTGAAACAATGAAGTTTGTTTTCCCACTGTGTATAGCAAAAGATTAGTGTGCTAATGTTTAGAGAAATTTGGGGGCATGTTTATTTTTATTTTGGTGGTTCAAACTGGTTTTGGACATGAAATGAACTATGGCAAGACATATATGAACTTGGTAGAGAATAATGTTTGTTAGCAATTTAATTTTTTTTAAAGAAATGCTAATTATGAACACTGTCAATATGTTCTATAGAACACTGGCAGGCCCTGTTCAATTAAATCATCTAGTAAGAACAAACACAGTGAAACTGGCTGAAAGAAAAAGTTCAGTGTTAAGTATTATGGAACCAAACTGTGTTTGTTGGAAAGAGAAAGGTAAGGGAAAGGGGAAGTTTGAATCATGAAAGGAGCCTCCAGTTTTCACCTCTTCTCTCACTTTACTTCTCTGCAGCTTGTTTCCTTTATACCTATGGGAACCCTCTTCCTTCCCCAACGTCAATAAGCTTCCCTGCTGTTCCCCCCAGCTGCACACGTGAGGTCACATACATACATATACACACACATATACAT
>JANDJT010000012.1:26038731-26059453 GCA_024331685.1 Stegophilus panzeri | reverse complement strand
GCCTCTGGACCACCAAAAAGGGGGGTGGGGGGGTGGGGGGGGCACACACTTTACTATCATTTAGTGGAAAGGTTAACTGTATGTATCAGCAGACACAGGGCACCACCGTGTGGTGTGTAAAGAACAGAAACAAATGCAATTTATGTAGCTAAGTTTGGTAACTAACGTCAGAAGATCATAGAAGCAGCGATTGTGAAGCGTTCTTATCCATCTCTGGTGGAGAAAAAAAAAACACGAAAAGAAAAAAGCAGAAGAGGGGAAACGGACCCAAAACACCAGGAAGGAATTAATACAAATGAATCGGATTTAGTCAAATGGTCCGCTTTCTTGCTTCTGCTCATTGATGTAATGGAAATGGCGATAAAAAAGTTAGCGGCTAACTTACTTTTTAATATATACTTTATTATAATTGATATTTATTGTTTAGAATCGACATGGCACAATATCACTTTTTCTTTTGCAATACCCAAACCTCGAGGATCAGCCGATACGATATTGTTTTCTTTGAAAGCTACTAAGCTTTAATTCTTTTTTAAAAAAAAAAAAAAAGGTAAAGCACTTCACATTAAAACTCTTTCAGGCAAAAATTACTTACATTGTAAATACAGTAAATATAATAAAAGTATCAATATTATAAAAATCAGTCCTAATAAAAGGAGGGGGAAAAAACCTGTGAAGTCTCTTTACACGTAAACATTTCCCAGTTCCAAAAATTAATTTCTGTGCCAAATTCAATTCCGAACTTTCTCCAATATCCAATTTACCCTCCGCCAACCCCCATAACAAATCTCCCCCCAAGCCGGTTTGGGTATGTTAGTTTAGATATTTAATTCTTTGTGGATATAGTTCTTTTTTTTTTTTTTTTTTTTTTTTAATCGAATTATTTATTAAACCCCTCACCATGTTTTTCCCCTCATCCAAAAGTAATGGAATATTCCTTCTGTTCATTCTTGGTATATAAAGTAATATACAGTCATTGGTGTGGGCATTAAATGTTCAGAAACGTCTCCATCTCCGCCTTCATCCCTGAAAAACTGTCCGAAAATCACTTCTGCAATTTTCAGTGTTTTTGTCATCTTATCAGGATTCATTGTTAACGGACTCGTATATGAACAAGCACTGGATGTACCGAAGACATTATGACAATCGACCGATTCTTCATTCTTGATGGTGCTTTTTGCACATTTGGAGTGACTTGGAGTGCAGCGACTATCAACGGGAGTGAAGACAGTAGAGCGCACGTGATACATGATGCGTGATCCACCATGCTGCCTGCGAGTCCAAATCGTTTTGTGGACTCGGACAGTCTTGGTGTGCTTGCTCTTTCGCCGCAGATAGGTGGCCGCAATGGCAAAGAGAACACATTCACACACAAGATATTCACACACTTGTGAATTTTATACACAAACGCTCTCCCTCCAGAACGTTTCATTTTAGCTGCAAGAAAGCTGGTTTGTTGTTAAAAGTGGAATGCTAGTTTCGCCACCCATGGATAAGTGTTACTCTGGAAACCAGCAGTAGGAACCCCTACTGGTGACTTCACAGTATAGCATACCTGTGGTGTTGGTTAGATGTAGGGGATTGTCTAATAGGCGGAAGCACAAAAGTTGTTGCAAATCGTGACAAAGTCTGAGCTGTGAGATATTAACTTGCAGTTGCAGGTTTAAAAAGTTGCAAATGCATTATATTAAAGTCATAATTGTGAGGTTTATCTGCATAATAATATTTTCTCATACATGGCAGAAACAAACTTCCATAGAAAGGATTAACCTTTAATAACCAAAAGCCAGTTTATAAATCCGACGCATAAAGACGACGACGACGACGACGACGACGACAAACCAAGTCTGGCCTAGCTCAAATTCTTCATGAAACAACTTTTTCACACGTCCAATTTCTATCAAAGTCCCTTTGCATTTCTCAGAGCCAAAGTCCAAACCAAACAGCTTGAAAAAAAAGAAAAAGGCCTACCATATTCCTGAATTCCAGAAATTCGCCACGCAAAAAAAACCCCCAAATTGTCCACCGAGGTAAAAAAATTAAACAGAGAAACATAACTCACCATTCTGAATGCTCAAATCTTCTTCTCAGATACGGTCCCATTGATTGCTTCACAGATACGATACATCTGCTTTTGAGTCTCCCTGAATGAAAGTTTTTTTGTTTGTTTGTTTGTTTGTTTGTTTGTTTTTAGCCTTAAGCTACTTAATGCACTCATAAACAAGAGCTGGCTAGTTTTCTGTTTTCTATTTTCTATTGTTCTTTTTCCCTCCAAAAAGTCCCAAAACTCCTCCTCCTTTTCCTCTCATGTTGGCCAGGGCCACACCCTAATAAGCCTAAACCAATGAAAAAAGAACAAGGTACAAGAAACATAAGAAAAGTAAATGCGTAAATAAGCTTAATGGGACCGCACAGAAGACCTGCATCTAGCCCAAAACATCTGAGTATTGGAAAAGACATGCATATTTTTTTCTTCTTTCTTACAATATATCTTACAATAGAAATGGTTCTGTACATCGTTGACACACTGTCTGCTCTTACACTTACACTTTTCCTTGGTTTGTGGAAATGTATTAGATTTCATTCTGATTATTTGCTATAAAACAAGAACTTGGCGGTTCCTGCTCCTCCCGTAATTCCTGCCCCAATGGGCCTCTATTGATTAGATCTTGTTGCAGTTCCCATTTTTGTCCACTAGGTGCAATAATAACTCTATAGAGCTAAACTGTGAGCACACTGCACTACTGTACAATTGCATTAATAATTAATGCATTTGTGGTTAGATATTGTGTGCATTATCTATCTACCATGTGCACTTCATATAACGGTGTCACGGCACAAATGATTACGCATACATCATTAGTTGCTAAATGCATTTATTAAGGGTTCAGCAACATATTACATCTCCGTCAAAAGTCAGTGTTTGTCAAGAGACCGATTAAAGTTGCACTCTTCAGATGATTCTGATCCTCAGATGATATAATATGATATAAGACCAAATATTCAGCTGATGACTAAGTCGCTCCTCTGACTCACTTTTTTAGTCACTGGGTCGTACTGTATTTTGCTGTTTACACGCATACTGAGCTCTGTAAAGCCACGAGCTTGAACAGATAGTGACATTCGATAGGAACGGATAGTTTGACATTCTCATCAAAGCCAGCCTCATCGAACGCTCTGGCATGAGGCTTTTCCATCGTTCCGTCTCGTCGATCGTGAAAAAACTCGAGCTTTACCACAAACGGCTCCAACAGGCTAATGCTAATACCTCTCTTATTAGCTTTAGTCTCAGTGTCTCGCTAGTTAATGAACTGTAGTGTCAGGCGTTAATGTATTGTGGCCAATCGGTTGATGCGAGTTAATGAAAAAGTTTGGAGTGTAGGAAAAAAAAAAAAAAGCAGGCCTGTGAGGAAAAAGAAGTCATTTTTCAATTCGCAAATTATAACAACAAACAACATAACTTTATTCATCTCCTGAGCTTCTACAGTTCCTCAGCTACATCACTCGAGTTTAGAAATCCATCTCAAAGGTCTACAGACGTCCTGTGGAACTTTCTGGAGATGACGTCTTGCTCAAATCAAAGAAAATACCGACCATCGTCGACAACAACAGCCACCTGATAACAGTTTTATCGGATTTATTTTAGATTTTGATGCTCGTTACATTTGAGGACGTTTAGAAACGTTCTGTCTGAATCCGTTACGAAGCCGAGACGCAGTGTATGAATGTATAACGCGTGTATGAATTTCCAGGGAGATTTTTATCCATGAAAGATGAAGAAAGAATGAAAGAATAATGATAATAAGAATAATGAAAAACACGCACAACAGATGGACAAGTTAATATATATATATATATATATTTTTTTAAATGTATTCTGCACAAGGCACAAGGTCCATACGGAGATAAATAAAATCAGATTTATTTTCTGAACTTCAGAGCCGTTTGTGAAGAAATACGATAGAAAAAAAAAAAAAGAAAAAAAAAAGGTTTTATTTTGGCGCTCAGTAAGGCAGTTTTAAAAATGTATTCGGTTGTAAGGGATGTCTTCGGTTACATCTCTACTATCTAGAGATTTTACTGCATTAAAGCTCGTCGTGGCTAAAATATCAATTCACGATGATCATATTTTATGCCGTGTTTTCAGTAATACTGTAGAACAACACGTTTACAATAAATTCTTCTCACTTTTCACATCAATTACATCACCTTTATTCCCAAAGCTCAGATCGCATTTTCAAACCCAGCGGTGCGCAAACAACAAAACCGGATATAATAATGATGATGTCTGAAAAGCTTCCAGCTGTCATAACATTACAAACACACGGAAACCCGAGGAATACGTCTGACACGAGTAATAACACAACTGTCCGTCTACATGACAGCGGACATTTTGATTGCCGTTTAGTTGCAGCACTAGCACAAGCATGCTTTACGCTCTAAAATACGCAATTCAAATCTTAATTAAAGTCATAATTAACTACGATTGTAATATTAAATAGTAGACTTACTGTTTGTACTAGTGCAACGGTTGATATGACAAAATAATAAATACCTTAATAACCAGCTTTTATTGAAGCGTAGAGAAAAGTCTTGTGGATTTCATCTGCACATTAAAAAGCACACGATCAACAACAACAACAACAACAACAACAACGGGACTTTCGTCACTGGCGTGCTTTTATGCGAGGCCGACCCTGTCGCAAAAAGATTTCCATGTGCGATATTGGATTTTTTGTTCCTGCTTAACGCTTCGAGGTAGATCACATTTCATGCACATACTGTACTATATGCCTTAACGCTCCCCATACGAGTCAGCATACGAACGCTCTTTTCCACTGGACTGCTCCATGCAGCACTGATCGGTTCATGAACAATAATAATAGTCTTCATTACGTGACATCATATAGCAATTTCATCTCAATGAGTGTGTATACTTACGTATAAAGGATCAGAACATCTAAAAGTCTCTCATGAGAAAATTACGATCAATCATGACGAGTATATTTAACGAGATTCTCTCACTCTCGCTGAGAATAGTCCAAGTTAAACATGTATGTTTTTTTGTTTTGTTTTTTCGTTTTTTAAAAACATTTATAGACTTGGCAATCTTGATATTTGATATTCTCTGGAACAAAATGTTTTGAGAGATGGAGAAACATCTTCCATCTGGATCATGTTAGAAATCCGGCAACATCGAGTCAGGAGCCAGAAACCTGGTGTTGATCTTCAAGTCTCTGATGTCTAACTCAGACTTGACGGATCCTCAGATCAGATTTTTATCACTAGAGGCGTAACTTCAGAACGGCTTCATCATCTCAAATCTACAGATTGAACAGGCCTAGCATATGTAGGAAAAGAAGGAAGGAAGATAAAAAAGGGAAGGGGTAAAGGAGAATGGAGATAAAGAGGAAGGAGGACTAATGCCGCCAGGATCTGATGTGTTCAGTCACCGTGACACAACATACCAAACCACAAGTAATGAGAAATACAAATGATCATATAATCCGAAGCAAATAATTAGAAGCATTTCCTTCACTCATGTGAGCGAAATGCTCATAACGGGTCATACTGTTACAAGAGATCAGCAAAATATGTCAGAGCTAAACCATTCGTGTACAGGACTGAACAGGACTTTGTAGTCAATAAGGAACTTAAAATGCATCGTGGCTTTCTTTTCCTGGTGAGGACACAACCTGCTAAAAGTTCCTTAAAGAGCAAGCAACACATTACGGTAGTACATCGTAGAGGTTAGGAAAGCAGGCCCTAGTTTCTCAACGCCGTGCATGTGGCTACGTATTACAGATGCTAAGACGTTTTCGAGACGTTGCAGGGCGATGAAATGATAACGCACCATCTAAGGTTATCATGTCACAGTGTTTCTGATAGACCGAGGGTATCAGGAATTACGGGACCGACCGCATAAAGGTTCTAATCCAGTCCCATTAAATGAACTGTGTTTTAAATTAATATCATTTTATGGAGTGTAAATGAATTTAAAAGTCTTTGTTATTCCACTAGGGGGCAAAATAGAGCAATAAACTCCATAAGTACCACAACCATAACATTTAATCTCAATTAAGTCCATTTCAGGTTCAGATTGTAAATAGAGATAGCCAGTATCCGTCAGGCCAATACCAGCAATAATAATAATAATAAGAAGAAGAAGAAGAATAAAAAAATGGAGGTATATAAGAGAAAACATATCAGATATCGGATTTGAATAGAAATGTATTTTTGGAAATGGAAATGTTTACAGATAAATATTAAAGAAAACAATATAGGAAGAGTCTTAAGGTTTCAGTATCGGTATCAGAAAGGAAAGTGCCGTCACTAAACGTGGAATGGTTCAACGGGAGTGAATACTTTATGTTATGGTAAAAGCAAAATATAGAAAATTAGCATCGGGGCTATTTGTTTTCAGATGAATATCGTTTAACGAACACATTTAAAATGACTTGTTGATGTGTTACTGTTTTACTAAACAGATTTTGGTTTTTTTGGTCCATCTCATTACCATTATTAAAAAGAGTGTACGAGAAAGAGAAAATTAAGGCTATAGTTCATTAACAATTCATTGACCAACATCGGCGTTGTAGTGTGAGAAATGTCAGGTAAACCCAGCCATAAATTAACAACGCTAGCTGTAGATTCTGGCAGGTATTTGAAGAGATTTCCTGCGTTACCATTACCTGCATTTCCAATTATCTTTGCTTCGGTTACCCTAGTTTGAATAAGAAAAAGGATTCTGTGGATAAACATAAACAACAGAGATATCAGAAGGATTGTGGTCAAACGTAACCATAATGATAATGAGTCTTTATTGATCACATATACATTACAGTGCAGTGTAATTCTTTTCTTCGTATATCCCAGCATGTCAGGAAGTTGAGGTCAGAGCGCAGGGTCAGCCATAATATGGCGCCCCTGGAGCAGAGAGGGTTAAGGGCCTTGCTCAAGGGCCCAACAGTGGCTGCTTGGCAATGCTGGGGCTTGAACCCCCGACCTTCTGATTAGTAACCAAGAGCCAGAAAAGCTACAATACAATTATGACGATACAATTATCTGCGCAAGGTTACTCTTAAGATTGGTAAACAATGCAAGTCAATGAGAGACACTCTAATCCTGTCTCTCCAACTCTTAAAGATGTGTTAAATATCGTGTCAGAATCTGGAACACGCCTTCCATCATCTGCAGCGAGGAAGTAATGCTGCCAAATTTAGACCTGGCTGCATTTCTGCAAAGCCCGTCCTTGGACGTTAGCCAGGTACGTTCAGAAAGGAAGGAGGCGGGGGGGACGAGGAAACCTACGGTGCCAAGAATTAATGTATCTGGAAAAAGTGTATATTAAAACATTGGCAGCTTAAATATGGTTCTCCATTAACATTTCAAAACAGGATTATGAATCACCAACAATAATGTGCAGGAGTATCTTTCCTTGAATTTCAGTCATCTTGGCTATAAGTTAGAGCTATAGAGGAGTGCCATGTCTTGCTCTGGTTCTGTCAAGTGTACATTTAGGAAGTGTCTACATACAGGAAGGAGAATGATTTAAACGAGGTCCTGTGTGAAGGATCAAGCGTGAAGCGTGAAGATTAGACACAAGGACAGGCAGCGAGAAGAATCCAAACATGAGTGTCCTAGTGCTCTTCTCAGTGTATACTGACTCGATCCTCTGACCTCTGCTTTTATATATTCCATCTGTTCCTCATCATCATCTAGCGTTCTCCTTGGGACCGAACCGGAAAGTGCTAACTTAAGGGCCCTAGGGCAGGACTTAGTTAATTAGGCGAGGATTTCCTCTGCAGGCGAGCGGCTATAAAAGGCAATATCACTGCACAAGATCACAGAGTTCGACCACCGCTTCCTGCATGTCACCAACATTCCTTCACAAATCATCGTCTGACCATTAAGTCTTACCTATTATAGCAATGACACGAGATGTCCCGAGAGCCACTGATATCACGGACGCTGCTTGATGTGGACCAAATCCAATTATGTCGATTATGTTTATAGAGTAGACATTTTTGGCAGTGCTGCAGTTTCTGATGAGTGTTATGTCTATAAACATTCCCATAGTGTGAATCACTTTAAAGTTAGTCTTTCTCCTAATGAATGTGTCCCCTACAAACATCAAAGACATGCCATACCAGACCTTTGCCTCATGTAATAGATTCAAGTAATGGGAATGGACATGCCAAATACTTACACCCAGCATGGAGGGACTAATGAGATGTAAACTCAGATGTTTATGAGCAAATTGTTTATATTTTTGAGGAACTCTTAAGAACCAAAGAGTACCTTTTAATACAAAATAGTTCTCCAACCCTCCCCCCCAAAAAAAAGTCAAAGCATACTATATGTGTCATCTTTTCATCACAACTTGTATTATCTGTATTAAAACCACGATACGCACATTCGTTATGCGTGTTTTTTTGTAAATGAATGTTTATTTAATAAGCTTAGCTTATTATTGATTGATTTAAACCGTTAAGTTTTATTTGTAAAACAATTCTTGGTAGTATTAACCCTATAAACCCTATAAAAACCCTTTCATTTCATTATCTATGAAACTGAGATCACCTATAGCATGTTATATAATCCTTAGCATGTCTTTTCTGCCCTCTAGTGGGCTTTCAGTGAAATACAATTGCACTCCATGTGTTTACCGCTCAACCTGCTCAATTTAGAGAAATTCACGAAAGGGTTCAAATCAGTGTTATGAGCGTCTTTTTTTTTGTTTGTTTGTTTGTAAATGAATGTTTATTTAATAATGCCAGCTTATTCTTGATTCAAACCATTAAGTTTTATTTGTCAAATAAGGCTCATGCAAGCCATACACACATTTGGCAGGCTATCATTTCATTTCCTCACTTTTCTTATATTCTGTATTATTATTATTATTATTATTTTAATCTATATTTGTTTATTCTATACTGTTGGGAATGCGAGAAAATAAGGACAACGGCATGGTTTTAACACATCACTTGGATCTCTCAGTTGAACACAAGTAGAAAAATATTTCTATCTAGATGTATCTAATGCAGCGTGAAACAATTACAATGCAATAATAAGTAAATTTTCATTGCAGAAGTTAATGGACTGTTTTATGTAACTATTACTGATGCTACATGTCATTTTGAATATCATGGTAGTAATTAAAATGATTATTTATTTTTTTTATATGAAATCAACTGCACTCTATGAGAAATACACCCTTATTGTTAATACATAATATTAAACTTTAATCATGTAATAAAAATGATAATAAAATTTTTAAGATTTGCAGTACGCCACTTACCACAATTCTCACATTTAACACATTATTCACAAATCTACAGTACGTACGCAAGTAGGAAGTCTGCATCGAGTCTACACGAGTGTACAGACAGAATATGGTGCAGTTCAAAGGGATTATCTAAAGCTTCTTCTCATCTGTTTGGACATCTTTCACTCCCAGCATTCCTCTCCTCTATTCCACACACTTACACAATTCCTGACACAGCCATTGTCCCTCATTTCCTGTCCATGTGTAGTGTATTGTCTCAGGGCCATTTGGATCCAATCATTATTCAGGGATGTTCTTGGATATAAACTTCATGCAATCCCATTGTTTGGAGTCTTAGAGCACAGGACTCAAACGTTTCAAAAGTTCTCAACATTGATTATTAATATCTAGAATTCAGCGGACAGCTCGTAAGAGTTAAGATCATGTCTCGCAGGACTGAAACTACCGATAGTTCAAATGGACACATCTGGATCGTTGCCTGCTTTGAACAGTGCTTCAGAAACACTTCAGGTGTTGGACTCCAGTTTAGAGACCTACAGTTATGTTGAAAAAGGAAAAGCTGATAGAACACGAAGATGAGATATATATATACATATACATATATACAATATTTGGAAAAAAAGATCTGGTCTGTATAATGGGTTGCAAGACTGTTATTATTACTATTATTATTATTATTATTATTATTATTATTATTATTATTATTATTTGACCAGTGATTCCAAAAAACTAATCAGCTAGTCATCTTTTCTGTAGTTAACAAACTAGAATTAAAATTAAAATAAAAAGGTTACAGTTACAATACATTTGGACACTAAAGAGACCTCTCTACTGACTCTGAAAAACACCAGAAGAAAGATGCCTAGGGTTCCTGCTCACCTGCGTGAACATGCCATAGACCTGATGCAGGGAGGCATGAGGACTGCAGATGTGTCCAGAGCAATAAACTGCAATGGCTGTAATGTAAGATGCCTAAGACGGTGCTACAGGGTGACAGGAAGGACAGCTGATCGTCCTTGCTGTGGAAAATTACATGTAACCGTGTGTCCCCCAAGACGTGATCGAGAACTTTCAAAAGCCTTGGTGGAAGAGTGGGGGAACATCTCACAACAAGAACTGATCAATCTGGTGCAGTCCATGAGGATGAGATGAACGATAAAGCTCAGTATGCAGGAAATGCAGGAAAGCTCAGTGTCAGTGTGAAGTCTTGTGTACGGTTTGATTAATAAGACTTGGCAGAAAGGGAGGGAGAACAGGAACATGGTGAGATTTTTTTTTCTGTTTGAGGGAAAAAAAATCAACAACAAAAAAAAAACATTGTTGGCATGAGGATATCCTAACAGGAACACTCCATTCTCCTGTGGAAGCTTGGCAGTCATAATGTTTACACACTCCGGCTTTCCAAAGACTTGATCGCTGGGAACGATTGGATAACGTAATGTGATGCCTTCCAAAAATGCCTTACTTCATCTCTAGTTTCTTAAGTTGCATTCACGAACAGGAAAATACTGGAAATCTGGGGGGGAGTATCCCAGGAGTATTCCCGCCTCACATACAATTTTTTTTCCCTACAGTTCTGTCAAGCATGAGCTATGACCGTTAATCTATATAATATTTAAATCTGTATAATATTTCAATCTTAATTAAAACAGCGGTTGTAAAGGAGTTCAATCATGTGCAATCCAGCTGTAAGAAAGCAGTCATAACGAATCATAACGAATCAACAATGACAAATTTACATTCCACATGATTTTCTGATCCATCCAAGTCCAGATTTGTAAAATTCAGTGAAAGCCAGAAGCACACTGCCACAAATCATCTATAACCCTTACGGCAATTTCTAATCATGTTCACATTTAATCGAATCTCATTTGGGGCCTCTGGCTTCAGGCCTGAAGCAGCCTGCTCTGCTCTGCTCTACTCTGCTATCTTGCTATTAGCTAGCACCTCTAGAACCGTTACACATTACAGCGGCGTATCAAAAGGGTAGCAAGGCCCCCCAAGCAATCTCGATTATCTTGATAACGATAGCGCTCGGTCTAATATGTCTCCCACTCTTAATATCCCCTCTCTTCTGCCCTCTACAAAGGACGAGAGAAAAAGGTGGGACGTTATTAACGTTATCAGAGCCACTTTGCTGAGGTTTGGAGTTGCGACAGTGGGATGGAAGGAAAGAAGAAAGGAAGGAAGGCGGAGTGTTCTTGGAGTGTGCGTTTTCATCCAGCAAAGGGAAATAGCTTAAACAAGCAGCAGGGAACTCGTTCGGCACTCGTTCACTTTCACCCACCCACGTGCAAAAATACACCATCCACAAATACATCAGGAGCACACCCTTGGATCGATCGTCATCCTGCTGTCAGACACTAACCTCCGATGACGCCCGGACCTGGCGTCTTCGCTTCGTCTCGTAGGAAAGGGCCAGGCCAGACGGCCCTCCGAGCCTTTTATATAATATAAACAGTCAAACTGAAAACCTCAAGCAAACAAAACAATGGAAAGCACAGGGCCAAGTGCGGAGGTCTTTACAGTTCGCAACACTTGCACGGCATGTGCAACTTTGTCTTTCGCTAAATACAATGACAGCACGGGCGCCAGAACTACTGCAAAGCGAAACCGCTCAAATTCACTCAACACGAAATGTCGGCGCAAACTATGCACTAGCCTCCCCAAAAAATGACATCTTAGCAAGTGAAAGTATCTTAACACAGTCCAAGTGATCTAGTATTTCCTATTATAAGATTAAAATAAAACAAATATCCGATAATTAATCTTATTTCTAGACATTTGTATTAATTTCTAGATATACAGTAGGTACAGTCTATTGAAGAAATACTCACACTTTTAAGCATTTCTTTCTAGAAAGAAGCAAAATAATCCGGCAATAAATGAGAAAATGTAAAGCTTGAATTTAGTCAATGTATAGACAAATTTAGATAACTTTTACTATATTCATATGTACTATATGGCTAAAAGTATGTGGACACCTGACCATCACACCCATATGTGGTTCTTCTCCAAACTGTTACCACAATGTCAGAAGCACACAATTGTCTAGAATGTCTTTGTACGTGGTAACATTACAATTTCCCTTCACTGGAACTAAGAAGACCAAAGTACTCATCCAGGAAGTCAGAAAAGAGCCAAGGACAACATCAAAGGACCTACAGGCCTGCCTTGTATCATGTTCATGACTCGACTATCAGAAAGACTCTGGGAAAAAATGGCTTCCATGGAAGAGTGGCGAGGCGAAAACCACTGCTAACCCAGGAGAACATTAAGGCTCATCTGAATTTTACCAAAAGACACCTTGATGATCTTCAAACCTTTTGGGAGAATGTCCTGTGGATTGATGAGTCGAAAGTGGAACTGTTTGGAAGACAGGGGTCCCGTTACATCTGGCGTAAACCAAACACTGAATTCCACAAAAAGAACATCATACATCATACCTACGGTGTGCATGGTGGAGGCAGTGTGATGGTGTGGGGATGCTTTGCTGCTTCAGGGTCTGGGCAATTTGCAGTAATTGAAGGAAACATGAATTCTGCTCTCTACCAGAAAATCCTAAAGGAGAATGTCTGGTCTTCAGTCTGTAAGTTGAAACTCACACAACTGGATTATGCAGCGAGACAACAATCCAAAGCGTAGGAGTAAATCCTAGTCCTAGAAGTAAGTGAAAGACTGATCTCTGATTTACCCCAAAGTTTCCAGAGAAACAGGATGTTTCTAAAGAAATTCTGAGAAATAATGAAATGAAAAGTTTCTAATTACTACATAAAGCAGCGTCAAGTACAATACCCGATAAAAAAGCATGGTTGTTTTTTTTTTAAATTTTTTTTTACTGTGGATGCTGTCGAATCAATTTGGTTAAATCTGGTACATTTGACATTTCTTTTGTATTATTAATGTGTTTCGTCCCTGATTAAATAAATAAATAAATAAATAAACGTGTTATTAAATCAGAACAATCTCTAAGTTTCACTACACTACAGTCTTGCAGTTTTCTGAGGAAATTAGCTGGTAGGGTTTCCCAGGATTCTCAGAGAATATGCTACACGTCTTCTTTCTCTGCGAGTAAAATCCTTCGATGTTTTCATCAGAGATATGGTCCATTACTTACAAAGATTTTTCTCTAAAAATCACTAACTCTGAACAAAACTCATTGTGCGTACGGAGCTCAACGTAGGAGGGAGCACTAAACCTACTGACACGGATTCTGGAATTTTCATCTCCACATTTTTTAAGTCGGAGGCAGATGATGTCATCTGAAGAGGACAGGGTGCTTTACTTCCTGTCCTGCTTATGCAATTATGTGGGTGAAGCCGGATTCGTTTCAGATGCCCACATGCGGTCTAGCTTTAACTCTCGACGTGATTTTACGCTTCAGGTTCACTCGGTGAAGCATTGCCGTGTCCATGGAAAAAAGAACGAGAGAGAGAGAGAGAGATAGAGAGAGAGAGAGAGTCCATGAAAATTCAAACACAACTCAACAGACCAAACAAACAAGCAAATGAGACATGATTACGCTTAAGTGTCAAAACAAACCATGATGTCAAGTGCCGAAAATCAGACGACACTGTCCGTGTGTATCAGATCCCGTCTCGTTCTGAGATTATTTGCAAATCAGGATTCACCGTAAAGCAATTTTATCAACAAATCCAAGAGGAACTGTTTAAATTCAATAGCCAGAAGGTCATGAAACCATCTTATATCAAAGAAAGAAACCAATCTTATTTTGGATTATCAAAGACCTTCCTCACATATTATTTGCACATATACATACATACACGTATTTATTCGTCGTTCTATTTTCCTGTCAGTAACAAATTAAAAACTAAAAACCTCAAAGATGAATGGTTATTTGATAACATCCAGGCAAGTGAAACTATTTCTTTTACCTGACCTTTATTTATAGTTTTTAGCCACCTCTAATTTCAAACGTACATCAGAGTCAATTTAAGCCGCATTCAGGACAAAATCTCCTAATAGTCCTTGAGGAAAACCTACAATCATGCAACATAATCCCTGATATTCGTCTAGAGGACAGTCCTCTCCTCACAATGTCTATAATCATTTCCAAACTCATACCTGAAACTAGATACGAGTCGTTCAATATGATCTCTTTTCTCTTTGTTATTTGTTAAATTAACATGCCTCAACTAGATTTTTGGCGAAAATGCGAATGCGAAAGTTCGGGATCGCGACGTCACTTGAGTTATATTCGGGTGTGTCTGAAGTTATGTTGTTTTCTCGAGAAATTATTTTTCTCATGATGTCGAAATGCATGATTAGGTGTATACGAGGTACGTCACGGATGAGTGTGTCCGGGTTTTTTATCTTAATCAGGTACTGGTTAAAGAGAAAATAGCTGGTGCAGGGGTAGCATTAATGTCCCTGTGTAGATCCTGAGCTCATGGCTACATTTTGCCCAGAATTTCCCCTTCAACTCTCTATCTAGCCTTGAACTTGTCAGGCAAATATTTTAATTAGTGTCCGTGACTTAAAATCAAATTTTCAACATTTTTTGTGAGTTTTTTTTGGTCTTGCATGTTGATATTGTATGTTTAATTGGAAAAAAAAAAAAAGAAGAAGGATCAGGTCATATGAAATTAGGCAAACTCAAAAGTCTCATGTCATATGTTTTTCCGCTCTGTTCCTACATAACAAAGGCTAAAGGTCTGTCTAGGTGGAGCACTTTGAGCCAAAACTCGAGCTAAAAAGGAAGCATTAGCCTCCTGCTAATGCGTCCTTCAAGCCAAATGACTTCACACACAATAAGGGTGGGACAAGCTGGTGGACATGATGGAGCCAGTGCTCCTGTCATGTTTTCCGTTAGCTCCGTACTGTCGAGTATGTCCTGACTCTTTCTGCCAGACACTGACAGGTTTAAAATAACACGCAAGATCATTCACTGTCCAGATTTTCTTACTTTTTTTTTTTTTTGTAAGCGTCATTACATCCTTTCATTCATCCTATTTAATCAGAAACACATACAATTAATCTGAGGTTCATTTGATTAAAATGAGCTTTTATTTACAGCAGATGTACTAATACTAAAGCTTTCTTGTTGAAAGGAGTCAATAAGAATACATGACTAAACTATCCGATCACATATGTATCATACGTCCTTCAAAATATCCCACAGCACTCCAGATCTCGCTTATGAACTCGATTTATCATTAAAGCCACGACTGCATCCACGGACCATTCCGCTGGAGGATGTGAACGTGGTCTCCGTACCGCCAACATGAGTGACACATACCGCATATGACCCTTACACTACACCGATATCGACGAACCCAATCACAGCTAATAGTTATCGACTCTCAGCTTTCAATTAGGATCGAGTCCTTGATATCCCATTAGCACTAATGGCTCTCTCGGGGGTTTGATTACACCAAAAGCCTGCAGTCTGGCTCAAAGAGAAGTGAAGAAAAGTACCTAGGACTTCTTTCAATCCATTTATGAACCCTTAAAAGGCTTTCTTGGAAAATATTTGATATATTTGTCGCATACGTTGACCTGTCGTGTCACTGCATAGACCGAAGATTGATTGGAAACTTCAGTGCAAACTGCCAACTTGGCACTTAGAGCGTCTGGTGGGTGTCTGATGGCGTATGAAATCTGTCAATCTAGAAATAATAGGTTGTTAACTTCAGAATGACGTGTCAGTTAACTGCCTGGAAAAAGAAGAAGATGTTTTGGGGATGGTAGAAGTGGTCAGGAGAAGGACAGGAAAATTAGCTCTGGCGGATATACCATGGACTAGGGGTGGGCAATATGACAAAAATATCATACCACGATACATGATGTGTATCATGATGTAGAGTATTGCTGCACCATTTTTTAAAGACATTTATAAATACTTTTATTTTAATGTCCTACAAAAATTGGACATTACGAGCACATGATGATTTTCAGTACTTCAGCAATTTTCAAGATTCAATACAAATTTACCTATCAATATCTGCAAGAAATATCGTCACAGAAAAGTGTCATGACATAATCCATCCATCCATCCATCTTCTATACTGCTTATCCTTTTCAGGGTCACAGGGAGCCTGGAGCCTATCCCAGGGAGCATGGGGCACAAGGCGGGGTACATCCTGGACAGGGTGCTAATCCATCACAGGGCACACAATCACACACACATTCACACACCCATTCATACACTACGGACACTTTGGACACGCCAATCAGCCTACCCTGCATGTCTTTGGACTGGGGGAGGAAACCAGAGTACCCGGAGGAAACCCCCACAGCACGGGGAGAACATGCAAACTCCGCACACACAGGGCTACAGTGGGAATCGAACCCTCGACTCTGGAGGTGTTAGGCGAACGTGCTAAGCACTAAGCCACCGTGCGCCCCCATGACATAATTAATAACATTTTTTTATTTTAGATTTGACCTCTATTGTCATATTGCCCAGCCCTACCATGGACTAAGTTACATCAACCTTATCTTCAAGCCAATTATTGTACTACAAATCTCATCTCGTGTTTTATTAACATCACCATTACCACTAAAATAAGCTAATTTTTCCCATTAATATTTTCTTGTGTACTAATGTAAAGACTGTAAACATTGTTTATATGTACGTGATGAAACTACAGCTTAAAAATCATACAGCATGATGTTATTCAACTATAACATCATGACAATCTAAATAATACTATAATACAGGATTTAGTAGAATACTTAATATCTAGTAAAATAATATTACCATTCTGTGTACAGCGCCCTCCACTAATATTGGCACCCTCGGTAAATATGAGCAAAGATGACTATGGAAAATTGTCTTTATGGTTTATCAAACAATTGCAAACAAAACACAGGTTTATAAAAAATAAAAAAAAATTTAAAAAAACTTTGTTAAATAAAGGTGTGCAACAATTATTGGCACCCTTTTAATCAATACTTTGTGCTACCTCCCTTTGCCAAGATAACAGCTCTGAGTCTTCTCCTATAATGCCTGGTGAGGTTGGAGAATACATGACAAGGGATCTGAGACCATTCTTCCACATAGAATCTCACCAGATCCTTCAAATTCTGAGGTCCACACTGGTGGACTCTCCTCTTCAGTTCACCCCACAGGTTTTCTATGGGATTCAAGTCACAGGACTGGGGAGGCCGTGGCAGGACCTTGATTTTGTGGTCAGTAAACCATTTTATTATTTTTATTTTGATGTATGTTTTAGATCATTGTCCTGCTGGAAGATCGAACCATGGCCTATTTTAAGCTTTCTGGCAGAGGTAGTCAGGTTTTCATTTAATATCTGTTGATATTTGATAGAGACCATGATGCCATGTATCCTAACAAAATGTCCAGGTCCTCTGGCAGAAAAACAGCCCCAAAACATTAAAGAGCCACCACCATATTTAACCATGGGCATGAGCTATTTTTCCATATGGCTACCTCTCTGTGTGCACCAAAACCACCATCTGACCAAAGGACCGGCTCCCATTTGAAGTTCCAGTAGTCTGGCAAACTGAAGAGGCTTGAGTTTGTTTTTGGATGAGAGTAGAGGATTTTTTCTTGAAACCCTTCCAAACAACTGGTGGTGATGAAGGTGACTTCGGGAGGGCTGTTTCTGGTCATTTTGGCGCCCTAGGCGAGATTCCTATTGTTGACTCCCCAACCCCCCATCAATCACCAAAACCAGCCGCACCTTCCAACGCCATAAAATGTGGGGAAACACTTTTGTATTTTAGAAATAACATTATTAGCATGATATAGCACAGAATGAAAACATATACTGCATATTGAAATTATTCATGTACAATAACTTTTATACTTTTTTCTGTTGACTGCAATTGTTTGGCAGGTCTACACTGGTTGTCATAGTAACAACGCTATCTTCAAAATACACTAAACATTAATTTCTGATCACCATCTTTCTAATAGCATTTTTAAAAAATTCCATCTTTATTATGCTAATATTCAGTTGCTTAAATTTGTTTTGAGGAACACATGGAGAATTCTTGCTCGGACAGCTTGTCATTTGTGAATGTGTTGTGCTCATCGTGATGAAGCGCTAACAGGTGTTAATAGGTGGCAAAACAGTTCTTTACCATCCATAGACTACTTGTTGCATATTTCTCTTTCTTTTTCTTATCCTCTTTGTTCTTTTTGCAATACTGAGCTCCTGATGGCTTTGACCGTTTCATGATGAAAGACCAGTCAAGCACTGTACATCTCTATCTCTCTTCCTAATAGCACGCCCACTATCACCAGGGATACCAGATAAATAATTGCATGCAATCATAAAGTGTTGCCTGATTAAAAATAGAAAAAAGCTAAATAACTTACTAATTATTATTATTATTATTATTATTATTATTATTACTACTACTACTACTACTACTATTATTATTATTATTAATAATAATAATAATAATAATAATAATAATAATAACATACTCTCTTTCTTGTGGGTGCATGAGTCAGGCGGGGACCTTGGGGCGTTCACTAGCGCCCCCAAGCTGGTGGCGCCCTAGGCAACCGGCTAGTTTGCCTATGCCTAGAAACAGCTTTGGACTTCGGATTATAGATTTGGAGACTTTCAGACCCCAAGACGCAACTAATTTCTGCAATTCTCCAGCTATGATCCTTGGAGATTTTTTTGGCCACTCAAACCATCGTCTTCACAGTATGTTGAGACAATATAGACACGTCCAATTCCAGGTTGATTCATAACATTTCTAGTTGACTGGAACTTCTTAATTATTGCCCAGATGGTGGAAATGGGCATTTTCAATGCTTGTGCTAGTTTATTTTCTTATAGCCACTTCCCATTTTATGAAGCTCAACAACCTTTTGCCGCACATCATGGCTATATTCCTTGGTCTTACCCATTGTTATGAATGACTAAAGGAATTTGGCCTATGTGTTACCTCATATTTTTACCTATGTGAAATAGACAGTTATGGTTGTTGAAGTCAAGTGTCACGTAATGGAGGTTAGGACGGATGCAAGTGCAGTTAAAGACTTCTATATGAGCGAGACAGGCAGACAAATCCAAAACACGAGACAATAGTGAGGTCAAGAAATAGGCAAAGGGTCAGGTGATTGGCAAATAGGCATAAACAGGGCAAGGCTAGAATCGAGAACTAGAAATGAGAACAAGATCAAGAACCATGAAACAAAATGAGGAACAGGGTATAATCGCTTGGTACAGTGATAACACTAATACTTTGCAAAGACATTGTTAGAAAACAGTCTATTTATACTGTGGTGTGAGTGTGTGAAATTGGATGCAGGTGTGCGTGATTAGAATGAATGAGTGTTCTGGGAATTGCAGTGCATGGCAGCCATGTTTGTAGGCCACAATGCAGGATGGGAAATGTAGTCACTGGTTTGCTGTGATATGACAGAACCCCCCCCCAGAGCGACGTCCTCAGCAGAGCAGGAAAGTGGAGTGTTGTCCTCCTTCGACTCTGAACTTGGTTGGTTGTGTCAGCAGACTCAGGTGTGATCAGAACCTGGTTGGTCGTGACGTCAGCTTCAGGCGTGAGCAGGAACTGGTTTTTCATGACGTCAGTGTCATTCGTGAGCAGGACCAGGTTGGTCGTGACATTGGCTTCAGGCGTGAGCAGAACCTGGTTGGTCATGACGTCAGCTTCGACCTGGCACAGGAACTTGGCATATGCAGAGCTTGGGTTGGCCGTCTCTTCGACCTGGGACAGGAACTTGGCGTGAGCAGAGCTTGGGTTGGCCGTCTCTTTGACCTGGGACAGGAACTTGGCGTGAGCAGAGCTTGGGTTGGCCGTCTCTTCGACCTGGGACAGGAAATTGGCGTGAGCAGAGCTTGGGTTGGCCTCTTCGAACTCGGACAGGAACTTGGCTTGAGAGGCCGTCTCTTCGCCCTCGGAACGAAACTTGGCTTGGGAGGTCGTCTCTTCGCCCTCGGAACGGAACTTGGCTTGGGAGGCCGTCTCTTCGACCTCGGAACGGAACTTGGCTTGGGAGGCCGTCTCTTCGACCTCGGACAGAAACTTGGCTTGAGAGGTTGCCTCTTCGACCTCGGACAGGAACTTGGCTTGAGAGGCCGTCTCTTCGCCCTCGGAACGGAACTTGGCTTGAGAGGCCGTCTCTTCGCCCTCGAAACGGAACTTGGCTTAAGAGGCCGTCTATTCGCCCTCGGAACGGAACTTGGCTTGGGAGGCCGTCTCTTCACCCTCGGAACGGAACTTGGCTTGGGAGGCCGTCTCTTCGCCCTCGGACAGAAACCTGGCTTGAGAGGTTGCCTCTTCGACCTCGGACAGGAACTTGGCTTGAGAGGCCGCCTCTTCGACCTCGGACAGGAACATGGCTTGGGAGGTCACCTCGTTGACCTCTAGCAGGAACTTTATTTTATGCTGGAGCTCTGGGGATGAGACCACCTCGTGGGTCTCCTGCTGGAGCTCTGGGGATGAGACCACCTCGTGGGTCTC
>JANDJT010000012.1:26024516-26038631 GCA_024331685.1 Stegophilus panzeri | reverse complement strand
TCTGGGGATGAGACCACCTCGTGGGTCTCCTGCTGGAGCTCTGGGGATGAGACCACCTCGTGGGTCTCCTGCTGGAGTTCTGGGGATGAGACCACCTCGTGGGTCTCCTGCTGGAGCTCTGGGGATGAGACCACCTCGTGGGTCTCATGTTGAAACTCTGCAGGTGAGGTCACCACGTTGACCTCTGTCTGGAGATCGGCAGAGGTGACCACATAGTGGGTCTTAGGTGGGAGCTTGGAGAAGGAGGTCACCAAGTTTGCCCGCTCATAATAGGTGGTGTACGACCACCTAGGTGCTAGGTGCTAGGTGTTTCTGTGAGGCAGGCTTCCTCCAACAGATCCTGCAGGACAGCCCTGGATTCTGGACTGCCGAACACCATCACGAATAGTCCCACAAACTGAGTTACATTCTCCAGTCCCCTGGATCCCATGGCTACTAAACGCTGCGCCCACTGGCGGGCTGAGCCAAAAAACCGGGATAACATGAACCTTAGCCATTGCTTCTTGCTGGGCTTGGGGTCTGCTAGGCTTGAAAAATAGATCTGGCAGTCAACAAGAAAATATACAGGGTAGTCAAAAAACGAAAGTCCACTGGGGAAACTGGATCGAATCCAAAACTGGGATGGTTTGCTTGCTTTCCTTAGCGTGATGTCTCCTTCATATTCTGAATTCAGAATACAAGTATTCTGTCACGTAATCCACGTAATGGAGGTTAGGAGGGATGCAAGTGACTGCACTTTGTGAAAGACTTTTATTTGAGAGAGACAGGCAGACAAATCCAAAACACGAGACAATAGTGAGGTCAAGAAACAGGCAAAGGGTCAGGCGATTGGCAAACAAGCATAAACAGGGCAAGGCTAGAATCGAGGATCAAGATCAAGATCCATGAAACAAAAACAAGGAATAGAGTATAATCACTTGGTACAGTGATAACACTAATACTTTGCAAAGACATTGTTAGAAAAAAGTCTCTTTATACTGTGGAGTGAGTGTGTGAAATTGGATGCACGTGTGCAATTAGAATGAATGAGTGTTCTGGGAATTGCAGTGCATGGCGGCCATGTTTGTAGGCCGCAGTGCAGGATGGGAAATGTAGTCACTGGTTTGCTGTGATATGACATCAAGGAACTAAGAAGTCCTGTTCCTAGTCACCCAGGTGTACAAAAAAAATTAAATATCAATGGGAATATACTCCTCATATGAATTCATAGGGGTGCCAGTAATTGTGGCACACATATATTTAACTTTTTTTTTCTTTATAAACCTGTGTTGTGTTCGCCATTGTTTGATATCCATGAGAGCAGAGTATTTCTGTGATTTTTTTTAACAAAAGATCAAAAGGTTAAATAAAGACAATTTTTCACAGCCTTCTTTACTCATATTAACCAATATTAGTACCAGTATTAGTGGAGTGAACTGTATATCAGCACACACCATAGTTACATTATGTTAGAACGTACAGTGTTTGTGAAGGTGGGGTATACCTAATCAACTTATTGTCCAATATAAGTCTTTATAAAAAATTATGATTAACAGTTTAAGCAGTATGATAATTTCCTCCAAAAACATAAAATGCATTTCCTGATAGTTTCATTTTGATAAAGTGAACTCCAGAATTATTGACCTCCTTCCAAAAAATGACCAAAAATAAATATATAAAATAAATTACTTTGAGTTGGATCTTGTTCATGGATCTTGGTCCACTCTTCTATGCAGAACATTTCAAGCTTCTTTAAAATCTTATGTTTGAGTACATAGATTGCTCTCAAAGTTTTTCAATAAAAAAAAAAAACTATTTTGCACCCCTAAAACCATTTCTATTTTCATGTCATTATCTTGTGGAAAAGATCCATCTTTAGCCAAGTCTTAACCTCTTGACAGAGGCACTCAGGTTTTATGCTCATAAATTTTGGATGGCTTTTCCTTATATACAGTCCCCATTTTTGCCAAAGATGCCCATGCTGTTCTTAGCTAAAATAATAATAATAATAATAATAATAATAATAATAATAAAAAGTCCAATACTGGTGTCATTTGACAACATACCATGCGAAGAGTATTTCCAGTGACACTTGGTGAAGTTACCCTCTCCCATTAGGCATTTCAGGATACAGCAGTATTTTCTAGTTACTGCCAGTGCCCTCTATTTTGACATGTATGAAGTTTTCCATAATGATGACTATAATGTAATTCCTGGGGCTTGGGGAAAAATCAATCAAAGGATAATGAAGTCAAACATTCCACCACCAGGAACTGCAGTCATATATTCACTGCTGTAATGCTGATGGAAATCTCCAAAGAGGAGAGTGGTGAACTGAACAGACAAGACAGGAAAAAAGAAAAACAAAAGAAAGATGATGTAACGCGTTTTCCACCTAACTTGGACGGCATAGCTGATGACGCATTTGTAAGATGACGTAAGTTCCAAGAGCACGCACCTATTACTTGTTTCCCTCTCACTAGGATTTAGTTTTCACTGTGTAGTTAGGGTACTGAGTGAATAAATTTTATTTTCTATTATATTTATTTTACATCTTTAAAAAAAAAAAATCTATTTTAAAGTTAAAGGTCGAATGAAGTGGCATATACTATGAGTATACACATCATTATTGGCTTATATCAGTTGATTCAGTTCAGTTGTTGAATTTGGTTAAATAGTATAAAAGCAGTTTAAAGTTAGAAGTTTATTGGCTTTCTATATGAACACCTTTGCTGGATTTTTGTTTTTCGCTTTTCTTTTCTTTTTCGTCTTCTTTACTCCTTTATTCCCGTAAACAACGCGGAGGGAAAGTTTGGTCTCGTGTTTCCTGTTGAGGGCGGAGTTTAACTCGCCAACTACAGAACCGGAGGCCGTGAGGCTGTGGGGCTTCAAAAGAAAGCGACGTCGCTGTTGAAAGGTTCTTTTATGTAACTCAAAATCTAAAGCTACCTTTAAAGCGTTTCAAACTATTTTGTAGGAATACGTTTTGTTTTGGTGGGTGTTTTAAACTGTTGGATTCCAAGATGCTGAACGTGTCCCTTGTGTTGGTTTTATTGGCTGCTGCTACTTTCGCCGAGTCGGTAAGTGACTTCGAGCTGACGTTAAGCCTGATATCTAGCAGTCCAGGCTAACTAACCAGCTAATTTAATATGGTTATTTAGCTATCTATCTGTCTAACCTGCTGGGGTTTTTTTTTTCGGTGGGGTTGAGTAAACTAGGTCAATTTACGTTAGCTTTATTTAGTGTCAGTAAGAGTGGACAAGCAGTTTTTGCCTCGTACTATCAACTGGCATGTGTTTTAACAAAACACTTTGCGAACAGTTTTAATTAGCAAGTGCGCTATACAATGGCATAGTTTAGACTGAGGTAGTCGATTGTCCTGTTGCTAGCTAACTCAGCCGTTGTCCCACATTGTTAATACACATGTTATAAAGCGACACGGGCTCTTAAACGTTAGTAGGAAATTCACACATTTGTTAGCAATTATTTAATAAATAACAAGTAATGTAGTTTAAGTAATGTAAGGAATTAATTGTAATTATGATCATTATTTTGTCTGCAGGCATTCTGTGATTCATTGTCTGAAAATTCTTGACTAACTGCATGTTTTAAGGTTTTGTTAATGTCTAAAATATTGGTGTTACTTTTCTGAGTTGCCTGCTCAGAAAATCACTTAAAAATGCTGAAAACTTGATAGCAAAGCAGTCACTTACTGTTCTATTCTCCCTGTAATCAGCTACAGATTAAGCTCTTCCAAATTAATTACATCTTTAATTTGTTTTGGTCACAGAGGTTGTTTTTTTTTTTTCCCAGTGTTTGTGGCTGAAACATCTGTGTGTGACATGATATAAAGTCTTGTTCCACGACTTGTTTCGCACTAGGAAATAATGGTCATGTACAGATGTTCCGCTGAACCAGAGCTGAAATAGAAAGGAATGGTAATAAAGCAGATCCCACCTAGTATGTGTGGTCGGTCAGCCGCAATAACACAAACGCGCACAAACGAAATGCAAATGTCCTGAGTGGAAAACTTTCCATTTGCGCTCTTGGAATATTGTGTACAAACCCCTGATCTTGGTGTTGCACCTGTATTTAATTTCCTTTTGTGAGGTGATCTAGAGCTTTTAGCTGTAATGTTCTTTCATTCTCCCAGCAATCATAATAGACAGCTTGAACAAAGTATCTAATCACTGATAATTGGTTATACAATGTGATATCTTCTTTATAATGTTTGTACTTTCAGTTCTCTTCATGTCCAGGATAGGTAATTGTCATTCCATGAAAAATGGAACATGTCATTTATTGGCACATGCCTAAACCAAAAAAAAAATACATTAATAGAGTTGCTTTTCTGTTAAACCTTTGATTCTTTATGCTAAATGTGGTAGCACATGTTAAAATATCCACTCAGAGAAACCATAGCATTCCTCAGAACCATCAAGAAGCATCACATATTCCCTTTCATTTCCCCCTCCTCCTCCTCCTCCTCATCTTCCTCTTATAGCATTTTCTGTGGAATTTGACCCCTTGTGGCCTAGATCAGCCTTCTTTTGCGAATTCACACACTCGGGTGGACTTAAATGGTCCAGGTCTTTTGTTGTTCACTCTTCGTCCAGCCACTGGACAAGAGACGGGCTTAAACTCAGGCATGGTGTTAATTTGAGTAAAGATCAGCTCTCTGTCTGTCTCTTTTGGATGTATATAAATATGCATTTGGGGTGATGAGATAAAATGTGAATATGATGGTTTGTTTTTTTGTTTGTTTGATGGTAGCACTGGGGTCTATTATGCAGTACTGATATTAAACCTATGCTGTCCATGTTATCCTTTCCATTAATCTGGCTGATTCATAATTATAGAATGACACATAAGTGGTGCAGAATCCCATCCAAACAATTGAAAGTTAATTATTAAAGATAACCAAAGGACTTCTGTTAATTTTTTTATTAATGCAGACTTGATGTCATACAGTTGATTTCAACATCAGTCTGGTTTTGCGGGAAATTAACACACTGATAATGTTATTCTCTTTGAGTAACAGTAATGTCTGACTGTTAAACAGTGCCCAGAGCTGAATGTGAATATTTTTCCTGGTAATAGCACAACATTTATGCATAGTTGCATTCCTGGGGAAGAATTTCTACTTGGAAAAGCGCTACACTAAAAGCCTTGCCAGGAAAAGCAGTTTCACTCCCATTTTGGGAGGAGGCATGACCATAATCAGCCTGTTTATGTGCAATACATGTGATTCATTGTACTTGTTTGATTTGGGTCATCACAGGGTGCTCACCACTATTTGAGTCACTTTTTTTTTTTTTTTAAATCATGTTGTATTTCACTAGAATGTAATCTCCAGTGAATGTCAGAGCAGTGAACTTGATAAATACTTTCACCAAGATGTAATAATGGTTTCTGCATTGCTGTCCACTGGTCTATAAAATCTCTTTGCTGAATGGTATGTTGGCATGCTGAGAAGCCTCATTAGTGTCTGTGGCAACAGACCAAAAAAAAAGCATAATCTGTCTTAAGGAAAAAAGTAACCGTCAAACATTGCCTTTTTTGACGGCAGTATAGCCTACTACTGGTAAGTTTAGTATTCTTTACCGTCTGCTGGATGCTAATGTCTAGCTACCACCAAAAATAATTTATTACCCCTATTGTCCCCAAAACACCTGAATAATCACATTTGCAATACTCAAACAACTGTACATTACTTGGTGACATTTTTAGAAATTTAGAATATGAGAGAATGGAAAATATTCTCTTCACTATACTTTATATTTACTGAGTCAATTTTTCCATTACACATCGCTCATTGCAAAGGTATGAAATAATCAGCGAAATGTTGGGAGTACTGTTGGAATGAGGGAGCTACAAAGTCAACTTTGAATGAAGCAAAACTCTGACATGTTTTCTTATCAGTTTAATATGGATAGATGACTTTAAATTCATTTAAAGAGTCTAAAATTTTACAATTTATCAGTTTTCTGTACCGTGGAACTGAGAGACCAGGCAGATGGTGCATAGTGAACAAGACATCAGACAGTTAAGAAAGCTTTAAAACAGAAAAAGCTAGAAAACAGAATGAATCTAAACTGAATTGGTATTGTACTGTAGTCCATTTAATATTACATCCTAAAACACCAGAATTTAGAGTGTTTTGGTTCAGTACCTCATGTTTGTATTTACCTATACCTAAAACAAGCTACCTCCACCATTGACCGGTTGTCTTGTCCAAAAGTATCATCAACCTGTATGTTTACAAAATTCTAATTTGGTCTAATCTAAACAAGTTTTGATTTTTGCATAGAAAACCAGAAATTGTGCTGAGGAAAATAATACACAAACTGTGCAGTATTTTTGCTCATTTCAGAACTAGATAGTTGAGTCAATATAGACCTCAGAGACTGCCACAGCCAGTGTTGCTTTCCTCATGTCATACTTTTTCCATGCAAGTGCTTTGGAATATAAAATACCCCAAAATATTATTATATGCTGTTTCATTTTGGTCATAAAACCCAGTCGCACTTTGTGTACAAGCAGTTGCATACTAAAACATTTAGTTTTCATGTAAATAGTTCTCTCTCAATTTGCTCACCTCTGTTTAGATTTAGAACCAAATGTTTAGGCTTTATTAAATTTGAGCTCTGCTCTGTTCCAATGAGCAGCTTAATTAGAAAAAAAAAAAATGTGCAGGGTGGTAGTACTCCAGGACCAGGATTGAGAAACACTGCCTTAAGAGATTTTTCAGTTAACCACTTCCAATATGAAAGGCCAGAATTTTCTGCTAGTATAGTGTTTTCATTTGCTAGGTGAAAAATTGTTGTCATAATAATCGCAAAGCCAGGCACAGCTAGTGCCTGTCCACAATCTGCATGTCGAAAATAGAAAATATTTGACCATGAACTTAATATGAAAATCATTTGACCACTTTTTTCATTATTTCAGCAAAATCAAAAATACCCATGTTAACTAGAATACCTCAGTTGCAGGTTGGACCATTGGGCGGCTCTCATTTCATGGTTTTGTGTAGCAAAACTAGAAACATTCAGTCATCACTTTGCCTACATTCACCTCTCAATGAAAATGCATGGGGGTCAAGAGAATTATGTGAAAAGCCTTTTATTCTATACAACATAATGGGAGTGTTTTCATCTTGGCATTGTACAGTACATAGAAGAAGACTATAAATAGCTGCTTTGAAGGTGGAATGCTTCTACAGTGTGAGAGGCATACCCATAGTGTATATAGAGCAAATGGATCTGGGCTTGAATATAAAATCCATCTTTTCCAAGCAGTAGGATCATGTTTTGTCCCCAGGGGCATTGAGTGTGCTGAGTTATACAGGTATAACTATATAGATCACACGTTTTTGTACTATTATGTGATAAAATGTAGGAAGTGGGATTGTCATGAATTCAATAAGGAATGTATTACTAACAGAGTAAAAAGCCTTCTTGATTTTGTTGGAAGATCTAGTAGGCAGCAGCAGTTTTCTACAATCATTTCTCAAATACTTCCTTCAGATGTCAGAGATTTTGCTTTGCTTTTTCTTTAGTGATTAAGTGTTGGGTACTTTCCTCAGCAGTATATTCAGTGTAGTATGGTTGGGTCTTTTTCTCTTTCATGAAAGTTGTAGGTGTCTTCTTAGACATTGGTTCTTGTGGGTTGTTCTCCTCAACTTTGAACTGGTGTGGTTCTCAGAACCTTTCTCTGAGCAAGTTATTCAGCATTTTCTCTTTCTGCTCAAGAGTGTTTGAGCTGGTGTGGTTTTCTATATACAGGCAGGGGAGTTTTTAAGGGGGGCTTACACAAGTGCTTTCTGACTGCTCACTGTATGCCTTCCTCTCAGTGGCTTTATATTTCTTTACAAATGAGAGCGCAGAGCTGATTTCAGTTTCATGTGATATTTGCATGATCCTGGTTTCCTGGAATGGGTCTGGCCTTTTGTGTCAGCCACTGCAGTAACTTCCCTTGTAAAAACCCCATCTGTGGCTTATGAAAGCATTTAATACCTTTTAATGTTATTGGATGAATTCACATAATTTGTTTTGTTGTTACACTAACTGAGAAACATGGGAGAAACATCTCTCCTGAATGTACAAGAGTTGGAAACGGTTTGGATTCAGTTAATTTAAGTTGTGTGTTTATATACCTTTGTGGTGTTAAGTTTTGTACTATTATGGTTATTCGCAGGTTTTCGGTACATAAGTTTGAGGAGATATAAAGACTCTCACCTGTGTCTAGAGCTGTAGGTAAACCTGTGCCTACATGTTTCCTATCAAGTCTACCTTTTATATTTACATTTACGGCATTTGGCAGATGCCCTTATCCAGAGGGACTTACAGAAGTGCTTTGAAGTTTCTATCAAGAAATACATCCCAATACTTTAATGGAGCAGTAGAAAAACTCACAGTAAACAGGTGTGAAAGAAAACAGATATGTGAAGTAGTAAGACAAACATATCAAAGCAGCATGTGAGAATGTAGGCACTTGGAGAAGGAGCTAGTTACCGTTTATACACCAGACCATTTGACACAAGGTCACCTGATTCAGTGGATCTCACCATAGGGCCATGTTTTTATTTAAAATAGGTGTTGTTCTGCCGGTTCACACAAGGTCCTTATTTACACCAGGTTAAAGGACTGACATACTGGCATATGTGTAGACAAGGAAAAACTGAGTCAGTAATGCATGATTCACTGTTTTGGGCTGTGTTGAATGTGGCACCCAATCCCACACACCTACTTGTGTCTTTTTAGCAGCCCATAATCGCTAAGGCTTTTACAGCCATGGCAACATGAGAAATAAATAGGTTGCCTGTCTAAGACTGGAACTGTAGCATTCCAGAGATTCCTCTCCTTTTGCTAGTAGTAGACACTTGAGAATTGGAAGTATATTGTCCATTTGTTTATATATTGTCCTAGAGAAGTATATTGTTCATTTGTTGATTTACTTGATGAAAACACTGTTTAGCTGACTATGGTCCTTTTAGCATTGAAGTCTTCTTTTATTGGCTTAAATTATGCCTGACTTAAAAGGTGCACTAATCCTCTGGTCCAGGTTAATGTTGAGGTTGAGTTTATCAGTGAGTGTAGTGACAAAGGTCAGCTGAGTGGATGAATAACACAGTTGTGATCCACCCATTCTTGTGTACATAGAAACCAGCTTTAAATTTTACTCTATCAATCCAGACTGATTAAACCAGTTAGGTGTTACTCAAGATGATTAGTGACTAGTGACTAGTGAAAGATTTAGACCTTTCTGCCAGTAAATGAAGAATGTTTTATTTGTAGGTTACATGCTTCATGGCTTTCATCATCCTTTTTATTACCTTGCATTTTCCACATGGCTTAGCTCCACTAACAGAATTAGCTCAATTGTTGTCTTTTATTTATACTTTCTAATAATCATTGAAATGTCAGAGATGACAACAGGACTGTTGCTTTGCTTTTGAAGAACAAACTGTACATTTAGCCTAAACATCAAATCCAATTAATGGACCCCATTTACACCTCACTATTTCATGTGTCTTGAGATATTGTCCACATAAAATGTGGCCAAGTCTCATATAAAACAGCTTTAGACCAATGGCCTGAGACGCATTTTTACCATATGTTTATAAAGGTGTAAAAGCAACTCTTCAAGTTACACTTTACAACAAAAACCCCTCCCAATATGTGATGCATATGATCTATGAATGTCAAGGTTGGTGCCTTTTTAAAAAAAAAAAAAAAAAAAAGTTATGTTAAAAAATTGCATTAAAAAAATCACAATTTTTGATGCTTCAACCATCAACGTAAAACATCTAAACAAGGAACAGTACTGGAAGTTAGTGTTGGACTGTAATGAGTTAATTTCAATCTTTCTGACAGGAGATGCATTTCACTGCATGTGTAAATGCTTGTGGTTAAAATTTTGTCAGTTCAGATACAAGGCACACAAAATAACCAGGTGTTTGGCCCTATTGTTTAGCAAACAGACATTCACTGTGCTCAGGATTGTCGTGATATCATTAATTTTCTGTATAAGTTGAATCATATAGATAAGGGCCAGTCTTCAAGGTTGGTGTCTCCAAGGTTATGGCTCTATCAGACTGAATTTTAAGCACAAAAGACTCTTTATGATATACATCAAGTCTTCATATTTGCTTACGGAACTCTAAATGATAATGATAGTGGTTTGAATAATATATTGGGCTTCACTGATAAATAATAAGTGGTCTGGTATTGTGTCCCTTCTTATGTAGATGAATGAATATTTATTTGTGTGCATGCAGGTACGAGAGACAGAAACATGGATGCCTCCGAAGGCTGAGGAATCACATGGTGACCTCGACTCGTCTGGTGATTTCATTTTCCCCACTGAGGACAGCACAACATTTGATGATGAGGATGAGGGCAATTATGAGGACACTGAAGACTATGATGACATGTCAGGCTCTGGTGTCGACAAGTCATTAGTGTATGAAGACTCGGTTACAGCCTCTGAGGTAGGTGATCCAGCATATAAAAGTATTAAATAGCTGATAGGTTTAATTGAAACAAAATTAATAGACAGAAATACTGCATAATGTGTATGATGTAAGAAATACTATCTTGCTAATTTTGTTTTGACTGCCTCTTAGCCTGAAGAGTTTGATAATCGCATCCCAGACATAGATCCTCCGGTTCAGCCTCGGCCAACAGATAATGAGCTCCAACTGGTGAGACAGAACGAAGTTGCTCAACCACCCAGTGTCCAGTTGTCTCATGCAGGAGAACAGAACATCTTTAACAAGACAGAAGTGCTGGCCGGTAAGATATATCAATCACATTGATTCGGAAACATAAAAATGGGGTTGCTCTCATGGTGTATGAGACATGGATCATATATTAGACTGATACTTTGCAACTGCATAAAAATGTCCACCTAACTCTTGTATCCCTAAAATATACTTCAATAAATAAATAAATTATTAGCTAAAAGTAAATATAAAAGCCATTACCGAACAGCTAATACTAAACAGCCATAACAGCTATAGTGGTTCCTCCGTCTCCCCAAAGAGGACGTAGGACAGACATACCTGGACTCAGGTATTGCTCATTTACCCAGACAAACAATAAACACAAAGTAACTGTATAAACTATGGACAGTAGGAAAGGTTTGAATATTACTTGAAAAAAAATAATGGACTCTGTTAAGTCTGTTTATATAATTTTATTGTATATTTTATTTACTTTTTATATTTATATTCTTTTTAGCTGTTATTGCTGGCAGTGCTGTTGGATTGCTTTTTGCTGTGCTTCTTATCCTCCTCCTCGTCTACCGCATGAAGAAAAAGGATGAAGGCAGCTACGATTTGGGCAAGAAACCCATTTACAAGAAAGCTCCTACCACCGAGATCTACGCATGAGCACAAACATACTTTAGCTAACTCAAATATGAACTCTGAACTGTCAACTCACACAGTGCCTCTGAAGCACAGCCTGGCTCCATCTCTCTGTCCAGCCTGAGAAACTGCAAACCAGCATCTCAATTGAAACCATGATTACTCTGACTGTATCTTTTGAATTTAACTTCATCAGGAGAGATGGTCCTCTTTTGCAGCCTGCACTGTATAAGTCCAGGCATTTTCCTTTTTGTGTCTGGTTTCCAATTGTTTTGCTCAAAGTAAATAGCCATTGTGTTCCCTTTCTTTACTTCCCTGTTTTGTAACACTAAAAGGTGCAAATGGGCCATTTTGTGGGTAAAAAATATGGATTCAAAGTCCTTACAAAACTTTGAAATCGTCAAAACTGACTTTGCACACATCTGTGTCATTTAGCAGAACCACGTGCTGTACATGCTGGGGAATGATACTGTAGCCTTTTGTTTTTAAAGAAACTGTGCTGAATAATTTTTTTCATTCTTAGTGCAAAGTGGTAGAAATTGACACTTGACAATTGAGAACATGCTGTTTATCTCTAGCATTACTGCAGGTTTATTTTTAACACAGCATACATTCCATATGTCTGGTGTATTAATTATGAATGATCACGTTTCAGACTAAAATAATTAAGTAGCCTGGTCATTGAGTTTAGCTGCTCCTCTTACTCTAAGTTGATGTGTGAATATTTTTGCAGAAGACCAGAAGAAAGCTCTCTGCAAACAGTTTACGCACTTCCAGGGGTCTGTAAATAGCCGTTTTGAATATGGTGAAAATGTACATGTCGGTACTTGGCCATTTTTGGCAAACTTCTATTTACCAAATATTTAAATGCCAAAATAATTCTCTTCGTGTTTTGTCCTGGTATTGAGTATGAAAATTAAACGTGGAGTGAGTGACTCTTCATTGGCTATATATTGCGTCTTTACCAGTGCAAAATGGGAGTCTGGAATTAATGACTTATACTAACTTTTGTTCTGTTTCTCAGTGTTTTTATAGTTAACATTTTCTGTCTCTTTTCAGTGTTCCATATAATACTACTTTTTTATTATTATTATTATTATTATTGTGTTAATTTAACTTTTGAATAGACTATTTTATTGCTTCCCTTCAGGTCGGGGGTTTCTCCCCATCTAAGCTGTATATGTAATTTAGAAAAGAGAAATCTATACACTAGTGAAATATTTTTTTCAAAGACTTTTGATGCATTTTTTTATATTGTAAGAGTTTTTATTTCTTTAGTCCTTTTTAAATGATATCTATTTATATTTTGTAGAAGGATACTCATACTAGTGACAGGGTGAATGAATGAGCCATGTTATTTGCATGGGGTGAAAGTAAGAATTTGCTGCTTTTTTCCATTCAACACATGATGTGAAATCACCAATTTAGTAAATATATCAGTGGATTGTTGGTTTCTGTATGCAGGTTCTAATCTGATCAGAAATAAAGCTATTTTTGTGCACGTTAAGTGTCAGTGTCATTTCATAAATTTGGTCTGTAATGGGTTGCATTGTGTCCTAGAACATCTTAGTCAAGTGGTTAAGTGCCTGCTTTAGAATAAGTACAGTCCCCTCTGAAACTATTGGAACAGCAAGGCCAATTCATTTGTTTTTGCTGTAGACTGAAGACATTTGGGTTTGAGATCAATTGATGAATGTGAAGAAGAATTTAGAATTTCAACTCTTATTTCATGGTTTTTATATGCAGGTGTGTTAAACGACAGGCAATTTTGTATCGGGCCACCCAATATGTAGGTGAGCAAAAATATTAGAACATATAACTGACGGGTGTTCTTGTTTGACTGTTTAAACAATAAACAGCACTGAACAACTACGCTTGGTTTTAGCATTCAGTTTCACCTGTGAAGACTGGATTTGTTATAAAAGATAAGCAAATATGAAGATCAGAGAGCTGTCTATGGGAGAAAAGCAAGCCATTTTGAAGCTAAGAAAAGAGGGGAAATCAATCAGAGGCATTGCACAAACATTGGGCATAGCTAATACAACAATTTGTAATGTTCTGAAAAAGACTGAAACCACTGATGTACTGAGCAACAGACACTGAATGGGTTAGCCAAGGAAAACAACTGATGGAAGGTTTTAGACTGGCCAATTCAATCACCTGCCTTAACCCAATTGAGCAGTATTTCACCTCCTGAAGAGGAGACTGACGGGAGAAACTGAAATAGGCTGCAGTAAAAGCCTGGAAAAGCATCATAAAAGAAGAAACCAACAATTTGGTGATGTCACTGAGTCACAGGCTTGATGCAGTTATTGTAAGCAAGAGCTATACAACCAAAGATTGTGTTATTTACTTTGATTTACTTCAAGACTTATGTGTTGCTTGCCTGAAAATTTAGTGTTTTATGTTAACACATCTAACTGTAAATACCAGAAAATAAAAGGTGAAATCCTAAACTCTTGTCTCATATCCTTCTTTTGATCCCAGACCGAAATATCGTTGGAGAATAGCACAATATATTAATTGACCTTGCCATTCGAATAGTTTCCGAGGGGTCGGAATCTAAAACATCTTGACTTGTCAAACTATCACGTGATTTTAAAGAAGTAAAGGTAAGAATTGACCAATGTTTTTGACTGTTGGGGATTCTTGTAGCTTCATTCTGTATCTGCTATGTCAGGTTTCACAGTAATCAAAGTACTACATTGTCTGTTCTATACCAATTACCAAATACTACTGTTGTATCAACAATGACTGCAAATTTT
>JANDJT010000012.1:26004842-26024416 GCA_024331685.1 Stegophilus panzeri | reverse complement strand
GCCCCAATTCCAAAAAAGTTGTAAAATGTAAATAGTACATAGTACTGCATGACTGCACTACTAAAAGCCACTGGAAACTGATAAATCAATGTTTGCAACTAGGTTGCAGTAATTATTTACAATCTTTGGATTTTGAATGCATGCAAATATATTTTTAACTAACTAGAAATTTAATGTAATTTTTCAATGACCTAGAACTATAAAATTGAGCCGAAAGTATGTAAGTCAGTCCCTCCTGGATTACAAGCAAACACCACAATATTCAGAGGAGCTTGCAATTTTTCAAAATTACCGCAGATTTTCCACAGATTTGGGCCAATGTGCGTCATATGATGTCATCACAGTGCACATTCAGCCAAAGCCCTCTTCGATTCACATGCATCGAACATGAGTACGGCTAAAAGGTCTTATTTACCAGCAAACATCACTGCAAATTTGTGTTACATATAATTCGTTACAGTCATACAACCATCTTTCCTGGAACATTTACTCCCTGGGTCAGCACTGGTTCTGAACAACAAGAAATCCTGGTGGTAATGTATGCCACAATGTCCTGAGAAACCAACACACCATAGGACTGATTGGAAAGGTATACGGAGATGACCACGGCACTCGTCACTGGAAGGAGCAATATTAAGTGAAGTGCACAATAATGCCCAGGTATCTGTCCTGGAGCAACAAGACTTAAGTAATGCCCATGAGAAGGAGACTCCTCATTGAGTTCAGTGTCATGGTAGAGGCCTGGTTTCCAGCCCACCTACAGTGCATTGTGATGTCGTCCACTTCTGCAATGCTGTTCATTTTTGGTTTCATGGAATGCTGTGAGGTCAATGGATTGTTTTACAAAATTGATGACGTGACCTTGTGCAGAAAACGGGTTTCACTGATCTGCACCATAATGTGTAGAAGGAAGGTGGATGAGTCTTGTATGGCCTGCCCCTTGGTGGAGGTCCAATCGTCATAATATAGCAGTGTCCTAATGTTTCAGGATGCTTGCATACATCCTGAAAACACCCATGGCTCTAGAGAGAAGACAAACGTTCTATCTATAAATTGGAATGCCTGTCCTTTTAAGGCAAAGCTCAAAAACCATCCGTGTTCTGAGGTGTTGCAAGAATCCACAATGACCAGGGATGTGCAGAAGGGGACTCTGGGGGCTCGAGCCCCTGCCCTTTTACAAAATTATTTAAAAGTGCCCCTTTCAACATTAATTAATAAACAATTATATTATGTAAAAAGCATTTGACTTCAAGTTAACATGAGAGCATGCACAAAACAGTAGCAAATTGATCACAAGAAAGTCAGAGAATTTTCCTGTTTATTTGTCCGACTGAGTCTGCCATCAGATAGTCCCGTTGTCATGATGCAATCGCGATGCGTCTTGCTTCAACAGCCAGACAGGTATGTTGAAACCACTAGCTTATCTGTTAACCTTTTCTAAATATTAGCAACATTTTATATGCTTATCACTAGTAGTTTTCAAATTGATTCTAGCTATTCAAGTTCGTTAAATTTCCAGAAATGCAAGTACCCTTGTTATATTAGGCCTATATGTATGTTATATAGTCAGTAAAGGAACAATGCCAAACAGATAGAGAGGGCAGAAAATTAAAGAAAAACTGAAGAAGGAGGCAGTGAAAGGAACAGCTTCCTTATCAACATGGGTGAAAAAGACTTGCTGCGATAGTCTGTGTTACACAGTGTCCTGTTCGGCCATACACCGTTTACCCTGGCTCCCCATGGCACCGCCGCCACTGTTGTTTTGCTTTTTTATATAAATAAAAACCATTTAGTGCAGTTGGAGAACGTTCACCTGACGCTAGAAACTGAAAGCGGCTGCTCCATTCAGCATGAGCTGCAGAGTCGCAGCACAGAATGATATTGAACCCACTTTTCATTTTCTTTTTAAAATGAAATTTAGAAGGCAGCTTTGAGACTAAAAAGCCAGTTCAGCAAGCAGTGCTGCAGTTTTATGGAAATCAAAGTGCTGCTGCCAAATGTAAATTTAATTGTTAGTTTTACTGATTTTACAATAAGTGACATACAGTGGGTGCGTCACCACATTTGTGGATGGTAATACTGTAGTTTTTTTTTATTTATTTCAAAATGTTTACATTTTCTTTTAATGATTCTTTGGATTCATCATCACCGTCAATGAGATGGCCTCTCAAGCCATGTTCCTGTCCGAGGTCGACGACACGGCCTCTCAAGCCATGTTCCATGTTCCTGTCCGAGGTCGACGAGACAACCTCTCAAGCCATGTTCCATGTTCCTGTCCGAGGTCTACGAGACGGCCTCTCATACCATGTTCCTGTCCGAGGTCGACAAGACAGCCTCTCAAGCCATGTTCATGTCCGAGGTTGATGAGATGGCCTCTCAAACCATGTTCCTGTCTGAGGTCGACAAGACGGCCTCTCAAGCCATGTTCCTGTCCGAGGTCGATGAGATGGTCTCTCAAGCCGTGTTCCTGTCCGAGGTCGAAGAGACGGCCTTTCAAGCCCTGTTCCTGTTCGAGGTCGACGGCTCAAGTTCTGCTGACCCGGCCAACCAAGTTCTGCCTTCCTGTTCTGCGGAGCATGTCGAGCTCTGCCTTCCTGTTCCACTGAGGCTCTGCCTTCTCACCCTGCTGAAGCTGATGACCCAGCTTCCCATGCCTGGGTGCTGTCTAGCTCCTTGAGGAGCCTGCTATCTGTTGGGCAATGTCTGCCTCGGACCCGAGAGGTGAAGACATTTCGCCCAGAGGGCCGGGACTGCTGCTGGTGGGAGTGCTTTTTGGCACTCCGGGAGTAGAGCCTTTGGGGGCGCAAAATGACTTTTGACATTTGTGTTTTGTTATGGTTTATGTCCTGTCTCCACCCCTGTATTGTCATTCGTTGTTTCCCTTATCTGTCATCATTAGTCTCAGCTGTTTTGTGTTCACCCGATTATTTTTGGTATTTAAACCCCTCGTGTATCTATGTATTTTGCAAAGTGTTGCATGAGTTTTCCGTATACCAAGCCGTTGTTCTTTGTTTCTGTGCCATAGTTTTGATCTTGTTCTCGCTCTTGTTGTTCGAGCCTTGTTTAGTCTAGTTAATGCCCGTTTACTGATCGCCTGACCTTTTGCTTGTTTGTGACCACGCTATTGACTCATGTTCTGAATTTGTCTTCCTGTCTCTACTCTAATAAATCTCTTATCTGCACTTGTATCCATCCTAAACAACATTACGTGACATTATCCAGGGGCTTCTCAACTGGCATAAAGTTGGCTTGACGTTGGACATTCAATATTCACAAATATTCGCAAATTAAGGGACTGTCTCTAAAGTTGTATATGACATTGGTATACATTGGTTTCTAACTTCAATAGCATTTGAAGCGAATGACTTACAGTCATAAAACCAGCTGTATAGTATTCAGGACTCATATTCACAACTTTTAGATTTTTGTTATTTATTAAAATTAACTGTCAAATCATAGCTAAACCTTGTGATGTTATTATACCATATGGACTCATACACAAAATATACCATGATTTAAAGCTTAATAGCATTTGAAGGGAATGACTTACAGTCATAAAACCAACTGTAAAGTGTTCATGTATTTTTTTTATATTTAACCCTACAATGCATGAAGTAAAAAACCTACACAAATGTATAAAGGGGGGTCAAAATGACCCGTATTGGAATTAATCATTTTCTTCACACACAAAAAAGTCCTATTAATGAAATAATTAAACGTACTGACATACAATGACAACAATACACAAATGTTTCAGTATTTCAAAAATGCTTATTTGTTTTCTGCATTTTATGTCTGTCAACTTGCCACCAGATAACTGCCTTGTTGACTCAACTGACATTTTTGAAAACTGTATAGGGAACTGTGTGTACGGAGAGTGAGTGTGTGAGTGAAAAACTAATTGATTACTGAGCAATTTGATAAGATTATTATTATCTTTTTTTCAGATTGAATGTCACCACTGAAAGTGGTTTCATGTGGCACGCCTTTCCATGTCAGAGAAGCAGTTCAACAGGGCTCAAAAGTTGACTGGAAATGTTGTAAATAATGTTGAGTTCCTTTGGCTCCCATCCACAATCTGTCTAAACATGTACATAAATAAATTAAACAGTACACAGTTCCCTATATACAGTTTTCAAAAAACTGTGCTCTGTTTCAAAAATGTCAGTTTGTGTAGGTTTTTTGGTTCATGCATTGTAGGGTTAAATATCAAAACTCTAAAAGGTGTGCATTACAGCTGATACCTACAAGAACACTTTACAGTTGTTTTTTTTTCACTGTAAGTCATTCTCTTCAAATACTATTGAGCTATAAATTATGATATATTTTGTGTATGAGCCCATTTGTTAGTGAAATACAACCCCAACTCCAAAAAGCTGGGACACTGTGTAAAATGTAAATAAAAACAGAATACAATGACTTGCAAATCTCTTAAACCAATATTTTAATTACAATAGAACATAGAAAACATGTCAGATGTTTAAACTGACGAAATTACCATTTTCATGAAAAAATAAGGTAATTTTGAATTTGATGGCAGCAACACGTCTCAAAAAAGTTGGAACAGGGTCATGTTTACCACTGTGTAGCATCCCCTCTTCTTTTAACAACAGTCCGTATATGTCTTGGAACTGAGGAGAACAGTTTCTTAAGTTTTGGGAGAGGAAGGTTGTCCCATTCGTGTCTGATACAGGATTCTAGTTGCTCAACAGTCCTGGGTCTTCTTTGTCGTATTTCTCCTTTCATGATGCGCCAAATAGTTTCACTTGGTGAAAGGTCTGGACTGCAGGCAGGCCAATTCAGCTACCCAGACTCTTCTATGAAGCGATGCTGTTGTAATAGATGCAGTAAGTGGTTTAGCATTGTCTTGCTGAAATATGCAAGAAATACAATTAATGGCTCCTCCTGGTAAAATAACAGTACTGCAAGTTAAAGTTTCCTTAAATGAGTTACTATGTACATTTTTTAAAAACATTTGCCACATTTGGCAGACACCCTTATCCAGAGCGACTTACATTTATCTCATTTATAGAATTGAGCAGTTGAGGGTTATGGGCCTTGCTCATAACCCTATGATAATTTATTAATATGTAATAAATTGCTGTAATAAATGCAATAATTTGTGACAAATACAATACATGGTATTATACTAATAAAATATTCCACCATATTGTTGTAGAATATTATAGAATTGGGGAATCAGGTAAATTATGTGAGTACGCGGTTTGGGACGCAGCCCATGACTATGACCATGATCTATTTGCACATATAGCATGACAAATAATTAACTGCACTTGAAGCTTTCATAAAATTAAAAATAAAACACCCAAAACTGTATATGGTACTATAACAAAGATGAACTGTATGTTGATGCATGAAATTCTGGAGGAAACATCGGACGGCATGGCGTGTGCCTTTAATTGATCTATGTTCTATAACATGTAAAACGGGTACATGAAAGGAGTATTCTAAAAGCGACTCATGTAAATACCTTAATCACAATATTGTCTTACTCAGAGTAAGGTCAATAATTAGATTACTGCTGTCCATGTAAACGTAGGCTTTTGGCTGCTTTATTTTTTACTAACCACCAGATGGCGCTGTTTTCCACACTTTCGGAGCTTTGAATCTTTTCCCGGAACAGTCGGGTCAAGCCTCAATGCTTTATGAGGCTTTATTTTCCCATCCCTACTAAACACTAATCTGACAAAACTAACTTTCAAAACTTACACAGAAAACATATAGAAAATACACACAACAGTTCGAAAAAAAAAAAAAGAATACCCTAACCAACCACACACGGCCACCATTCACACTCACACTCACGCCCATTCGCTCCCAGCATGCATGAGAGAGAATGACAGAAAGAGAGAGACTGTGGCTGAATTCTATAAAACAGCCAAAAAAAAAAAAGAGGAAAAAATTCATGTGTTTACCAGAATTTTGTTTTTCTCCTACTTTATGACAACAAAAATATATTTTACCGAAAGAATGTGGAAATTTTTATTTACGCTTCTTTATTTGGCTGTCTACCTGCAAAAAACATGTTAGGTAAGTAGCCAGTTTAACAGTTTAAATCCAGCGGTAAAAACAGTCAGTCTCGATGTCTAAAACCTTTTTGCTGGTAGTTACATGCTATGGTGAAATGGACATAAGCCTAATAAATTCAGTTTGTAATCAGATATGGGCTGTCAAAAGGTTTGCCATGCTCACATCATCATCAGATGACACTTTGTGCAGTGTAAGTGTAGTTTAATGAATTCCTTTAATCCAATGGTTCATCATCCCAGTTGTGGGGACTACATGTTATCTAACAGCTGACACAGTTCATTTTGTTTTTGAGTTTAACCCAGGACAGGTGTATTAGCTCAGAGAAAGCACAAAAACCCAATAAAAAGGCTGAGATCTATAATTATTGTTATTATTGATCATTATTTACAAAGCACACCATAACACCATAACATATAATATATACCATAAAACTGATAAGTGAAGTGAATAACATTATCTCATTTAGGCAGCAAGTGAACAGTCAGTTCTTGAAGTAGATGTGTTGGAAGCAGGAAAAATGGGCCGGCATAAGGATCTGAGTGACTCTGACAAGGTACAGATTGTGATTTCTAGACGACTGGATCAGAGCATCTCCAAAAAGGCAGGTCCTGTGGGGTGTTCCCGGTATGTAGTGGAATTGGCAACCGGCACCATTTGATGCATGCGGGGAGTGAAGGCTAGCCCGTCTGGTCCGAAGAGCTACTGTAGTACAAATTACTGAAAAAGTTAATGTTGGCTATGATACAAAGGTGTCAGAACACACAATGCATCACAGCTTGCTGCATATGGTGCTGCATAGCCACAGACGGGTCAAAGTGCCCATGCTGACCCCTGTCCACTGCCGAAAGCACCTATAATGGGCACACGAGCATCAGAACTGTAGAACATAGAACAATGATGAATCATGTTTTCTTTTACATCATGTGGATGATTGGTTCTGTCTGCGTTGCTTACCTTGGGAGGAGATAGCAGCAGGATGCACTATGGGAAGAAGGCAAGCTGGCGGAGGCAGCTCTGGGCAATGTTCTGCTGGGAAACCTTGGGTCCTGGAATTCATGTGGATGTTACTTTGACACGTACCACCTACCTAAACATTGTTGCAGACCAAATATACTCTTTCAAGGTACAGTATTCCCTAATGGCAGTGGCCTCTTTCAGCAGGATAATGCACCCTGTCACACTGCACAAATTGTTCAGGAATTGTTTGAGGAAGATGACAATGAGTTCAAGTCGTTGACTTGGCCTCCAAATTCCCCAGATCTCAATCTGATCGAGTATCTGTGGGATGTGATGGACAAACAAGTTCGATCCATGAAGGCCCCACCTCACAACTTACAGGACTTAAAGGATCTGCTGGTAACGTCTTGGTTCCAGATACCACAGCACACCTTCAGAGGTATTGGGGAGTCCATGCCTCAGCGGGTTTTGGTGGCACAAGGGGGACCTACACAATATTATGTAGGTAGTTTTAATGTTATGGTTAATCATTGTAAATAGAATGACACTATATTAGTTGGTTCTACTGATTATGTGTTGAAAGAATTGAACTATCCACAATAATATTTATTATGTAATTTAATTATATGTTGACACATGGCCTATGTTCACCACAAGAGGGAACCATATGCAGCTTCTTCTTCTACTTCTGCCTCCCTTTGACCTACAAGCTTCTGTGCCCTTTTATTGATTTTCTGTTATGACCAACCTGTCTTCTTTACCTACAATATACTGATTAAAGTAATAACTAATGTAGTGCTATCCTTATTACTAACCGTTACTATAAATGACATATAAACTGTAAACTAAAATTGAAGTAAACTAAAATTTAAAGACTTTTATTAAACAACTTACGATTCACACTGATGGCCGGAGGAGGATGAAGTCCCCTTGCTGCATCTTGGTTCTTGGTTGTCAGTGTTTCATTTTCCTTCGTTGTCCTTAAGCCTTATAGTGAGTTTTTCTTGCCACAGTTGCTCTTACATTGCTCACTGTGGGCTAATGCACTGATTTAAAAAAAAATACTTTAAGAATATTCAGTTCTTCAGTTCTTGGAGTTACCACGTTTACAAAGCAATTTGCTGATAACTGCTGTTTTTAGTGTTAAAACTGACATATGACCTTAGTGCTGATGGTTGAAACAGACAAACCCTTAGTCAGCCAAGGGTAACACTATATCTAACACACATAACCTACAGATCTAAGATTTAAGTGTAGATAGGAGTTGAGACTAAATATGTGCTGTTTCAATTAGTCGTCGACCGATATGGGGTTTTTAATGGTGCTGATGCCAATGCCGATTTCTAGAAAGCAATGTTGCCAATTGGCCAATATGTGATAAATGACTAAATGAACATTTAAATGAATGTTCATTTATTCAGTAAATGAACATTTAATGTGCATAATATTTATGTAATAGCCCCTAAGGACTTAAAAAATATTCACTTAAGAAATTTTTACAAATAAAAAAAATAAGTTTTAGTGCAGCTTCTCCTTGTGTCTTAGATGCTGTTGCCATCTAGAAGAATAAAAAACAGAGAATACATTTTTGTTAAAATCTTGTGTATAATTAGATTTTCCAATCACATAAATAAATAGTACTGCTTTAATCCAGTAGCAAGTTATAAACGTATAATTAATTTATTGAACAAATCTGACCTACAGTCATTAATTAAAGACAAAAATGTATGTATGTATGTATGTATAATTCCATGTATTTTATCTTCAATGCACAGTTACTCATAAATCTCATATAGTTACTTTAGCCAGTAACAGGTTGTTTTACTTTCTTAAGTCAAAGCTTAAGATATTATTTGAATAATACAGATTTATGTCTGTGAGTTTTGCTTGTCTGTCTCTTTGTAAAAAATAATACAAGCCCACAAGGCATTTTAAACCATTACCTGCTTATTTAGCAGCATGTAGCTTCCAAAAAGACCAGAACACATGAAAAGGTACACTATACATGATATTACATTAATCGTGTACAATTAAATATGGTGCACATGGATTTAAAATCATGGAATTCAAACTTACTATCTCACATTATGTTGCATACAATATTCAGGTCTCATCCAGATCACCTGTCCCAGTTTTCATTCAGGGGTACTCAAGCTTTTGAGTCCACAGGAAAACAGCATCCACTTTAAAAGATACCAAAGACTACACATGTGTCAGGAAGAACTAGTCACAGGATTTGTGATTGTTTGTGAGGTAAAATGTTTTCAGTTTTGCTTGAATTTGTTTATGGCACATCTGTGTCCCTGCGGGAGCTTACCATGAGCTCGTTCACTGCTACTGGGCTGCGTTTTGGTAGTGTTTTAATAAGACTTTTTCACATGCCAGAGTGTTGTTGTGTGTAACATTACATAACATCAATTTAAAAAGTAAACAATGAATAGTGATTTTACTCTCTGTCTTCAAGTCTGAGTTGACGTTTTTTTAGCCTGAATAAGAAAGGATGCGCTATATGGTGTCAAAAGTCTGGCTTGTCACATATCGGCCAAATGGGAAGATTTATTGGCCGATGCTGCTAATTTAAAATGCCAAATATTGGCCTTGGCGATATATTGGTAGACCACTAGTTTCAGTGCTTAGCTGCTTTCCAAGCTGATTTTCTTGCTTTGTTTGATTTGCCAAGAGTTAATGAATTACCATTGCCAGTCATGACATTTATGAAAATGTATGAAAAACTTCATACAGTCCCTTCTGAAACTATTTGAATGGCAAGGCCAATTCTTTTGTTTATGCTATACACCAGAGACTTTTGGGTTTCAGATCAAAAGATGGATATGTGTTAAACAACATAAAACATAGAACCTTCTGTATCAGACCACCCAATTATTAGGTGAGCAAAAGTGTAGGTACAGAAAAGTCTTGAAGTAACTTAAAGTAAATAACACTTAACATCAAACCTGTGACTCACTGACATCATGTTGGGTTCTTCTTTTGTGATGCTTTTTCAGGCTTTTACTGCAGCCTCTTTCAGTTGTTATTTGTTTTGGGGGTTTCTCCCTTCAGTCTCCTCTTCAAGAGACTTTGCTGAGTTGGCCTTCATTAAAGGGAAACTTCTAACAAAGTCATTTGTTAAAGTTCCTCCAGATTAATTTGAATGCATTTCTCTGAAAATTAGCAGACAAGATGTTCCTGTAAAAGTCTGCTTTTTTCCCCGTAGACAGCTCTCTGATCTTATCCTTTTTAACAACGAATGCAGTCTTCACAGGTAAAACTGTAGGCCACAGCCAAGAGCAGATGTTCAGAACTATTCATTGTTTAAACCATCAGTCTAACAGGACACACCTGGATAACAAGAAATACCGGTCAGTTACATGTTCCAATATTTTTGCTTGCCTACAGAATGGGTGGTCTGATACAAAATGTGCTGTTTTATGTTGTTTAACTCATCTACATAAAAAATACCAGAAAATAAAAGTTGAAATTCTGATCTCAAACCCAAATGTCAGTATACAGGAAAAAATAATAATAAAAAAAAAACAAACAAAAAAAACAATTGGCCTTGCCATTTCAATAGTTTCAGAGGGGAGTGTATAACAGGGCCAAAATATTAAAAACCCTATTGTTTTCTGTTTGGATTCTTCTCCATCTTAATTTTGTCTTTCTTCTTTTGCATTAACTTTTTTCTTCTTCTTCTCTCTGCCTGGATATAAACCACTGACCAGAGGTAGACCAACAGTCATGAACTACAAATAACTCTGGCTTCTTCACAAGATAAGCCATCTCTTTATTTGTCTCATCCATGCTTACCCCTGAGCAATGTATGTGGCTTTTGTCTCTGTACCTTGATATCACTGGTGTACTCTTTTCTAAAGTTTGCACTGTGGCATGATGCCAGTGGAAGATGTGTGGGTCATGGAACATGGACACAAAGGAAATGTTCTTGCCCTCATATGCTAGCAAAGAGTGGGTAAACCGCAGGCCAGCGGACATTTCGTCCTTTTCCCTTCCAGCTCCCCCTTCTGAAAACATCCTGAGAGAAGAGTACATGTGGCATGGTCAGACATAAAATGTGCTGTGTTCAGTATTCTGAATGCCAGTGCTGAGGTTTTCACCCCTGGCTGAGTATGTTTATGTATACATCAAGAGTTTCACCTTGGCGATCCAAAATCTCACAAAAGCTCTCCAGATCCTGAGTGTTGTTCCGTTCAAAATGTAGGTTGGCTGTTGGATGTTATAAATGATGACTGAGTGGGTGTTTGCAGAATACCATTGCAAACAGTCCATAACCTTCATAACACCGGAGATGGAGCCATATAAATGTACAGGAAGATGTAATTCATTCTTTTTATGAATGTGATATTTCAACTGAAATCTTTGTGCAAAAAAAGCACCAAAGGCTTGATGAAAGCTATGTTACTTTAGAGGTTTAATGTATTATAGAACCATGAGTAATGGTGCTGATATTAAAATACTTTTATGAAAGTATTTCATTTTTAAGAAATGCTTCCCCAAAAAGCTACTAATAAATGGTATCTAATAGTATCCAAATAACAGAATTTAAACAAGAAGTTGTTTATCTAACAGAAACCTTTTACTTTAATGACAGTAGTGTTTTCTATTATTTATTTTCATTATATTATTTTTTCATTTTATTGATTTCCTCATGATGATAATGACATTATGATGTAAAACCAAAACTGACCTTTTACTATAAAAGGCTAAACATTTCCAGAATCTGAAAATGATTACAATAAATCAGTCCTCATTTTATACATTTTGTTAAAGGTTAAAACAACATCACAATGCCACCTGATAGAAGGGAACTGACATAGCTTTTTTATGTTCAGTATTAGTTATGTAGTGATGAATGCACAGTGCATGCAGCATGAGAACTTTTCCACCAATAAAAAGTTCATAGTTTCTGTTTCAAAACAGAAGGGAGTGCCTGTCAAATCTCAAAACCTTAACAAGGATCCTGGCATCTAATTATTTCTGCAGCAGAGCTTGATATTTATGACTGTAATACAGAAATTATATTAATGGTGTGATAAATTAACGTGCCTGGATTGCTGTAAATAATTTTATGTGTGAAATAGGCCTAGTTATAGAGCGAATATGCTGACGGCATTCATCAAATATGGTGTGAAGTCAAATAGTGTTAGAAACATTTATATAGGGTTTATGAGTGTCCCTATTATGGCACAATATATTATACTATAATGTCACAAAAATGGGCTGTCTTAAGAGGGAGTAGGATTTACTGACTGGAGTAAAACCTGGGAAGTTGGAATAATGAGGCGGAGTTAATCTTGGTTGTATATATTTGAATCATATGCAACTGAAAGGAAACGAGGAAGGTCAGAGTATGTGTGAGTGTGTGTGTGTACTGAAATAACGTGAAGTGTCTTAAATCAGAGGCATCCAATTCTTGGCAATGTGAGTGGTGTAGAAGGTCTAATTGGAATTCAGGACTAGAGTATATAATTTTAAATGCTTTAACTAACATTTTTAACCAATAACACATGTAGGCTATGTTGCACAAAGGAGGGCATATCGAGAGCATCACTAATACATAATTATTTTCATATCTCTCCTTTACCCTTCTAAATAGCCCAAGTGCACTCTAAAAGAAATGGCCTAAGGTTATTAAAGTTTACCTATTAGTGCTTTCATGCAGCCAGTGAGCTCCTGAGAACAACGGTGGAAACAGTGTAGACTTAAGGAGCAATATTGCACTAAAATGAGTCGGGACCGCATGACATCATCGAGTAATTAATGTGGCTACATTTTGGCTCCAATCCGTGCGTGATTTGTGCACCTGCAGATCTCTCTCTCTCTCTCTCTTTGTGTGTGTGTGTGTGTGTGTGTGTGTGTGTGTGTGTGTTTCACTATTTTCACTGGACAAGGTTCAAATTAAGACCGAGAAATGGATGACGGGTGACTGTAAGACAAAGAAAGAAAAAAGAGAAAAAGTGCCAGAGAGGAAGGGAGAGAAAGTAAAGAAGAGAGGGGAGTAAAAGAAATAATAGGTTAGGCGAGAGAAATAAAAGGAAAGAGAGAGAGAGAGAGAGAGAGAGAGAGAGAGAGAGAGAGAGAGCGAGATGTGGCAAGTAGTATGAAGTGCAGGGTAAGTGCCCAGAACTCCGCAAGTTTTAGTACCGTTAACAACGTTTCTGATGTCCATCGTACTCCCGGACCTGCGTGATGGAGCACAACTACACGTGCAAGCAGTTCGCCCCACTATGGTTCTGCAGGGCGATAATCACAACTTTCTAATTTTAACCTGCCTCAAGTCCAGCCATGTGAGGATGTACCATCACTTCCCAGGTTCCTTTCATGGTCGCGGAACGCTTATCTTCACGCGTTTCTCCTGCGTCGGAACCCGCTCTAAACTACGAGGATGAACGCGCTCGCTCTGTTCTTCGGCTGCTGTGCGCTTTTGTGCGTGCACTCGGTATCGCAAGCCCTTGGTCTCGAACCCAAACCGAGGCTAACGTTTTCTGCAGCGAAGAGCGGCGCCAAGGTCTCGCGCATTCGCGCTGCGGCTCCGCCGATTCCGGTCGAAGCGAAGCCCCCGCAACGCGTAGCGCACGCGCCCTCAGGACTCACCTCACGCACCAGCGGAGCAAAGGCCATCCTCCCGGCGCATCAAAGAGCGTCGGCAAAAAGGAGCGTGAAGGTGAAAGGTAAAGCGGTGGAGAGAAAGAGACCGAGACAACCGGTTGTCACACCGCATGATTACATGCTGTCTCTTTACTGGTCTCTGTCCACTGGGCAGATAAACCGAAGCGCAATGCACGAGGCGGGCATGGCTAATACCATCACGAGCTTCGTGGACAAAGGACAAGGTATTGGTTACTACTAGTATATAATATTATTATTATTATTATTATTATTATTATTATTATTATTATTAATGGTGAAATTCAACGCAACTGTTTTTTATGGTGCTTTTAATAAAGACATAAAGCAGATTTAAATAAATGAGAAGATAAAATAAAATAAAAAATAAAAGAGTAGATTTATATTTAGATCCCTAATGAGATGACAGTGGCATGTGACAATGAAACCACATGATAACAAAACCTGCAGAGGAACCAGACCCATAAGGGAACCCATGCTCTTGTAGTAGCGTAAAGGCAAACAGCTAAGTATGTTGAAAGGATGTTCAGTATAAGTATATAGTGAATATGAGTCTTATTATAAGCACAAGACAGCAGCAGTTCTTAGTAGGTGCACATCTATAGTCCCCAGCTGAGAATATAAACTAAAGCAAAGGTAAATCTTAGGCATAAGCTATTTATGGGATGTGCAAAGCTGTGGCTATCCATGTGGGATATCCATCCACAGCAGCAGAAGGAAGTTAGAAGTGTAAAAAGCTACAAAGCAGAAGTAGAACATCAGAATAAACCAGGCACCAGCATCACATCAGGCAGCACCAGTACACATACAGCTCAACAGAGAGACAACAGATCATTATCTATGCTCTTATGCTGCAGAGGTTTAAAAGGGTGTATATTGCAATCAGAGTACAAGTGGAGACTCTGCTATGTCTAGCTATGACAGAATAGCCCCCTCCAAAAGTATTGAAACAGCAGGGCTATACATTGCTATACAATGAAGACATTTGGGTTTGAAAACAAAAGGTGAATATAAGATGATCGATTAGAAGTTCCGCTTTCATTTCTTAATATGAATATATAGATCTGTTATACAGCTTAGAACATGGCACCTTTTGTTTGAAACCACCCATTTTTCAAGTGATCCAAAATACAGGTGATTGACAGGTGTTTCTTGTTACCCAGGTGTGCCTTGTTAGATTGATTGTTTAAACAACAACAGGAGTCAGAATGGGCACTCAGACTGCTACGCAGCCCCATACGCAGCAAGCTGCAATGCAGTGTATGTTCTGACACCTTTGTATCATTGCCAGCATTAGCTTTTTCAGCAAATTGGGCTACAGTAGCTCTTCTGTGGGATTCAACAAGATGGGTATAGCCTTCGCTCCCTACATGCATCAGTGAGCCTTGGGTGCCCATGACCCTGTCATCGGTTCCCTGTTTGTGCTTCCTTGGACCACGTTTTTTAGGTACTAACCATTGCATACCAGGAACACCCCCACGAGACCTGCCATTTTGGAGATGCTCTGATTTATCCATTGTCAGAGTCATTCAGATCTTTACTCTTGCCCATTTTTCCTGCTTCCAACACATCAACTTCAAGACTGTTCACTTGCTGCATAATATATCCCACCCCTTGACAGGTGCCATAGTAATGAGATAATCAACGTTATTCAGTTCACCTGTCAGTGGTTTTAATGTTATGTCTGATCATTGTATGTTTATCCTCCCATATTAACTAAGGGCAGGTCACTCTCCTCAATTTCTTCTTCTAACCCATCAATCTTCATAAGGTTGCCCAACTTTTGTTCTTGATGCCTCAGGATTTTCAGTGTTGTGCTCTGAGTTTAACAGTAGTCAGCTCCAAACTGAATAGTTTCCCTAAAAAAACACTCCCTGGGTAACTTTATAAGTTATAAATGAAGTTTCTCACACTAACACTACAGTTAATAAAGTAAAAAAAAAGTTAAAAAATAAATAAAATAATAAATATATTTCTGTCAATTTGATACCCTATTTGTTGACAAATGCCAAAGTTGTTATCTTTGCCCTTTAGCTTACATTTAAATTTGAGATCATTTCCATATTCATAACCACATTTTCCCCTTAACACCACAATACTGGTGTAAAATTACACGGAGGTTTATATTTGGCAATAATAATAACAGTAATAAAGGTCATTAGGCCTATAGTATAATATATGAAACTTACTGTAAAGCCAATAAAAACATGTTTAATAAAAATAATAAAAATAACAATACAATATAAAAATCTGACATATGAATACAAAGACTAGAAGCACAGCATCATTTATCAGAAAAAATAGTATTTTTTGAATGTGAAATTAAAACTGATACTGTCAGTTAAGACTGATACAATTGCAGTAATGTATCTGTATACTTTCATACAAATTATTCAATTGAATGTGGTTGGCAGGGCAGAATGATTCAAAACTGCACCCAAGTACATAGACTGGCATTTATATCAAATTTATAGCCTACTAATCAATTAATAAATTTTGTATTCCTGGGTGGAGCCTGGTTGATTATAACAGCTGTTATTTATGAATGCTTCATTGGGTTCTTATTAGGGCTGTCAGTTGATAAATATTCTTAATCATGAATAGTCAGACACTAATTGCATGATTAATTGCATATTTAAACACATTGAGATTTCACAAAAAAAACACAACTGTGTTAAGTTAAACAAAGCTGGTAAATGTAAAAATGTATATTTTAGGGATGTGACGGTGAGGAAATTTTGCCACCGTGGGGGTTGAAGCCTAAATACAATCGGCAGAAATAAAAAGCTAACCATTTGCTATAAATGAACTACACCACGGTCGCTAGACTTCAATGTCATATGAATGTTCATCCACATTTTTTGGGGAATTGTGCACAGCATACCTGAACCAGTTTATCTGCAAAGTTTTTTCCTGTTCTGCATGATGACATTTAATGTCCCTGACAACGTCTGTAGTCCCATTTAGCAACTTGTTAGCAACTGCCTTGTTAGCAGTCACACTGGTACAGTGATGTAACAGCATAACAAACTTAATAGAAGTGAGTAGTCTCAGTACAAAGGGAAACATTTATGGATTGCACATTCTATCAGCTTATGTGCTTTCACCTCAGTTAGCCACAAAACACATTTACCCAAAGCACTTCGAAAATAAAGCTATGTTTCATACAGTAACTGTACTTACAATAAACCTTAACTGCACAACATAATCAAGAAAAAATCGACTTGCCCTAGACAAAATATTCCACAAATCTGTCATGTCAGTGCCTCCTACTATTCCCTGTGTTCCTTACATATCCAAGAGAGCACAAATGGCTCTGGATTGAACTATGTAAGCGGTGGACCCATGATGTTCAAAAACATCAGAGATGAGATAGTGTGGATGAGAAGGGATACATGCTGAGAGCTACAAATGAGATTGATTTTGGATAAACCCTGCTCACGCTCCACTCGATATTGGTATGGCATTCACAGTGGCCATCAATTGCCTCAGTCTTTCTGGAACTTTTTGTCTGTTTGAGTCCCTGTAGTCCCTAAAAGCCTGAATGACTGTACATTGGCTGTTAACTGTATTTAATTCCGGGCAGTTAATCTCACTTTCAAAGCCATGCGCGGGTTGACAACATTTATTAATGTTCGTAAAGCGTTCATAAAAACCATCCACAATCAGGCTAGCATTATCACTGATAGTCGTGGGAACGGCCACTAAACTGCTTCATCAGTGTTCTGCTGCCGCTCGCTCTTTTGGACTCTTGCCTTTTTAGTATTATGTTTGTGTTCTTTAAAAATGCTGGCATTGATAACTGCTTTCTTTTCGCCATGACACACTTAGGCTTCGCTATGTGACAACAAATTCAGGTGAACTTTGAACTTGAAATGATTACGTTATGTGAAATATGCTATTGATTGGCTATTAGCAATAATTTGAGTATTTCTATTGTCGGATTTTTTGTTGTTCTGTTTTACTTTTGGTGAATTAAAAACTAGAACTATTTGTTTTGATAATATTGCTGTGGGAGACTTTACATCCAGCTGCAAAGGTGCCGGATACACATAAGGTTCCAGAACACAGGTGTGCTATATTTTAGAGGTATATTTTTCAAATTAAGCTCTGCCCGGGCAGCCGTACGCATTTTACTTTCACTTTTGAATTAGCGGCAATTCGGGGGCAGCAATTGCTTTTAATGGTTGGTTCATTATTATTCTTAATGAAAAACACAACAACAAAACTGTACAGTGACAAACTCACTTATATTAAACATAGAACTTTTGAAACCAAATCTTCCACCATCGACTTGTCAGTCAGCTCGCTTCACTCTTGTTACATGATAAATGAAATCTGATCTCTGCTGCGACTCAGACTCATTCAGCTCATGCTGAATTGAGTAGATGTGTTCAGTTTTAAATTTTAGTGTCCATTCTCTAACAGTTGTCCATGAACCAAAGTAGGTTTGGTTGCTAAACAATATCCAGTAGTCACCTGTCAATGCCATTGTAGTCTGGCACACTCATTGACTCACAATAGCAGTTTTCATACCAGTATGATTTGTTTTTACATAGTAGGTTATAAACCTTGTAATCCTGTGATCATTTTGCTGAGACAAGGACTGAAAATATTGCAGTGGACCCTTGTCCACTGAACCATCTGGGAGTGTTATAAAATGAAAAGAACAGTGTACAAGTTCCCCTGTCTTCTCCATTGCTTTTCTCAATTTTAATTTCCACCCTATGGTAAGAATAAAAAAACCCAAAACAGGGCAGGTGCTTAACAACCTGAGTATAGTAACAATAACCTATGATTTAAAACACGATTTTATGATTTTTCACGATTTTTCATTACTATCCATGAGTTCAAAAATAAAAACAAACATGTTCAACAAACATGTTCATGTTCATGTTCAACAAATCTGTTTTTAAAGGTCTATAGTCAAATTATTTAATTCTTCTGATTATGTGGCAAAAAATGAAAATGTTGATAATATAGCTAATATACAAAATCTCCTTTTGTAAACTTCAGTGCCCTCCACTGCCATCATGTCTGGAGGTTAAGGACAGATGCAAATGCAGATCAGAGCTTTATTAGAGAAAGGCAGACAAATCCAAAAAGTGAAACACAGGCGTGGTCAAAAACAGGCAAAGGGTCAGGTGATCAGCAAACGGGCATAAACGAGACTAAGCGAGAATCAAATAACAAGGACGAGAATAGGATGAAAACTATGGCATGTAAACGAGGAACAAAGGCTTGGTACGGTGGTAACACTGACGCAATACTTCATCCAGAACAATGAGACATGAGGGGTTTAAATCACAAATGTAATCAGGGGAATAACACAGAACAGCTGAGAACAATGATGACACATAGGGGAAACAAACAGTGACAATACAGGGGCATAGACAGGACAGAAATCACAACAAAACACACAAAAGTAAACAAAGTCAATGTCACTGAAACCCGGAAGTGCGCGCTTGCGCTTTAAGCTTCGAAGCATGCTGCATGCTACAGCGTTAGCGCGAGGGGAAATTGTGACACCACTAATATTGGCACCTTTGGTCAATATGAGCAAAGAAGGCTGTGCAAAATTGTCTTTGTTGTTTAAAATTTTTATCTTTTGTTAAAAAAAATCACAAAAATACTCTACTCTCATGGATATCAAACAATTGCAAACAAAACACAGGTTTCATTTGATTTAATTTGAAGTGTATTTTAGTACTTTAGTACACCTGGGTGACTAGGAACAGGAAATTGTTCAACCATGCCTTTCTGTTTCACAGGGGTATAAATATGAGGTAACACATAGGCCAAATTCCCTTAGTCACTGGGTAAGACCAAGGAATATAGCTGTGATGTGCGGCAAAAGGTTGTTGAGCTTCACAAAATGGGAAGTGGCTATAATAAAATAGCACAAGCATTGAAAATGCCCATTTCCA
>JANDJT010000012.1:25987570-26004277 GCA_024331685.1 Stegophilus panzeri | reverse complement strand
TTAAAATGGGCTGTGGTTGGATCTTCCAGCAGGACAATGATCCAAAACATACATCAAAATCAACACAAAAATGGTTTCTGACCACAAAATAAGTTTTATTTATATAGCGCCTTTCCAGAAGCGCAAGGACACTTTACACTTCATATACATTTAACAGGACAAAGTACATTAATATACATTTCAACAGAAGCTATAATCTCAATTACAAAACAGGAAATAAATCATCAATCAGTAATAGACAGATAATGCACTGAGAAAAGATACGTTTAAAGCTGAGTTTTAAAGATAGAAATAGAGATGTCATGGAGGCTCTGAGGTAGAGAGTGCCACAGTCGTGGTGCAACTACACTGAAGGATCTCCCACCAAAAGTGGATAGATGGAATCTAGGGACAGACCACAATTTGGAATCAGAAGAATGAAGAGTACATATTGGTGTGTATGGATGCAGCAGATCACATATATAACGAGGTGCCAGAACATTGAGAGCTTTGTATGTCAGTAGAAGAATTTTAAACTTAATACGGCATGAGACAGGCAGCCAGTGACTAAACAAGATGGGAGTAATGTGTGCAGAACGCTTGGTGTTAGTGAGAACTATAGCTGCAGAGTTTGGCTGTATTGTAATCGGGCAATACTTTTAGCTGGTAGGCCAGTAAAGAGTGAGCTACAGTAGTCGAGACATGATGATATGAAAGCATGAACTAGTGATTCTGCATCCTTCAAACTGAAAATGGGGCAAAGTCGTGCAATGTGACAGCAGTTTTAGTGATGGTTATAATGTGGTCTTCAAAAGTAAGAGAGGGATCGAACGTGATTCCCAGATTCTTGATGGTTTTAGAGGGTTTGGTCAAATTTCCATCAATATTGACACAAATGTCAATATTTTTTATAAGTGTTTGTGGTCCAGAAATCATGATCTCAGTTTTGTCAGCATTGAATTTGAGGAAATGACTGTTTAACCAAGTTGTACATCATTGATTCAGGCAGTTAATGAGCTGATGGCATGTGTTTCATCAAAACGTGTGGATGTATAAATCTGGGTGTCATCAGCATAGCAGTGAGACCATGACAATGAATGATCTGACCTAGTGGGAGAACATACATTATGAACAGTATAGACCTAGTTCAGAACCCTGGGGGATACCCTGAGTGAGAGGTCAAAATCAAGGTCCTGCCATGGCCATCCCAGTCCCCTGATTTGAAACCCATAGAAATCCTGTGGGGTGAACTGAAGAGAAGCATACACCAATGTGGACCTCGGAATTTGAAGGATCTAAAGAGATTCTGTATGGATGAATGGTCTCAGATCCCTTGCCATGTATTCTCCAACCTCACCAGGCATTATAGTAGAAGACTCAGAGCTGTTATCTTGGCAAAGGGAGGTAGCACAAAGTATTGAATAAAAGGGTGCCAATAATTGTTGCACTATGTTGTGTTTGCAGTTTTTTGATATCCATGAGAGTAGAGTATTTTTGTGAATTTATTTTTAAATAAAAGCTTTTTTGCCTAATCTCAAATTGCCTGTAAAAATACCAATAAGATGCTGAACCACTATAATTATTGATATTTGTAAACAATTTGACTAACATTCTGCAATAAGTTGTGAATCTTTTTTGTTTCAAAGATTCCCATGAATTTTTTTATTTTCTAGGTTAGTTTTTGAGCACTATTTAACTTTAGCTTGCTAGGTTGTTCAGACTAGAAGAGATTGTATACATAGCTTTGATAAAGTATATGTAGGAAAGACAAGCAACATGAGCCTTGTGATTTGTGAGATAATGATCCCCCATATAAAAAAGAAATGTAGACATTTACTGTAAATGTAACAAAATATTCATACAGTTTACACTCATATTGTGTAATCACAAGACCTGTATTAGTCTATTTAGAAAGCAATAAATAGTTTTTGTTTCCAGGTTTGGTGTACCTATCTTGTACCTAACATTTGCCATTTTATCAGGTACAGCTACCATATACAGTAAGTGCATTAATATTTGGCATACTGTAGCCCATCGTTTGTTATGTACAGTTGTTTTTACACACACACACACACACACACACACACACACACACACACACACTTAAATACTTTGACTATAGTTCCATTATGAGTATGTTTGTTTTTCCAGGACAAAAAGTATGTTTTTAATTTTGCACAGATGTAAACACAGAACAGTGTGGTGTGGTGTGTATTCAAATAGGAAAAAACATGGCTTTTTAAATAGAGCAGCATCACAGAGCAGGCAGAAGTGGATAGTATTTTCATTTCTTAAAGTTATGTTTAAAGTTGATAAACTGAAGATTTTAGTTTGGATTTTATAAATATAATGTTTCAAATGAAGACATTGTCTATGTTAATCTCTTACTTTTGTATTTCTTGTAGATGAGCATGTGCCCCTGTTAAAGCGCCAGAGGTATTACTTTAACATCAGCTCCCTGGAGAAGGAGGGACTGCTGGGAGCTGAATTACGTATTCTCCGAAAGCCCTTCACTGATCCTCTTAGAATCCCTGCCACTGAGGGCAGAAACTGTCTTCGACTTTACACATGTGCCACAAGTAAACAGAGGGCTATGTTGCTCCAGTCGCAGCCCATAGAGGATCGTACCATCCCAAAATGGGAGGTGTTTGACATTTGGAAACTGTTCAAGAGTTTCAGAAACACTGTTCAGCTTTGTTTTGAGTTGGAGGCAATAGATCAGGGCCACCCATTGGACCTCAGGTCATTTGGCCTGGATCGTTCAGGACGGCAAAACAAGGAGAAGGCCTTCTTTGTGGTGTTCAGCCGCACAAAGAAGCATGGTCTCTTTTACAATGAGATCAAGGCACGCTCAGGCCATGACAACAAAACTGTCTATGAGTACCTGTTTACGCAGCGCAGAATGCGCCGGGCACCACTGCCACGTGTCATGAAGCCAAGCAGAAGTCCAAAGACACGGTGCAACCGCAAGCAGCTTCATGTTAACTTTAAGGAGATGGGCTGGGATGACTGGATCATCGCACCATTGGAGTATGAGGCCTTTCACTGTGACGGAATCTGTGATTTTCCCATCCGCTCACATCTGGAGCCCACCAATCATGCCATCATCCAGACACTCATGAACTCTATGGATTCTCACTCGACGCCACCCACCTGCTGTGTACCCACCAGACTTAGTCCTATCAGTATCCTCTACATTGACTCAGCTAATAATGTTGTGTACAAGCAATATGAGGACATGGTGGTAGAGAGTTGTGGCTGTAGATAGCCAAAAGTACTAGAAGAGAATGCTAAAAGAAATTCTACTATTCTAAAGCTAGACAAATTGTTCTTGCATTCTGTGGCTTACTCTGTGGCATCAGTGTCCTCTTTCAAGGCACATCTTCTAACTGCCAGTAGACTTGCTGGGTTCAAGCATATCATTTAGGTCATTGGAATAGTCTGGACTAGATACATAGTATACCTACAATATAGATACACAAAGTACATTCTCGTATTTGTTAATCTATTTAGATACACAATACTCAGCACGACTTTGCGAAGATTGGTTCAATTCACATGTGAAGGATAAGTCTATGCAGATGTTTTCAATATATATATTTTTAAATCTCCCTTAATTTATTACACAAACCTAAATTAATATTCAAATATTTCAATGCTTACACAGCTAATGAATTCAGTAACTTTGGGGCATTTTCAGATTAAGCGAAGTCAGCAACGTAAATTCCAATGTTATGATGAGGTGGTCTAAACTTGTGCTGGGAAAGCTCTCTGTATTCATATTTAAGCAGGTGCTAGACTTTAATTTCTGTACAGTCCATTTTAAATCTGTTAAATCTGTTTTTATTAAGAATGCACTACTTGTTTTTCTGTCAGTAGCATGCTCCAGTATCCTGTCTTAAAGAAAAAATAATTTCAGATTTCTACCAAATTTCTTTATAAACAACAGAAATGTTTTATTTATATAGCTGCTGTTCCATATAGCCCATTAAGACCATGCACTGTACACAGGCCAGCATATGTCTGTTGGAGTTTCCAAAAAAATTATAATTTAATGAATTTTAAAAACATTATTTTGTAAATTCATTGCATTCTTAAATCGCTGCATTCATTCATTGCATTCTTGGATTGTTCTCCATCTTCATTGTTCTGAATCTTCCTGAAAAATTATATGTGCATTATAATGAAATGTTTCTTAAAGGACCCCAGAACGACTCTTCTGAACTAACTAAAGTAAATCTGATAAAATATTATAGATGACAATTGTTTTAAACTATAAATAACAGTCTCTTGATTTGGAATAGACATATAAAAGATGTGTGCGTGTATATATATATATTTATGTATATCAGAGTTTCCACTAAGGTAACGTGTGATTCTCACCTGTGTTGTATTAGCCCGAGTTTACTTGTGTGTGTTTTTGCTTTCAGTGCCTCCTGTAACAAGTGTGAGAGAGAGGAGTGTGTGTGTGTGTGGTTGAATGAGTCTGCTGAATAGCGAAAGTAAAAATAGAGAGCATAAAAAGGCCTTTTGAGTTTCCTCAGCCTGCCTCCTGCCTCCTCATTCCCGACCCAATCCAGATGTATTACAGTGATATAGTAATAACAACAATAATTATAATTATTATAATTATAATTTAATAATTGTAAATTTTTTTATTCAAAATAACAAACAGCAGTCACGGAATTAGCGTCTGTTCAACGCAAAAACAGGGCACAGAAAAATATTAAACTGCAGTTTGCCAAATATATTTTTGTTTACAAAGAAATATTAAAATAACAAAAATCATAATTTCCCACGCTAATTTTTTTCTCTTTATTTTTATGACTATTTTCTGCAATTTTATATGGCAAAGAAGCACTCTGAAATCAAATGTGTCCTGTGATTCTCTGCAGCTTGAGATGAGCTTCAGCCTGGAGACCTTTTCCAACTGAAGGCTGAAGTTGCGGCTACGCAACTTTGTTTTAATGCAAGCGAATCAGGAGAAGCATGTGAAAAAAAATATTTGTGCAGACCTTATTTAGGTGTGCCATTGCAAATGTACTTTGTCTAACATATGTCATGTAAATATTTTTACTGGACATTGTGTCTAACAATCTTTTGTTTTATCAGACATTTTGAATTTTTAATAGTCAAAAACCAACTAACAGAAACTCTGATATATTTCTGTTAAGTCTTTCTCAAGGCCCAACAGTGGCAGCTTGGCAGTGCTGGGGCTTGAAACCCCAACCTTTTGATCAGTAACCCAGAGCCTTAACCATTGAGCCACCACTGATGTGAATGAACTGTAGACTTTCAGCTTTAATTCAAGGGCTTTTTTTTTTTTTTACATGAACTGATCAGGAATTGCAGTCATTTTTTAAAACAGTACTTCCATTTTCACAGGTAATTGGACAAACTAACATAAAACATAACATCATAAATATTAGGATTATTTTTAATACTTGGATGCAAATACTTTACAGTCAATGACCGCCTAAAATCTGGAACCCATAGACATCAGCAAATGTTAAGTTTCCTCCCTTGAGATGGTTTGCCAGGCCTTTACTTCAGCTGCCTTTAGTTGCTGCTTATTTGTGGGTCTTTCTGCCTTCAGTTTTATCTTCAGTAAGTGAAAAGCATGCTCCACTGGGTTGAGGTCATCAGACATTTAAGAACATTTAATTTCCTTGCCTTCAGAAGCTATTGGGTTGCTTTTACAGTACATTTTAGGTCATTATCTATCTGTACAGTGAAGCACCGTTTTACAGCATTTGACTGAATCTGAGCAGAAAGTATAGCTCGATACCAGAGATGCCCAAACTAGGGCCCGTGGTGACTTTTGATTTGGCCCGCCATGCCACATGTGAGAAGAGGGGAGGAAAGGGGGAAAAAATGTCAGTGACGTTGATCTTCATTTCTAATTTAACATAACATTTTTTATTTATTTTTGAGCTACAAAAAATGTCACTTGAAATTAAATGTAGAGAATGTAAGTGAATTTGACTTTTATTTAATGTACATGTGTACTTCAAAGTCAGCGTGCTTTGCGACACTCAACAAACAGGTAATAATAGAGAGGCCCAGGCAGTGGCACACAGAAAAGAGGAAATTTAAAAAAGTTTGGCAAGATGATTTTTCATTTACTGAAATCAATTTAAAAGGTCTAGTCTAGTTTGCAAACAGTCAGTTGCTGTTTTGAAAGAGTACAATGTCCGTCGTCATTATGAAACAAAACATTCTTTAGCTTTCTCAAAGTACAGCGGCGAGGTGCGAAAACAGCAGGCTAACGAGCTGCTTGCTAAACTTCTATCTGTGCAGAGCGCGCTGCTACGTCCATCATCAGCTCAAGAAAATGCCACACGGGCCAGCTATCAGATTTACCCACTAATTGCTAAAAGTGGAAGAGCCCTTGCTACTGGAGAGTTCGTCAAAGAATGCCATGCAGTGACTGCAGAAGCAGTGTGCCCTTCTCAGATACTTATGTTCTCACAAATCAGTTTGTCAAGGAATACTATTACCAGACGCATAGAAGACATGGCCCAAGATATCGGCAAGCAAATTAAGGCAAAAGCAGCTGCCTTTTCTGCCTTTTCAATAGCTTGCGATGAGAGCACCGACATATCTGATTCCGCACAGCTGTTGGTATTTCTACATGGACTAAATTAAAATTTTGAAGTGACACAAGAGCTGGCTGGCATTGAGACTCTTTCTGGTACTACTAAAGGAGAGGATCGTTTTTTTGGGGTTTTTTTGCTGTTGAGAGAGTGTTGAAAAATAATGAATTAAAGTGGGAAAATATGGCTGGCATTACAACTGATGGAGCCCCAGCAATGGTAGGCAGGAAATCTGGCCTTGCTACGTTGGTGTCTCAGAAAGTCAGTGAACGTGGGGGGAAATTAGTAAAGTACCAATATATTTTACATCAAGAACAGCTATGTGCCAAATTCATCGGGCTTGTGGATGTGATGCGTGACGTCGTCAAAATTGTGAATGATATATGCTCCAAGGTGCTCTCTCACCGGCAGTTCAAGGTACTGTTGGATGAGATGGATGTGCAATATGGTGATGTGTTGTACCATCAGGAGGTTAGATGGCTGAGCCGAGGAAAAGTTCTCAGGAGATTTTTTGATCTGCGTGATGAGATCATAGCTTTTCAGGAAAGCAAGATTGGTAGTATTCAAGTGCCCCTGGATAAGAAATGGCTTTCTGACCTGGCTTTCCTGGTGGACATCACAGAGCTGCTCAATGTTTTAAATGTTCAGCTCCAGGGAAAAGACCAGATTATCTCCCAGCTTTTTGATCATGTCAGAGCCTTCAGACAAAAACTACTGCTGTTCAGAAGACATCTCTCTGCAGGTAACATTCACAATTATAATATTCACAATAGTTTTATGTGCAGTTATTATTATTATTATTAATACTTATATTTAGTTTGCATTTATATCCGGTGGTGTCAGCTTTGGTATTTTTTGTTAATCAAGCTGATAAAATGTATGTCAAAGTTCTCTTAAATGATCATGGATTAATTTCCTTCTTTTGTCAGTTATTTATTCTATTTGCTTCCCTCTGTTTTTACATGCCTGCTTTTCTCTTCTTTCACTCCCAGTCTCACACTGTTCCTCTCTCTCTCTCATCCTCACATCCAGGAAGTTTAGCCCATTTTCCCTGTTTTAGAGATGCAGGCATGATGAAAGAGAAGGTACCCGAGTATGATGCTGTTCTCAGCTACCTTATCCAGGAGTTTGACAGTAGCTTTGAAGACTTCAGACACAATGCTACTGACTTTGAATTGTTTACTCAACCCTTCACCATCAGTGTGGACAGAGTCAGTGATGATCTTCAGATTAAACTAATTGAGCTTCAGTGTGATTCAGATCTCAAACACAAGTTCAGGTCCCTTCCCTTAACAGACTTCTACAAATGTGTCCCTGCAACAGGCACAAGTGATGCTGTCTCTGTTGGGCAGTACCTACCTCTGTGAGCAGACTTTCAGTCTGATGAACTTGGACAAGTGTAAACTGAGAAGCAAACTAACTGACTCTCACCTACATAATATCCGGACTTTGTCAGTAAGTCAGCTGCATCCCAATTTGGAAAAACTTTTGAAAAATAAGGACCAGCTTCATGTCTCTCATTAGAGGTCACTGATATTGCAGGCATATGGCTGTGTTATTTATAGTTTAAATAGTTGTATTAGGCATTGAACATGTTGAACTATAAATGGGATTGTTTTTATGTTTTCATTATACTATAAGTTTCATTGAACTATAAAACTCTGAAAATAAAACTGCATTAGTTAAGCAGATTACAGACTAATTTTTCCTATTTATTTATTTATTTGTAAATATTATGAAATCATAAATGAGGAGAACCATGGCAACTTAATTTTAATATAATACAGTTTGGTATAATGCAATATTTAATTTCGGCCCACAATCAAGTTTGATTTTTGGCAAATCATAGGAAAAGGTTTGGGCACCTCTGCTCTATACACTTCAGAATTCATCCTGTTACTTCTATCAGCAGTCACATTATCAGTAAACACCAGTGACCCAGTTCCATCGGTAGCCATACATGCCCATGCCATAACACTTCCTCCACATGTTTGACAGATGATTTTGTTATGCTTTGGATCATAAGCCCTTCATTTCCTTCTCCATACTCTTCTCTTCCCATCATTCTGGTCCAAGTTAATCTTGCATCAGAACTGGTCCAGCTTTTTCTTTAGCAAGTCTAATTTTAGAAAGTCACATTTTTAGCCAGTCTAACTCCTCCAGAGTGTTCTTTACTTGTTTGTTTTTTTCCCCCAAACAAGTAAAGAATTCTGTGATAATCCACTTTAGTAGTCTTCTGTGGTCTTCCAGGCCTTTTGGTGTTGCTACGTTCACCAGTGCATTCCTTTTTTTTAAGAATGTACTAATTTGTTGATATGGCCACTCCTAAAGTTTCTGCTTTCTTTCTGATTAAGCTGATTTTTCAGCCTAATAAAGGTCTCTTTCACTTGCATTGACAACTCATTGGACTGCATATCGAGAGTTCCCATGAACAGCTACCAAATACAAATTCAACACTTGGAATAAACTCCAAACTTTTTCTCTCCTTAACTTGTCATGAAATAATAAGAAACTGACCACACCTGGCCATAAAACTGCTTATCAGTCAATTGTCCAATTACTTTTGAGCCTTTGAAAATGGAAGGACCTCGGAAAAACTGTCTGTAATTCCTAAACAGTTAATGCAATATTTTTGTTGAATCCATTGAATTAAAACTGAAGGTCTACACTTTAAAACACATTTTGATTGCTACATTTCAAATCCATTGTGGTGGTGTGCAGAGGCAAAATTATGAAAACTGTCATATTAAAAACAGTAATTTCAGATAAGTGTCTCCAATAATTTCAGAGTTTCCACTAAGGTAATGTGTGATTCTCACCTGTGTTGGGTTAGCTGATAATGTCCAATAATTTCTCTGCCATACTAAACAATCCTAGACATTTTTTCCCAACCAGTAAGTCCTGTTACAACCCCGGTCTAGGGTTGAGGTGTAACATAAAAAGTATAAACAAATCATAATAAAAAATAATGAGGCCGACACATGTGTCATTCAAGTCTTCGATACCTTGCAAATGTAATGATTGCAAGAAAGAGAAATAATCCAAAACAAACAGAATCACTCCGAAAGCAAATCTCTTCAGGTCTGCGCAAGGCCAAAATAATAAACAACAGTCGCTATCTTTCCCCGTATCAATTTAAAGAACCTAACAACAACAACAACGACAACAACAACACCAACAACAACAACAACAAAAAAAAGGTATTTCAAAATAAAATAGAGTCTAACCTGACTCCCTGACTGAGTCAAAAACAGAGAACAAAAGATCGACCCAAAATAAACGGCACCCAACCCCTACAGCTTTCGTGAAACGAAGAAAAGAAATATTTACAATAGGCGATATATTTACAAATAAGGCGTACACTCAGCCACAACATAAGACAAGACAGGAGAATGGGACAACACAATATCCTACCTAAACACTTCAATCACTCACTTCTTTCACTCGTACACAGTATAACAAGTAAGCGATTTCACTCAAACGCCAAGAAAACATTCACTACTCAATCGTACCAACACAATCACAGAAACACACATCCGCATTCCTCTTGACATAAAGTCCTTCTTTCTTTTAAAAAGACGCACAATCTTCTCCTCTCCAATCCCCGTGCACCACGTCAGCATGTCCAATTAGGGCGGAGCGACCTGTGAGAGTGAAACGGGGAGGGAGAGAGAGCGAGAAAACACACCAGCACAATACATCTCCTGACGTAACAGGCCATACCAAGTAGATATGTTGTAAATTAAAATACTTTACTTACATATGAGATGCTGTAAAATGTAATCTGCTATCAAGTAGCATACCTAAATAATTAAAATCCTCCACAATTAACACATATTTGTCATTAGCTTTGTACTTGTCTTAAGGAGCACAACATATTAATTAACTTCTAATAATTAACTTCTTGGTTTTACTTATATTAATAACAAGAGAGCTATTTGAACACCAGTTAAGTATTTTGCTGATATGATCAAGATATAATGACTCCCTGTCTATATTCCCTTCAGTAGATCTACCAGCATATTTGTACAAATGAGAGATGGAATCCTGAATCCCCATGAAGAAGTTCTTCCACATGCAGGTGTGGGTGAAGGGGTTCTCCCTCCCTGCCCTGTGAAAATATGTGAAAATAATCCATTGCCACTGACCAATATGTGGTAAAAAGCAGTTGGACTTGAGACTTTTCAAAGGTGTCCCAAGTGACACCACAGAATAGCCTATTTTCCAGAGATCGCAAGTTTAAATACATATGGCCAAGATGGCAAAATTGGCCACACTTTCAGGGAGGGTGGGAGGGGTAGCATACTTTCTCTCCACTATCAATCACCATGTTCGTGCATGGAGACAATGAGTGCTAACCCTAGTGCTTTCCTCTGAATGTGTTATGCCACTCTGTGACGTTTTATGAGCAGCAGTTCGAAAAGCTGTGACTGGCTTCACATGTCTTAGAGGAATCATGTGTTAGCCTTTGCCCTCTCTGGTTGGTAGCTGTCATGTGATAGGGGAGCACTAACTGGAGGGTGGGAACTGTCCATGACTAAATTAGTAAGAAAATCTGGGGTTAATAAAAAAAAGAAAAAAAAAAGAAAAGAAATGGGCTGGAGTTGTACATTTGTCTACACATCACATATATGTTTTAGTTATTTAGGGGCAATAAATAGAGAGATTAAAAATACAATCAAAATCAATTTTGCAAAGCAAATAGAAACAATGTGTTTGCTTTCAAATAGCTTTAAACAACTTTAAAATCAGTATTAATAATAATTAATATTGGTTTACTCAGGCAGAATATGGTGACAGAAGCCTCAGAGCAGTACAGTACATATGACAAGCTTTTGAATCTTAATTGCTCATACTAACATATTTACACATATACATCATGCAAAGAAATCAGTATACAAAGCAAAAAAAAATGCAGAAATACATTAATAATAATAATAATAATAATAATAATAATAATAATAATAAGTTTATTTTATATAGTGCCTTTCTCAGACCCAAGGTCAATTTACACAATATGTACACATGTTAAGTTTAGATTTAAACAATGTAAGAGTTGAACATTCTTGGAGGTATTGAGGCAAGGCATTCCAGAGCTTGGGAGCAGCAGCACTAAAAGAACGGTCACCCATTAAAGACATGGATGTCAGAGGAACAGAGAGAAGACCAGTTTCAGAGGAACGGAGGGAGCGAGACAGAGCGAGACAGTAGGTAGGGATGGAGAAGATAGACAGGAGCAAGACCATGCAGTGCTTTATATGTTAAAATGAGGAGTTTAAACTGAATGTGGGAAGCAAGTGCAAATGGTACAGAACCGGGGTTATGTGGGCAGATTTTTAGTGTGAGTCAGTAACTGGGCTGCTGAGTTTTGCAAGTACTGTATTTGTTTATTTACTGCTTATTTAGGGAAAGTGAGGAAAAACCAATGAACAGAGAATTGCAGTAATCGAATTGTGAGGTAATGAAAGCATGGACCAAGGTTTCAGAAGCACAAAAGCTAAGGGAAGAACGGAGGCAAGCAATATTATGGAGGTGAAAGAAAGCAGTTTTAGTTACAGATGAAATATGAGAACTGAAGTTCAGTGATGAGTCCATGATAATGCCAAGGTTGCGAACAGTGTCAGATGGAAATAAGTCAGTGCCATCAATAGTCAGACAGAGGTCATTAACCTTACTTAGAGCAGCCTTTTTTCCAGTGATGAGGATTTCAGTCTTTGCACTGTTTAGATTTAGAAAGTTAGCTGACATCCAGTGTTTAATATCGCCAAGGCAGTTTATTAGTGAAGAGGGAGGAAGTGGAGTAGAGGGTTTGGAGCTGAGATAGATCTGTGTGTCATGTGCGTAAAAATGAAACTGTAGGCCGTGGTGATGAATATTGGAGCCGAGTGGAAGCATATAGATAATAAATAAGAGTGGGCCTAGAATGGAACCTTGGGGAACTCCCTGAGAGACAGTAACAGTGCAAAATTTGAATTTGCCAATAGAGATGAAATGTTGTCTATTTGTGAGATATGATGTAAACCAGGCCAAAGTTATATCACAAAATCCTAATTGAGGCCAAAGACGGGAGATCAGTATGGTGTGATCAACAGTATCAAAAGCGGCGGTAAGGTCCAGAAGTACAAGAATACTAATGGAACCAGAGTCAGCTGAAATAAGTAGATCATTAACTACCCTGAGGAGGGCAGTTTCTGTACTGTGTTGAGAGCGAAAGCCAGATTGGAAAGGTTCATATATACTATTACTGGATAGATGAGATTGAAGATGTGATGCAACAACTATCACCAGGAGCTTAGATAAAAATGGAAGGTAATGGAAGGAAATGGGTATGTAGTTGCTAAGGACTTCTGGGTCCAAAGAGGGGTTTTTGAGGATGGGAGTAACTGTGGCAGTTTTAAGGGAGATGGAAACAGAACCTGTGACCAGAGAAGTGTTTATGATTTATAGGAGCTGAGAGAGTGAGTAAACATGCCTTGAGAAGTGGAGTAGGAGCGGGGTCAAGCAAGCAAGTAGAGGTGCTGGATTTATTGAAAAGATCTCTTATGGATCAATTGGGATGAAACAAGGAAAATGACTAAGATGAGGAAGGGGGAGCAGGTACTGTAAGTTGACTCTCAGTTGAGGGATGAAGGGAAAGTTGTTCATAAATGTTATTGATTTTATTCTGGAAAAAATAAAGCAAATCATTGCAAAGTGTAACTGAGCCTGTAAGAGTGGAGGAGGGTGGCCGAAGTATTTTATTTACAATTTTGAATAGGCAGTTTGGTTTAATACTGCCTGCATTAATGACAGAAGACAGGTAGGCTGATATGATATGATCTGTACTGTTTCACGTGTTCAGTGTATGCTAGCAAGTGAACAGTGAGGCCGGTTTTCAAGTTCAGAGGTGTACCATGGAGACAGATCTAGTAACTTTCTGCGGCAAAAATGTTTAGGGTGTTAGAAATGAGAAGATTATAGTTGGAGACCAGTTCATTAAATGAGCAGGAAGAATTAAGAAGAGAGGAGATTAATTAGAAAAAGAGAGTGGGTTAATGGAGTTCCATTTGTGATAACATATAACAGTCATCTTGTTATGTTTGCGTGTAGGGGTTAGAAGGCTGAACTCAATAAACTTGTGACCAGAGATACCTAAAAGTGTGCCACAGAGGTTAGAGATGTCCAAGCCAGCAGTGCAAACAGTATCTAAAATATAACCCTTAGTGTGAGTAGGAAAGTCTAAATGTTGCCTAAATTCATAGCAATCAAGGACCAACAAAAATTCAGAGGTCAAAGTACATGAAGGTAAATGTAAATGAATGTTAATGTTTCCCACAAGGAGAATTTTAGAGCAAACAGAGGATGCAATAGTGAGCAGTTCATTAACCTCAGACAGAAACTGTAGTGCAGGCTTAGGTGGTTGGTAAATCAAAATAATAATTATAGGGACAATATTAAAAAATTTCAAGGCTAAAAATTCTAATGATGTAACTTCAAAGAGATCAACGATTTTAACAGGCAGTCCAATCTCAACAAGCCCACCATCCCTTCCTTGGAGTCTAGGTTTAACAACATTACTATAATCAGCAGGGCAGGCTGTGTTTAAAATCATGTAGTCATTTGGTTACTGCCATGTTTCACAAAGAAAGAGCAAATCCAAGTCCTTTTCACTAAAGGGGAGCCATTGCGAGGCTCTTGTCAAGAATATGTCCATGCATGTGCAAAAACTCCTGATAACAGCCAATCAGGAGTAATGCAATTGAAATGAGTTCAATAAATGCCATTATGGCAAACCATTGAATTCTGACAGAGATAATCAGCCAGTTTAAATACCATGTTAGCCAGAAGCAACAAGTCTACCCACAGCATTAAACCAGTGTCTAGTTTGGAAAGGCAGTTGACCATTTACCATTTCCTGAGAAATAGAGAGCAGCATAGCATCATTGTCTTTGTAAAACTGTATCTAACAACTGAGATTGTGAGTATGTCATGAAACAGTTTTGCTCATAAATTTTCATACCCCTGCAGAATCTGCAAAATGTTAATAATTAAAAAAAATAAAATAAGAGGGATCATAAAAATTTCATTTTGTTTTGTATTTAGTATTGCCCTGAATAAGCTATTTCACATAACAGATGTTTACATATAGTCCACAAGACACAATAATAATAGAATTTACACAACTGAACCAATTCAAAAGTTTACATACACCTGATCCTTAAGACTGTGTTGTTACCTGAATGATCAATGACTGTTTTTCATGTTTTGTGATAGTTGTTCATGAGTCACTTGTTTGTTATTAATTCAGTTATTAATTCAGTTATTAGTTATTATATTTATTAACATTTTGCAGATTCTGCAAGGGGTATGTAAATTTATGAGCACAACTGTATGTTGGGTATATATATATTGGTTGACCATATTATATTATTATATATATCAGATCAATATACAGCACATGGTATCACATCTACCAGTGTATTAGAATATTCATATTTAGTGATTATGTTATAAGCTACCAAACAGTCTATAATGATATGTGCTGATGTTATCTGTTTTACCAAAAAAATTGTATATAATAATGATGATTTTACTAATATTGTTATCTAGATTTGTTTTCGCCCTTAATATGCTATGGTTATAATGCAACAATCATTATGCCATTAGGTTCAAATTTACAAGTGTGATTATATTTATTAATTTACTTGTCATTGATGATGAAAGATATTTCTTCTTGAGAGTTTGTTTATTCATTATATTACTCAGATGCAGATACAGATACAATGACCTGTGTGAAGTTGGCCCCCCACCCAAAGCAAAACGTCGGCAAAATGGTCTCAATCTTTATGCTCCGTTTGTGCTGGTTTGTGCCGTAAAAATTTTAGTTTGTGCTGCTTCGGTTTTGGAGATATTAAAGAATATTAATAGGTCATTCTGACGTCACTCAGCCCCCCCACATGCTCCAAATTCACCCCAACTAGTCTCAATCGTTTGTGCTTCGTTTGTGCTGGTTTGTGCAACTAAAAGTTTTGTTTGTGTTGCTTCCGTTCTTAAACTATTATACATTAAGTTATAGGCAATGACGTCACCAGCCACCCTCACAAGCTCCAAATTCACCCCAAATAGGCTCAATCATTTGTGCTTCGTTTGTGTTGGTTTGTGTCGCTAAAAGTTTTGTTTGTGCTGCTTCCGTTTTTAAAATATTAGACACTGAATTATGGTGCAGTCATGTCACCAGCCCCCAACACGTTCCAAATTCACCCCAAATAGGCTCAATCGTTTGTGTTTTGTTTGTGCTGGTTTGTGCAACTAAAAGTTTTGTTTATGCTGCTTCGGTTTTTAAAATATTAGACATTAAGTTATAGGTGATGACGTCACCAGCCCCCCCTCCAAATTCACCCCAAATAGGCTCAATCGTTTGTGCTTCATTTGTGCTGGTTTGTGCCGATAAAAGCTTCGTTTGTGCTGCTTCCATTTTTAAAGTATTAGACATTGACTTGTAGGCTTAAATCTGCTCAGTGTGAGCACACTTTTATAGTTGAATTGCTTAAGACTTTGTCAAGCCTAATCATCCCATCATTTGCTCAATAAACAATTATCTTTAGTTCATTCACTGGTCTCTCATGATTGAACTTTTCATTTATTTACAAGGAGAATCATCTGCTACACTTCACTGCCACCATTAGGTGCAAGTGACACTTCTGTTCAAGATGCTCTTGTGGAAATTAGTGTAAAGTTAGTATAGGAAAAGTTGATATAGTTACTAAATCAAAATTCTGGCCAGTGTAAGTACAATGTTTTTACACGGTCAATTACAATATTATTAGTTAACTTCAAGCATAATTGTACAACATTCAAGAGAGCTAAGATTGTCAACGTTTATTAAAAAACACATCGCATTAACGATTCTTTGTGAGGTCAATGGCACAGCTTCTCAAGTCACAACCCATGGACAATGCACGAGAGCTACTACACAGTATTACTGTTGTGGCTCTCAGTGAAACAGAGGGCAATGACAGCTCTGGAGCCCCCCTTATATCAGAAAGGTGCAAGAAATACCTGAAAGCCTGAACTGCAGAAGAGTGTGTAATCATTCCAGATGTAGAGGGTGAGGACCTGGAAGAAGTGGATCCATGTGACCAAACACAGACAG
>JANDJT010000012.1:25970477-25984658 GCA_024331685.1 Stegophilus panzeri | reverse complement strand
CACATACATACATACATACACATATACATACACTGTCCTATCACAGCAAACCAGTGACTACATTTCCCATCCTGCACTGTGGCCTACAAACATGGTGTCCATGGATCACAATTCCCAGAACACTCACTTTCATTCTAATCATGCACACCTGCATCCCATCTCACACACAATCACACTACGGTTTAAAAAGACTTTCGAGGCATTCATTCTTTGAGAAGTATTGAGTGTTATCACCATACCAAACATTTGTACCCTGTTCTTGCGGTTTGTTTCATAGTCTTTGTTCTTGTTTCTTGTTTCTCGTTACATGCTTTTGCCTTGCCTGTTTTATACCCATTTGCAGATCGCCTGACCCATTGCCTGTTTTTTGACCACGCTTTTGTCTCATGATTTGGATTTGTCTGCCTGCCTCTCTTTAAATAAAGCTCTTATCTGCACTTGCATCCGTCCTAACCTCCATTATGTGAATTACATGATAGAATACTTCAACTCACCATGGATGCAGCAGCAAGACGGAAAAGATGTCATGCTAGGGAAACCAAACAAACCGTCCCAGCTTTGGATTTGATCCAGTTTCCCCAGTGGACTGGCATAGATCTCCCGGATACGTATGATGGGTTTTTTGGCTATCCGGAATATTTTCTTGTTCACTGCCAGTTCTATTTTGCGAGCCTAGCAGACCCCAAGCCCGATGAGAAGCAATGGATAAGGTTCATGTTGCCCTGGTTCTTTGGCCCAGCCCGCCAGTGGGCGCAGCTTCTAGTGGCCACGGGATCCAGTGGACTTGAAAACGTAACTCAGTTTGTGGGACTATTTATGATGGCGTTTGGGAGTCTAGAATCCAAGGTCAACCTGGAATATCTATTTGGGGGTCAGCCTGGCAGATAAACCTGCCCTGCCATTCACCACCTATTATATGCAGGCAAACACGGTGGCTCTCACCTGCAGAGCTCCAGTCAGAGGTCAACATGGTGACCTCGGCCCCCGAGCTCCAGCCGGAGATCAACAAGGTGGTCTCCCCTGCAGAGCTCAAACCGGAGGTCAATGTAGCGACCTCAGTTCCAGAGCTTCAACCTGAGACCCACGAGCTAGTCTCAACTCCAGAGCCTCAGCACGAGACCCATGAGGTTGTCTCATCTCCAGAGCTCCAGCATAAAGCCAAGTTCCTGTCCGAGGTCAAAGAGACGGCCTGTCAAGCCGAGTTCCTGTCCGAGGTCGAAGAGACGGCCTCCCAAGCCAAGTTCCTGTCCGAGTTCGAAGAGACGGCCCCCTAAGCCAAGTTCCTGTCCGAGGTCAAAGAGACGGCCTCCCAAGCCGAGTTCCAGTCTGAGATTGATGAGGTGACCTCCCACACCAAGTTCCAGTCTGAGTCTGGTGACACAGCCAACCAAGTTATGCTCATGCCTGAAGCCGACGTCACGGCCAACCAAGTTCTGCTCACGCATGAAGCCGATGTCACAGCCAACCAAGTTCTGGCCATGCCTGAAGCGGACATCACGACCAACCAAGTTATGCTCATGCTCAAGACTGATGACAACCAAGCTCTGTGTACACCTGAGTCTGCTGACACAGCCAACCAAGTTCAGCCTGCAGAGTCGATGGAGAATGGCGCTCAGCCTCTCTGCGGGACTGAGGACGCTGCTCAGCATCCCTATATAGCTGAGGACGCCACTCAACCTCCTTGTTCAGCTGAGGAAGTTTATCCGCCTCCCATTGGAGCCAAGAGCTCCTTTTGCTTCCCTACTCTGCCTCAGAAGTCACTACGCCAGGCTTCTCTACGGACGCCGCTCAGCCTTCCTGCTCCACCGAGAACGTCTCTCCACACTCAAGAAAGGCTGACGAGATGGCCCACCAAGTCAAGCACCTGTCTAAAACTGACGACACAACTTCCCAAGCCTGGGTCTTGCGTAATGACCCCGGCGAACCAGTCCCAGCCTCATGTCTGCTTCTCGGCTCCTTGAACCTGCTACTTGTCGGACAATGACTGCATTGGAAACTGAGGGGCTGTGAAGACATTTTGCCTAGAGGGCCATGACCGCCAGGGGACCGCTTCTCCTGAAGCACCCTTGGGGGGGTTCTGTCATATCACAGCAAACCAGTGACTACATTTCCCATCCTGCACTGTGGCCTACAAACATGGCCGCCATGGACCGCAATTCCCAGAACCCTCACTTTCATTCTAATAACACACACCTGCATCCCATCTCACACACAATCACACCACAGATTAAAAGCACTTTTGAGGCATTCAGTCTTTACAAAGTATTGAGTGTTATCACCATACCAAACGTTTCTACCCTGTTCTGCGGTTTGTTTCATAGTCTTTGATCTTGTTTCTCATTTCTTGCTACATGCTTTTGCCTTGCCTGTTTTATGCCAGTTTGCAGATCACCTGAAACATTGCCTGTTTTTTGAGCATGCTTTTGTCTCATGATTTGGATTCATCTGCCTGCCTCTCTTTAAATAAAGCTCTTATCTGCACTTGCAGCTGTCCTAACCCCCATTACGCAAATTACATGATACACCCACACACACACCCACACACACAAACACATATACAGTATCTCACAAAAGCGAGTACACCCCTCACATTTTTGTAAATATTTGATTATAACTTTTCATGTGACAACACTGAAGAAATGACACTTTGCTAAAGGCGGCAGTACTAGCTTCTGAGGCCAAGGGTATACTTATATTTTCACAGAAGAATATCACATCTACTGAAATTTCTATTGAATAAATGATTGAAAAAGCTATTTTTCCTTGTGGCTTTGCTCAACTATATCAACTTCATTAATAGGCATTGTATTAAAGATGATAAAGATGTATCCAAATATGTCAAAAAAGGCAGCAATTTCCATGGGGTGTACTTATTTTTTCCACATGAATATGCGATCTGTTTAATGGGAGAAGCCTGTCAATGAGAAGCTTACATTACATCCCGCAAGATTCACACACACACACACACACACACACACACACACACACACACACGCATGCACGCACGCACACACACAATCAACCATTTCCCAACCCAATAACCAACATATGTCTTTTAACTGTTTCATGATGTCATTGTCCCCTGACACTTTTTAACCTATCAACTTCATTATTAAATGACATATTAGTGACTGAGAGTGCTAGCCACAGGCCAAATAAATCTTTACAGTTGCATTCATAATTCTTCATAACACGTTTTCCATTTGCTGTCATTTTTCTCTGCAGGGTAGCAAAAACCACACTGCAGGCACCTACAGTCAATTCTCTAGGCACTCATGGAATTGGGGGGGTGGATATGGGGGGAGTAATATCCTTTACTATCCATAATTGAGTGGTACATAATGGAGAAGGTGTGAAAGAAAGCAGAGTTAAAGTCTGGTGATTATAAATATATTTTGAAGCCTATTTAGCTGCTTACTATGACTCAGGCTACTTCCAAAATCGCGTACTGTGACAGTACGTACTGTCAATGCAGTACCTACTGCATGGCCATTGAAACAGTACATACTAATCAGTATGTGTGTGTAGTATGACTACAATCCCGGACATACTACATCATAATGTTGGCACTGTCATGCAACCTTCTACATCATCATAAACACAAAAATGGACCACCAGATTAAAGCTACCGCACAAACGGCAAAATGCACATCAGGAGAGTTAACTGAATTAGTAGTTTAATGTGGGCAGTGTTGAGCTAAATTTACTGCCAGCTAAGGCATGATGGAGATCGCAAAAAAGGTTTCAAACACTGTGACAACTGTTCTCTTGTTTAAACCTTTAAACAAGTTAACAATTTATTTTGGTATTGTTAAACAAGCCCTGTTTAACCATGGTTTAATATTTAAAAAGAGCCGATGTGCTGTCTTCCGTGATATTTTTTCTGAACTCATCCGCACCAGTCTTGTTGCATTATGGGAATTTTTGACTCACATAGTATCCATCGGTTGCACACTGTAAAATCTCACCGGAAGCAGCACACCTTCTGGGTATTTCTCGCCTACTGAGAATTTGGACATACTACCCATCTGGTGTACTACTTTTAATTACTTGAGTAAGAGTAGTAGGGTAGTACACCATTTTGGAAACAGCCTCAGTCTTGGTTCTTGGAAAAAATTAATAATAGGAATTAATATAGGAAATACCTAAGTGAGACTTAGTATGTATTGCCACAACTATTTAACAATAATGGTTTTCAACAAAAAAGTGTAGGCAGTGTCTTTTTCTGCCTGTCTTTGACTCCAGTCATTGAAATGTTCAATTTACATGCCATGGCCTCTGAGTCATGCACTCTGAAATCCCTCTCCAGTTAGATGTTACTGCCCCATATCCAAAGTTTACTCACACATATTTTATTATCAAATCTTAGATTTTTGTTGAGAAGAGGACCCTCTGGAGTTCCAGGACTTTTACAGGATATAGAGTCTTCATGTATTTGAAAGTAATTATCAATAATTACCGCACAGTGTGTTTATAATGTAATTCTCAAAGGGAATTTTGAATGGCTGCACTTCTTAGGAAAGCTGTTGGTTAGATGTGGTCATCTGTGGAAACTGAGGAATAATATGCAGGAGGGATGTGGTTATACGGCTGCAGAATCTGATCTGCTATGCCAAATAGGGTCATGGTCAAAATGGTCAAAGCTGAAGTACTTTTAGCCCTCCTAACCACCATACATGGTGAATATTACAGGTGAATAAATAACATATGCCACAACATCACATGCACACACCTGACTTTCCTGACTGGAAAAGTTTTCAGAAATGATGCAGGGTGATAGGAGCAGTGCAAGCTTCCTGGAGTGGCATGCCATTATGTGATACACATAAGGAGGAGATGCTCCTTGTAGAATAGTATGTCAAAGAAGCGGCTGAGTGTCATATACGGTGAGTGCAGATGGATGCAAATTAAGTTAAAGCTTTTATTAAAGAGAAACAAGCAGACAAGTCCAAAACAGTGTTCAAAACTTAATCCAAACATAGGCAAGGATCAGGCGATGTACAAACAGATAATATCATGGATAATCCAAAAGCATAAACCAGGAAATGGAATGAGATCAAGAAACACAGTAGCGAACGTGGAAACAAAAAGCTCTGTAGAGTTAGGCGGCAAACACTAACAAACAGCGTGGGGAAGAAAGAAACACAGGGGGTTAAAATACACAGAATAATCAAGGGGGAACTATGAACACGTGTGCGTGAACAAGACACATTACGGAGCAACCAATGACAAGACAGGGGAGGAGACAGGACATAAATGGAAACAAAACATATGGCATTGTAAACAGAGTCAAGTCAACCTGAATGCGCATGTTGTTGCACTAATGCGCATGTTGTTACACTTGTATATAGTCAATACTCGGTGTGAGGAGAAAATACCTGACAGATCCCCCACCAAGATCACTTCTCCTGAAGCACCTACAAATACACCCCCTCCCGATTGTACTGGTCCTCTGGGCAACATGTCCCTGCTCAAAGCCCAGGTGGAGGACCGGCAGGTACTCCAGAGCCTGGTCCAGCAAGCAGGCACTCTAGCAGCAGCCCCAGCGGCTGCCGTGGGGCCAGCCCACATCACCCTCACAAAGATGGGACCGCAGGATGATACGGAGGCATTCCTGAGTTGTTTGAGTGGACCATGGAAGTGTGAGGCTGGCCTAGTGCAGCGGGGTGGGTCCAGGGCCATCGTCCGGTGTCCCTAGGTGAGGCGATCCAGCTGGCAGAGGATCAATTGGCTGTGTATTCAGGGGCAGACTAGTCCCCTCTTCTCCCTCTCTTTCTATCTCATCCTTCCCCCTCCTCTCCCTGCCCTTCCCCATCAGTGCACCACGGAAATGGGCCAATTCCCCCAAAACCAGTTCCCCGATGCTGGGGTGTCCCTGCCTCTCCCTCCACTCCTTCTCCTTCACCTAAGATGTCACCCCTAATGCTCCTTCACCAGGACTGAGGCAAAGCCAGGGTAGGTCTGTGGCGCAGCAGGAAAGCCATGCATTTCCAGGATAAGCATTCTTTCATGAAAGTGGGAATGCTGATCCAGACCCGGATGTGCCACAGGCCTCCCCTGATTGAGCAGGCATGTACCATGTGTCAGTGAGTATACAAGGAAGTACACATCAGGTCTTGGTGGACTCAGGATATAACCAGACCACCGTCCATTAAAGCCTGATTCAATGCGGGGCATTGAGAAATGCATGAAGTGAAGGTGAGGTGTGTCAGGAAGTGAACCCTCCCCACCCGCCATCCTCCTGACCTTCCAACAAATTCCCCTCAGGGATTTCCCTCTGGAGCAGACTTGTGAGAAAACCCTCATGCATGCCTTTGACCAAGTGATAGTAATTGATGGTCAGTGAGTTCAGCCCAACTTTGTGCTCTCCAGAGGTGGGTAGTAATGTACATTTACTTTATTACATTACTTGAGAAACTATTGGAAAAAAAAAAACTGTACTTTTAAGAGTAGGTTTAACTGGCCATACTTATACACTTACTCAAGTTAATTTTTAATCACAGAAATGTACTTTTACTTCTCTATATTCAGTGACATTCCTCCATTACTGTTAAATATTAATGAATATATGTAGTTTTAATAATTAGTTTATTTCACGTATAATGAGATCGTAAGTCTCAAGCTACACCGCAGTGGTCTGAATACGTTCACTTTTTAGTGGCTCCGTCCTGGAAGATAATGATTGAAGAGAGGGAAGAAGTGAGCGTGTTGACAGAGACAGGCCCCATGCATGCACACACACACACACACACACACACACACACACACACTTTGTCTTCTGTTCTGTTCCATAGTCTGTTCTTTTGTTCTGTGTTGTCTTGTTTAAATGCAGATGCTGACAAGTTTGTGTTGTTAATATGTTGTGAAAATAAAGACAGTTAACTGTTGGGAAAATGTTTGTTTTTCGGGGTGTGTGTGAAATTTTGTGTTGAAAATAACAGGTTCTGTGTTATTGTACCCATCATAGGACTGGGAAATGCTGCTTCAGCTTGAACCCAGGTTTTATATAGTATAAACAGAACAGACAGACTTTCAAGGAGAGGTGTTTTTTTATTCAGATCTGAAGTAACTAGTAACTTGCTACTTGAGTAGTCTTCTCACTGGATACCTTATTACTCTTACTCAAGTAATTATTAAAATTATTACTTTTAATGTTACTTGAGTAATTATTTTTATAAGTAGTTCTACTTGTACTTGAGAAAAATTTGGGCTACTCTACCCACCTCTGCTGCTCTCCTTCCCCTTCTTTGCAGTTATTTAAGATAAGTTATGTCAGATGATGCAGGACACCATAATCTGATGCCTGTGCATCAGGGGCAGGGTGAAATACTGAACTGTCTCATGGCCCATTTCTATTAGCCGGGCGATGTTCGCTGGTGGTGTGTGGCATGTCACGAATGTCAGCTGGTGAATCCGCCAGCCACCCCAAAAGTGCCATTGTGCCCACTACCATAAACTGAGGTTCCCTTCGAAAGAATTGGCATGGACCTTGTCAGGCCATTAGAAAGGTGCACACGAGGATATCGATTTGTGCTAGTCCTGGTGGATTATGCAACATGATATCCGGAAGCAGTGCTTTACGCAACATATCAGCATGTAGCGTTGTGGAGGCACTCTTCCAGGTTATCTCCTGAGTCGGGATGTTCACGTCATGAACACTACACAAACTTTAAGTTCAAACTTTAATTATTGGGGATTAAATCGATATGCACCAGTGTTTATCATCTACAGATAGATGGGCTGGTCAAACGGTTTAATCAGATGCTTAAAAATATGATTCGTAAGTTCATTCACAATGATGCATGGAATTGGGATAAGTGGCTCGAGACCCTGTTATTTGCAGTAGGAGAGGTCTCACAAGCCTCCATGGGGTTTTTCCCATTCGAGTTATTGTACGGGCGCAAGCCTCGCGGCGTCTTAGACATCATAAGGGAAAATTGGGAGGAGGGACCTTCTAATAGGAAAAATAAAATTCAGTACATTCTTGACCTGAGAGCAAAACTCTACACATTGGGGCAATTAATAGAGGGAAATCTGCTACAGGTGCAAGATCATCAATGCCAGCTGTATAACAGGGGTACTCAGCTAATGGAATTTGCACCAGGAGAGATAGTGCTTGTTTTACTACCCACGTCTATATACTTTGCAAAGTGGCAAGGACCCTTTGAGGTCACACGGTGATTCTAAGAAGTCAATTATGAGGTCAGGCGAATGGATCCTGGGGAGACTACTTCATTGGTCTGGTCTCAGGCTGGAGCTCTGGAGGTGAGGCCGCCATGTTGGCCTCTGGCTGGAGCTCTGGAGGTGAGGCCACCACATTGCTTTCTGGCTGGAGCTTTGCAGGGGAGACGACCTTGTTGGTTTCAGACTGGAGCTCTGGAGGTGAGGCCGCCAGACATGGCAAAGTAAACAGTGTCAACCTGGAAGCGCATGCTGTCACACAATGGGCAGCTTAAGCAGGGGCAAATACCTAACACTGAGCTGACAGAAGGCCTTTGGACATGGTGATGACCTCCATCACCCAGTGGATCAGTCTCTGTTCAGTCAGAGGAGTTTCCCATGTTTTTCCTTGCTACTGTCACCGCTGGCTTGCTCATTAGGGCTAAATTCATACATTTAAAATCTACATCCTGAATTTATATATTTCTGTAAAGCTGCTTTGGGACAATGTCCATTGTTAAAAGTGCTATACTGACAGCGCTGTTAAACAGTGGTAAATGACTTTCTACTGGCATCTGATCAGAGTTGTGTCTCCTTGCTTGTGTTGCTCAAACAGCTTTTGATACCATACATATACTTTGATCATATCACCCTTATCTTATCCACACTGCACTGGCTCCCAGTAACATTTCACATTGATAATAAAATATTACTAATGACGTATAAAGCACCCAGTGGTCTCACCCTGCACTACCTGAGTGACTGATCCGCGATGCCTACCTCAACCGCACTGAATACCTTAGAGATTAATTAGAACACCAACTTTGCCAAAGGCTTCCTTGCCCAACATCACTGCCTTATTAATGATCTTATGGCTAAATGGACAAATGCCACACCCACGCTCTAAAATCTATTGGAAAACCTATGCAGAAGAGCACAGGTAATTATAACAGCAAAGTGGGGCCAACTTTATGACTGTGAGTGTCAGGTGTCCACAAACTTTTGGTCAAATAGTGTACAACAGGGGTGTCCAATCTTATCCTAAAAGGGCCAGTGTGTAGGTGCAGGTTTTCATTCTAACAAAGCAGAAGCCACACCTGACTCCACCTGTTTAATCAGTTGATCTTGGCTTTCAGTAGACTCAGGTATGGCTTCTGCTTGGTTAGAATGAAAACTTGCACCCACACCAGCCCTTTCAGGATAAGACTGTACATCCCTGGAGTGATTCAAGACAAGCAACAGGGCAACTATTCTCTCTGAGTGGCTAGACTAATTATGAATTATTATTTTTTTTAAAGAGAGCTCATCTAAACTGTTGATTATGAGGAAATAATTTAATAATTTTAAAAAATCCTGCCATATGGCTGAATTAACAATGCCGTTTATTTTTCATTTTATATCTGATTGTATTCAATAATCCAGCAGCTTGCTATGGTTTTCTGTACTAACCTTTTTGTGTAAACTGTGCTTTCTGATAGTAGCAGTAACAAAAAAAAACTTTTACAAGTATATTGTCTTCTTCTATTAGCAAACATGAATATATCTTGCAAATGAAACTGTATAGTCATACTTGTATAGTTGATTTTTCATGCTTTCTCCATTTAAGTAATTTTACCATGTTGTAGTAATGTGAATATACTTTAAAACTTGAGGCTTGGGCTTCTGTGGGTGAACCAATATATGTGTACCTTTTCATGTGAAAAAATAAGTACACCCCATGGAAATTGTTGGCTTTTTGACATATTTGGACAAGCAAACATTTTATCATACATTTTATTTTAAAGTGCACCGCTGTGAAGAAAAATGGCATGTATTTTTTTAAAGACAAAATGAGAACACTGCAAAATGGAATGCGGCACAATAATTGTTTTATCTATATTATTTTGTGTTCATAATCATATGAAATCGAAAATTAAATTAATCGACCAGCCCTACATGCTTCTACAATCAGAAAAAGATTGCACAAATTTGACCTGCATGGGTGGCATACTAGGAAAAAGCCTTTGCTATCTAAAAATGAACATTAAAGCAAGACTACAGTTTGCCAATGAGCATATAGGCCAAAACCAGGCCTTTCGGAATAATGTGCTCGGGACAGACGAATCAAAGCTAGAGCTGTTTGTTTACGGTAACAGCAGACATGTTTGGTACAGACCAAAGACAGTGTTTCAGGAGAAGCACCTCATACCAGCTGTGAAGCACAGTGGTGGAAATGTTATTGTTTGGGGTTACTTCACTGTCTCAGGGACTGGACAGCTTGCATTCATTGATTCAACTATGAATTCTGCATTATATCAAAGCATGCTTGAAGATATTGTGAGTCCATGTGTCTAAGCTGAAGTTGAACCGAAAGTGGACCTTTCAACAGGATAATGAGGATAATTATAAGGATAAGCACACTAGCAAATCCACTTGAAGAAACTCCTGAATTAGAATGCCAGCATAATGAGGATGGGGTAGAGGAAAGTGAAGACACTGTGTTTGTTGATGTTTCTTCTCTACTTGAACAAGACAGTGGCTTAGAGTATCAGCTGCCTAAACACTATCATTGTGCATGCCATCTTCTGAATTTAGTCTCTACTGTTGACATACTGAAACCAAACACATCTGATTAATACAAGAAGTTGCACAGATCAACTTTTACAAAGTGTCAGGCTCTGTGGAATAAGAGTGTAATATCCACAGCTGCCATGGAGGCAGTCTTCGACACATGTGGAATCCAGTTTATTTGCTCTAATGCCATACGGTGGAATTCTGCATTCATGGCTGTGGAGAGAATAGTCCGCATAATCAGAGAGAAAGGAAAGGTTGCCATTAGGATGGTATGCTCTGTATTGAATGTTCCAGTGTAAGTACTGTTTATGGCTGATTGCTAGCATGTGATTACATTATTGTTTATCATATCCATTTTATCTTTTTTGGTTTGTTGAAAGCTTTGGAAAAAAAAATATTTAATCAGTGCTGCCAGTGCAGAACCATAAGATGATGCTAAAATGCTAGATGAAACTGACTGCACTGAAATAATATCTTGATATTTTAGGCTGAATCCAGCAGAAATTGCTTTCCTGATTCAGTATGCAACCACCATGTCCCCAGTCACAAAAGCCATTACCATACTACAGTCAGAAGCAAACCGAGCCTGCTCACCAGAGGAATATCCCTCAAGCTGAACACACCTGTACTTGCCTTAGCTACATGTAATAGACTTTTCAGTGTGGCTGGCCTTATTTTCAGGTCAAGGAAAGCAATAGTACACTAATTTGAAAAGCAGCTTCTACTCAGGATGAACAGACAGTTCTTTAACTGGCCTGCTTAATCTCCTTTGCAAAAGCCACTGCTTGTTCATTTAAAATTATAGTATAGTAATATATAGTATATGTTACAAGGAGGAGGGAGGGCCCAGGCTGTGAGGACACACGACTGGCACTGAGTTGTCTAATCAGTGGGAGAGAGTGATAAAGGAGCAGTTGGAAGTGCTGGAGGGGGAGAGAGAGGTGCATGTGCACTTTGTGTTTTGTCTTTGTTTTATGTTATGTTTGAGTTATGTTTATTGTTAAACATTACATTGATGTTCAGCCAGTTCCCGCCTCCTCCTTGCCCATCACTGAAGTTTGTTACATTGGTGCTGACACCCGAGAAGGAGAAGGGACACACTGTCAAAGAGCTCTTGCCGCTATGTGAGGATTGTGGCACTGAGGGAGAGTGAGGCGGTAGTGCTGGAGCGGTTGCCGGGGAAGACTGAGGAGTCGCTGCCATCCACCAGGAGGTGGAGGAACCACTGCTGTCTGCCAGGGAGGTGGAGGTGCGGCTGTCGTCCACCTGAAAAGGGGAAGAGTAGTAGCCATCTGCCAGGAAGTCCAGTGCCATCACCTAGCATCGTGGGGGATCGCTTCCCAGCCAGCTAAGGACCAGACAGTGTGTCTGGGGACCGGAGAACCAGTGTTATTTCTCTCTGTCACTCTTGCTCTTTCTCTTGCTCACTCCTTCTCTCTCCCCTTTTCCTCCCCTCATCTCTCCTTTCACTACCAGGATGCAGGGACCTGCCCAAAACACATTTTTCAAAGTCCAGATATTACTTCTGCAAACATCTATGTCACTATGTGAAATATTAGCATAATCTCACCCAAAGGCAGCAACAAAGAACGAAGGCGAGGCTTCAGTGAATTCAGGCCCCATGTTATGGAGACGCTGTGTGTTTTGATGCAAAGTAAAACCCCTTTGTTTGGCCTTCCGAAAACTGACAAAATTAGGAATCAGTGGTTACTGTTTAGTTATAACGCTGTTCCAGAGCAGTATAACCCAAAAGTTTGCTTGTGCATAGCACATTTTATGGAGGACAGCTTCCTGAAACTGGACACAAAGGTTACTCCTAAACAATGGGGCAATTCCCACTTTGGGGCAATTCGCACAGTAAAACCGATGGCATTAGGACAGAGAACAATGACCCCTGCCTTCAATAATGAATTGAAATCTGGTCTAATGCCCTCAGTAGCTTCTGATTTAAGAGGGTATTGAGATTGTCTGGGCCTAAAGTCAGATTTGGGTGTGATCATGACTGGTGGTGCACTTCTAATCAGGCCTACGTCATGTTTCCCTTGGGCCCACAGCCCGAGAGTCACCTTCTTCAATTGTGGGCGTATCACTAGGGGTGTGGGGCTTGTCCCAAGGTTCGGAAACATTCCCTTGTCATGACATATTATATCCTGGTTAACCTTGCACATTTCCTGAAAGAATTTTTATAAACTCCCAGTGTCAGGCTGTACCACATGTTGGAGGTGGGTTTCTGTTCCCAATCTGTAATTTTCCCACTCTCACATAATCTGACCCAAAGTCCCATGTCTTTCCACTGTTTGTTCTTTATTTTGTATAATGAGATGCGCTGATTCTGGGACGAAAAATGCACGCAACTGAGTGTCACTCAATTTGACTGAACATGCACAAAATTTGTCACACCAATATAGGTACAGCTCTTCACTTTCTGGGATATCCCTAAACCATTCTTTCTCAAAATTAAAGTCTTTTCCTTCATGCACTTGCGCTGTGTTATTATTATTGCTGAATATGTTGCTCCTGAATCTACCAAAAAGGTGACACTTTGCCCATTAACTACAAGAGATATACATGGTAACAGTGTAAAAGGAGAGGCATTATACTGTAAAAGGTTAAGGGTCATGACTGGTTCAGACATTTGTGAATTTTCAGTCTGACTAATGTTGGATGTGGGTGTGTGCATATATTCCTGTTCTTTGTGAGCTAACTGATAGTTTGGGTGTCTGATGACACCTCTTCTGTTCCCAGGTGCCTCACCCGTCCCTTAGCTCCGCCCGTCAGTTCGCTTCTGCTCTGGACATTCTCTTGCAAAATGTCCAACTTTTCCGCAGTTGTAACAGTTTAATTTTGGTCCATAGCCCTGACGGCCGGGTCTTCCTCGTTTGCGTGCTTTTGGTCTTCCTCTCCTCTTCATCTTTCTTTCCTTTGCCTCTCGTAGGAGCTTCTCCGCATGGATTGCATACCTTTCCACTTGTGTGAGGCTTCCGGTGTCCCAGGTGATACATTGTTGTTTGATTATAGTGGCAATTTCTGGTTTCACGCCGTTCATAAAGCTGTTTCTGAGATGTGCCTCCTATGCTGTGATGGCCGCCTGCCCATCTGCCAGAGCGTTGGGTTTCTCCAAGCCTGAGTTTGTGTCATGGATCTCAGTGAGCCTGGACAGGTACTGTGATACAGTCTCTGAATCTTGATGCTTGCACTTTGCTTTTTTTTTTGTCATGTCCATTCGCACAGGAAAGGTGTTCGTCAGCCTCTGCTGGAGCGCCATGATTTGTGCTCTGTACCTTGCGTTGACTCCATCATCCCACTGTGGGTTGATCAGGCAGACATCGTTCTCTGGGAATTCACATGAAACCTTGACCCAGTCCGTGCCAAGTTTTGCCATGAGCAGTCATCGTAGTTCATGAGTGGTGGGTCTGAATTCTCTGCAGAATATCTGAAGTTCATCCCCAAACTTTCGTCCTCCTACTT
>JANDJT010000012.1:25924166-25935115 GCA_024331685.1 Stegophilus panzeri | reverse complement strand
TTGGGAGAGCTCTTTGCTTTTACCCATCATGAGATGTTTCTTGTGTGACACCTTGGTAACGAAAAGCCTTTTTATAGTCTCATCAATTTACTAACCCAGCTGATATTACTTTGCACAGATAGGAGGTATAATTACTTACGGATTTCACCTGGTTCCTTGCCTTACCTTGCCTTGGAGAATTGCTTTTTCTTGGCGCGTTCAATACTTTTTTCCTGTGTCATTCCACTTTATTACACATAAAGAAAGTTGCGAATTCTTTATATTTGCGTATTTCTTCAGTTAATACTGATGTCTGGTGAAAGTTTTATGTGAATAACCTCATTTGGAAATATATTTACTGAATTTGGCACGTTCAATACATATTTCTCCCACTGTATGTTTGCATATTTTAAGTGTATTGTGCTGATATGTTTTGGATTTTATTAGTTGTAATGGAGGAGGTTTTACCTGGACCTGTTTTGTCTTGGATCTACCAAGATTCTTGTTTTTTGTATGAATAGAAAGTGACCAATAAGCATTTGTACTCATTTTAAACAGCCTGAGATGATGTATAAATACATTCTAGAAACAAAAAAAAGTGTTTGCTATCTCACAATATGCCTTTCTTTGATATTGTAATATAATTTTGGGGTTTTTTTTTTTTTGTCTGTTTATTTTTAATAATTACAAACTGTCTGGGAGTAGCTGATGTAATATTACATTTTTGGACATTTTATAATGTTTTTTAATACATGTTCGTAAATATTTTTTAAAAAAATGATACATTTAATTAAAAAAAAAAATCTTAAAAATAAAAAGAATTAAAAAAATTAAAGGGTAATGAGTTTAAATAAATTATCCTATATAGTATATATTTCCTAGGCTGCATTTGGGTAATTTTTATTTTTTTTCTCTCTCTTCCCCCTCTTGTAGTGTAAGTATTTATTTTTAGACCATTAAAAATAATGCACAACATTTATTTAGTAATCTAGAATTGTTCTAGAGCTCAATTCTAAATAGTAGTTTACCAAAACTATATTGAAATGCAAGGCTCTCCTAATTGTTTTTTGTCTTTGTTCAAAATCTTGTACATTTTCTATACCTTTATGCCATAAATATCTTTATGTATTTTTTTTTTGTGTGTTTTCATATTTGAAGTGTATTGTGCTGATATGTTTTGGATTGTATTAGTTGTAATGGCGGTATAATCTGGCAGACAGGCTTTTTTTTTCTTTTTTTTTCTTTTTCGTATTTCTTTTACATCATAGTTTAGGTCAGAAGGTCTATATGACTTGTCCCAGCCTTAACTGCCTTTGTAAAACACGCTGTAATAGTAAGATAAACCCAGACGTAGTGGCTACTAAATGACCTCAAATTAGCTAGTGATTAACTAAATAATGATAAAGTTAAATATTATAAGTTTTACCATTAAATATTAGTTCAAACATTCTTTTTTTCAGATGCACGATGATTCATAAAAACATTTAAATATATCAGTAACTAACTTTGACGAATCTTACAAAAATTACCTGTCACAGACTCTCAAATCTAACAAACGTTAACAAATTAAAACATCTGGCTGTACTGCCAACAGACAAACATGGCCTATATGACAGATGGCCATGGCCCATGATGTTTTAATGATGCTGGCAATGAGCCAAAAGTGACACACCTCAGCTGGAATTGGCCCAAATGCTAGCTACCTGGGACATTTTTACTGCATAAATAAGCTACTTTTGACGTGTTGCAGTGAGTTGATATAAATAAAAAAAAAAAAAACATTTTTATGCAGATTAGATTTTGGCTGTTTATATCAATCTTTAGCAAGACAAGTAATGCTTAAGGGATGGTGAATTCTATTGTGTAGGCAATTGATGGGTAAAATGGTGTATCAGTAGAAATAATACTGGTAACCTTCAACTGCCCTTCTTATAGCCCAAGAGCCAATGTGCCAGTCATAAAGGACTTTATTGTTACAGTGGTCTTTATAGAGAGCTTTCTTGGAGATTTTGGACACACATACTGCATCTGCTGTACTGTGTCTGGGCTTTATAGCATGTGGCTTAGCTAATAAGACAGCTTCTGGGGCATACTGTCCACCCTCCTTACATAAATGACATGCGCAACATAATGTTATTCATGTGATTTTCACTTTCCCTGGCAATTAGATGGGGTAAAGTACAACCCCAATTCCAAAAAAGTTGATGCAGTATGGAAAATGCTAATAAAAACAAAGAGGAGTGATTTGTAAATGTACTTTGAATTGTATTTAAACAAAAAAGAATATAAAGACAAGGTATTTGATGTTTTACCTAATAATCTGCATAGTATTTTGAAGGTAAAGTTTGGGATAGGGGCAATTTAGGACTAATAGCGATGTGGCTAGTTGAATTAAGTTGTTTCACAGGTGAGACATTTGTCTAATCATAGTATATAAGTTGCCTCCAAAAATGGCCTAGTCCTTCAAGAGCAAGGATGGGTCGAGGCTCACCAATCTTCCAACAGATGCGTCAGCAAATAATCCAACACTATGAAAACAACATTCCGCAAAGATAAATTGGTAGGATTTTGGGCATTTCACCTTCTACAGTGCATTTCACCTTCTGAAGCCATACATCAGCACTGTCCAGAAGTGCTGCCTTTTCTGGGCTCGGTCTCATCTGAGATGGACAGTAACACAGTGAAATCGTGTTTTGTGGTCCAAGTCAACATTTCAAATAGTTTTTGGACTAAACAGCCATCGTGTTCTCTGGGCCAAAGAGGAAAAGGACCATCCAAGCTGTTACTACCATCCGTTCCAAAAGCCAGCGTCTGTCATGGTATGGGGTGTATCAATGCACGTGGCATGGGTAACTTGCACATCTGTGAGGGCAACATTAATGCAGAAAGATATGTACACATTTTGGAGCAATATATTCTGCCATCCAGAGCAGGACAACGCCAAACCAAATTCTGCCTGGTTTATAAGCACATGGTTGCATAATTAGAGAGTGTGGGTGCTAGCATGGCCTGCCTGCAGTCCTGATCTCAATCGGAGGATTGATAGTGTGGCGCATTATGAAGGGCAAAATAAGGCAACGAAGGCCCCATACAGTTGCACAACTGAAGAAATGCAGAATAGATGAAGGAGGGAAATTTCTGCTTGCTAAACTTTAACCAACTGGTGTCTTCAGTGCCCAAATGCATAATAAGTGTTATTAAAAGATAAGGTGATATTACACAGTGGTAAACATTTGACTGTACCATCTTTTTTGGAGTCTGTTGCAGTCATCAGATTTGAAATGAGTGTATATTTTCAAAATATAATCAAATAATCATCAAATAATCAAATAATGTGTTTTCATTCTGATACAGGGTGAATTGAATTTTGTTTGTGTTTTTTGCATTTTCCATACTGTCCGAACTTTTTCAGAATTGGGGTTGTATATTGAAAACATAGCCTATGAAAACTGTACAGTTGATTAGGTAAAACATCAAATACCTTGTCTTTATGTTTTTTGTTTAGTCATTTTTACCAAGTCCATTTACAAATCACTTCTGTGTTTTTATTAGCGTTTTCCATACTGTCCCAGTTTTTCAGATTGGGGTTGTAGAATGCTAGTTATGTTTGTAACTGTTTGTCTTAGCTTGAAGGGCTAAGACCAACACACACACAAAGGTATTCAGTGTTCACTGAATATGTAACTCGCAATTTTTGAGTGATTTTTTTTTAAATGATTAAATAGTTTAGCACTTGCATTACACATTTGGACTGTATTTTATATCCAATGGTGCATACATTAACATGCCTAGAAATTGGAAATGTTCTAAACCATATTTCTTTATGAATGGTGAAGCTGAATGTTTTAGTTTCAGTTTACAATGTCCTCTTGTTTCTGTCCTGTGTGGAACATGTCCATATAATCTGGCCTTAATTAAGACGTAATGATTTTCTCAGGGACAGCTTCTGCTTAGTGTCACTTGGCAGTCTTGTAGCATCACAAATTCTAATTAATACAGTTGCTATTGCTGCTGCATATTTGCTATGAGAAATTATGCTTGTAACGTGTGATCCATTACTTAAATGCTTTTTAAACAGTGTGCACCTTCATTTTTAACTTGGGTTTTATTTTGTCTATTTTTGCCTATATCTGATGGCATTGCACTTCTCTCTCTCTCGTCTTCAGCTCTGTGCTATAAAACATACACCTCAGGCTTCAGCGGAAGAAGGTGGAGCTTTCACCAAACTTATAGAGGCCATGGGCTTTACCGGGACACTCAAATACAACAAATGGGTAAAACAGATTTTTTTTAAAAATTTTGCAGACCCTTGTATCCAAAGCAACTTAAAAAATGAGTATGCAATCTCAGCATGCAAGTGAACAGGCATTGGTTATTTTGTTCATGGTCCTACAATAGAAGTACAATAATCTTGGCTTGAGTACCAGCACTGCTGTCTTACCACTCATTCCACAAAATGAAATATGTCTCTAATTACTAAACCATTCTAGAAGGCTTTTCTTTAGATCTAAGTTATGCTATTGCTAAGCATTAAACCTGATTTATCCAGAAGGCCATACTTGTCAATAACAAAGTTAACGGTTTATCTATAATAAAAAACAAACAAAACTGTATAATAACTTTATAAAACATAAGTTTTCATATATATTAATATTTTTAACTTTGCATTACCAACCAATATTGCATGTAATGTCATAAGTTTAGAAATGAAGTTTTCTGATTTCCGCTTTCTAGTAGCCTAATGGGGTTTGTTTGTTTTTGTCTTTTCTAGAAAAGAATGCTAATACAATGCTGAAATCATCAGCAGTAATGGTTATAGTAGACTTCTTTACATGAACGGTGCTCTTTGAATATCAGACATGATCAGTTAAAGAACTTTTGCTGTTAACTTTGTTTAATTTTGCAACCAGTTGCTTGTTCAATATTGTACATATTGTTTCAGGGAGAATGTGAGATTACTATTCCCCCTTCCAAGAAAAAAACCTTGGGTCAAATTGTAGATGTCTCTCTTATGCAAGAGAAAGCTCTGTCCCCTGGATCCACTGTGCAAACTGCCTTGTTGTGTCGTGTTGTTGCATTGAGAAACAGCCTCAGGGCGCTGTGGGATACAGTATTGTGATTGACCCGCAGAGGAGAGGTGAAGTGAAACACTTGCACGTTTCTCTGACGAATAATTTATTTTTTCTTTTATAAGTGTAGTAAACTTGAAAGAAATACCAGTAAGACGGTAACATAAATAATATGTTAAAAAGCTAAATATTAAATAAAATAAAAAACGTGACTGGGTGTCATGCCTGGAGATGGATCCTGAGATTTGTAGGCTAGTGTTTGTCCGTTAATTTTTTTCCCATAAAGCCAATATATTGTTTCATCCAAATTTATTGGTTCATCTCGAATCCAAAATGTTCCCAGATCACAGACTGGATTTTGCTGCACTCAAACAAACCAGCGCCAAACAAACAGACACCACCATATAAGGCATTTGATTATGATTACGTAATTTGTGTATTAACATAAAATCTCCCTCTATGTGGTAGGCTATAAATACAGCTTAATATTGCAACTGTTGCTGTTGTTAATAATAATATTATTATTGCACTTGTATACAAAATTTTGTACTTTGTACTGGTTATAGTGCCCACTCAAGCCAAAACATTAATGTGACATGTGATGTGACACCACCACCTGTGGTGCGGTTGTCCTGGCCACCATCACAATAGATCTGTCGTTTATGTTTTGCCTAAACACTGTTGCATTGTATGCCATGATTTTTTATTTTTTTTTATTTATTTTTTTTGTAAACTTGATAAATTGTTCTTCTCTTGCAGAAAATCAAAATAGCTGCTTTGCGTATGTACACTTGCTGCGTTGAGAGAATCAACTACGATGAGTTTTTTGAAAGTAGGTATTACTTTTTGTTTATTTATTTAATGTGTTTTACTTTGGTTTGGTCAGAGAAAGGTTTTCTTGGAAATATGGCAGTGTGACCTTATGAGGCTTGATTCATGCCCATGTGGAGTCTTTTTGTAAAAGGACCCAGTTGCCCGAGTACCCCTTAGCTTCAGCAGAAAGTAAATGAGCATAAGGGGATCTTTTTATCGCCATCTGAAAGATTTATGTAGCGTTTTACAGACATGGTTTTCTTTCCCGGGGGTGGGAAGCAGGTGCAAACCTAAACCATGATTCTGGAACTGTTTGGTTTAATGTCATGTTCTTGTTTCTCTTTCTCCATACCCCCACCTTCTCTCTCTCTCTCTCTCTCTCTCTCTCTCACTCTCTCTCTCTCTCTCTCACTCACACAGAGTGCTCCCTCCCTGACACACTCAACTCCTGGTTTTTGGTGGCACAGCTCCACGTTTGGTGAGTGTTTGGATAATGGCAATAATATAGTTATTCACATAATACATTTTTTTTTCTATTTTTGTGGACTCGGTGATCACAACAGTACTTTTTTTTTTTTTTTTTTTTTTTTTTTTAAATTGCAATTTTTATGGATAATTATTGCTCCCACTGTTAAAGACATGTAAAATAACATCTTTGACTCGTTCTCCTTATTTGGACATAAATGGTCTTCGAGTTTGAATGTTTAGATGTGGCAAATCTGTTTAATTTTTATTCGATTTTTCAAGGCTTATCATCACGTTTCATTCCTTCTTTTCAACTTTCATTATTTACACTAATGTGTTAGTGCACATGTGAATGGATCTGACTGTGTTTATGAAAAGAGACTTTCATAGAATTTGTGATGTCATCAGAACAAAATAATGATTGTGTGTGTTGGGGGAGGTACGGGGTCGGGGGTGGATTGGAAGTGTATATGCATGTGACTAAAGCTGTGTTCATGTCATGTCGTAATTACCTTAATTATGAGATTCTGACTTGTAAAAAAGCATTCACGTCCTTTACGTTACAACTTGTAAACTAGGAATTTTCTGAAACACTCAAATTTGTATAAATGGCTATTATTGTCTTAATAATGCCAGATTAATTTTAAAATAAATGAAAGACATACATTACAGTTTAATGTAATTTTGCAGTTGTCAACATGTCACACGGATTCATTTAATTCCGAGGACGTGAACAGCTCCCAGTAGAACATCTGGATTGTCATCTAGTGATTACGGTAATTCTGACATGCCTTGAATGCAGGCTAATACTGTGCAGAATGACCTTGTGATTAAGTACACAATGAGCTTTTCAACTCACTGTTGTATATACCACACCAACCATATACCCAATGGCAACCACTGATTTAATTCGTCATTTGCCTGCTAGTACTGTTAGCATGGGTTCTGTCTTATAATTGTATATCTTCTTTGTATTTTCCCAGTAGCTTAATTATAAGAGTTTAGTCAGTGTTATAAACAATTGAATTTGCTTCTTATATTTATTTTAGAAATGCTTTTGTTGTTTGAATTTTTGTGTTTAGAGAACACTAAAATCGAAAAAATTAGGGGAAACATTTTTATGCAAGAGTACAAAAGTCTTTGCACATGCTTGTGTGTGTATATATAACAAAAAAAACTTTACTATAAAAATCTAATTATTTTAATTGCACATGTGGACTTAAAAGTTACATATTAATTCCATTAATTAAAGAAAAATAAATAATAATAAAAAAATTAATAACTAATGAAAGCAAGCCAACACAAACCCATAAATTACGACAAAAGACTAATCATTCAATTAGACAAAATAAATGCAGATGTATGAAAGGAGGACCAGCTGGTCTGTGCAAATGCTAGGTGAAAGTGGATGCACTGAGCTGGCAACTGGAAGATTTATCGCATGCCACAGTTAGAAGTGAGCAGATATTTGGAGGCTGGTATGATTTTGATAAGTGAATTGATAATTGATAATGAATTGATTAGTCAGTTGCATTTGCCACAGCATCTTTTCATGTTGTGCCACAGTTTAGAGAAAAAACAATCTTGTGCTTTTGCTGTGCACGTCCAAGTTTTGTCAGTGCTTGGATGTTGTGTTGCGTGAATATTTCAAAGAGGCATAAGTGACTGGTCTGTCTCAACCTGCAATGAGCTGTATACTCCGTACTCTGCTGCATTCACCCGTGGCTTGTTCCCAAATACATCAAGTTACCTTAAGACATGTTCTCTCCTGCTTAACTTAAATGGCATTGCGGAAGGTGCACTGGTGTGTGTGAGAGGCCGAAGAGAGTGTCAGCATGAGAGATTTCTGGCTGCCACCAGAATTTTTCTTTTTTTTTTTAAATGCTTCAGTTTTAAATAAATAAATAAATAAGACCTCTTTTCTTTAAATATGATGTTTCCATTAATATGATTAGAAAGCAACAATGGCCTATTAACAAGAGCGAGCTAGTACAATATAAGACTTTTGCAAAAACATTTTTGAAGGATGCAAAATATCATCTGCTTATTGTTACTGACAAAATCTGAGAAAATTAGATAATTTTTTAAAATATATTTTGTGAATATCACACGCCCCTAACTGCATCTACTAGTTTTAAACACTTTTTTTGTGGATTTATTTATTTATTTACTTACTTACTTACTTATTTTGGCTTGTGTGGTAATTGTGAGCACTATTTTTTGCAGTATGTATTCAGAGTTTTGTTTTTTTTCGCTTTGTATGCTAAAATGTCAATCTAATAAACATAACAATAATGCAATCAACAAAGTTAATCTGATCTTGCCGAGCTTCACTAGCAAAGGAATGAGTATAGTAAAGGCAAATGTAAAGCATTTTATTAAACCAGGCATGATATGCTCGCTGCTTGCTGTTGCTTTTTTCAACTAGTTGGAATCTGATTTTTGCTGTTCACCGTGAACACTGTGCTGTTACAAATATGTACTATACCAATGCACCGTGCATAGTGACAAGCATAGTGTGTGATTTGACATGTCCACACAGCTCTGATCAGCCAGAAATGTACTTTTTGTAGCTTTTAGTTATAATTAAATTGTAGTAATCATTTGGTGGCAGCATAATGCATAAACCCATGAATGTACAGGTTAAGAGCTTCAGTTCATGTTTACATTAAACATCAGAATGGGGATGGGGGATAATCTCAGTGACTGTGGCATGCTTTTTCATGCAAGACAAGATGGTCTGAGTATTCCAGGCTGATCCCCAGGAATTTTATGTCCAGTGAGTGTCAGTTCTGTGAGTGGAAACATCTTGTTGATTAAAGAGATCAGAATGGCCTTGATAGTAAGGCTACGGTAACTCAATCACAATTTATAGCCATGATGAGCAGAAAATCATGCACATGTCAGAATGGACAACACACCAAATCTTGAGGCAGATGGGCTAGAACAGCAGAAGACCACATTGGGTTCCTTTCCTGTCAGCCAAGAACAGGAATCTGAGGCTACAGTGGGCACAAGCCCACCAAAACTGGGCAGCTGAAGATTGGATTTTTTTTAAATTTTTTTTTATTAATTTTTTTTTTTTCATTCACATTTATTCTCGGTACTGATGTTTGATGTGAATATTAACTGAAGCTCTTGACCTGTATCTGTATAGTTTTACACATTGTGTTACTGCTACATAATTGGCTAATCATGGGTAATTGTCTGTTCATTCAGGCATACCGGTGTTCCTAATAATATGCCTGGTGAGTGTATATTTTGGGAATCTACCATTTAGTAAATTCTTAATAGTTTTTTTTTTTTTTTTTTTTTTTTTAATATCTCACCATACAAGGGCCTTTAAAGCAGCACACCCCAAATCACTGACCGCAGTTTGAAAACACTACATTTCTCTTCCTTGTTTAAGATAGCATACTAGAATACAGGGAATACATTCCATGTAAGATAAACTGTGCTTTTTATTGGTTTAAAATGGGCCATTAACATTTCTGAAAACTATGTCTAGGAACCAATTATGTAAACATTCAGTTAACCAAATTATCATGGTCAAGCTCCAGGAAAACACTGCAATAGCTGAATCAACCTTAATATCCCATTCTCTGCAATCACCCATGTTTAAACTGTGTCTGCAGTTTGTATTTGAAATAGTAGCTTCCAAATAATATAGAGAAACTGTTTGCTGTCAGAAAATGGGGCAGTAGTGGGGATTTATATTTTGTTTTATACCGATGGTCTACAAGACTCTCCATAGAGTTAGTCTTGAGCTATAACATGCATGCTAATGCTCAGCAATACTCTACAGACAACCAAAAGAAATATATTTTAATGTTTTGTCACCTAGACTTAGTAAATGAAATTTAATGATAAACATTAACTTGATGGAATCTGTAAGTTGTTATGCTACAATTAACTTTTTAAGTCTACTTTCCGTAGTACTATTGCATGTTGTATATCTTCCGCAGGATGTGTTTGGTGCGGATGAGGCAGGAAGGCAGAGAAGGGAAGTATATGTGTCGCTACATCGTCCATTCTATGTGGGAGGATGTAGAACAGAGAAGCAAGATCATGGGGGTAAGTTCAACAAGAAGCCAGGTATTAGCCTTTTGTGACTTATATTTAAACCACACTACATGTTTAATGTTATGAAAATATGATACCTTTGGCAGTTGTATAACCCGGCATCACAGTTTTATCACAGTACATGCTACTTACAATTTAAATTGCAACACTCAGCAGAATAAATGGTAAAATGAGTTTTGCTCATTAAAGTAGTTTAAAAATTGCAGAAATATTGTTCACTGATTTGCACCTTGCATATTTGATTTTAAGCGCATGTACTGGGAAAATTCAAAGTAGAAGGCTGTCCACCATATGAAGTAATACCTGATATTGCATAATGAACCATTCTTGCTGAAAAGGGGCATGTATGCTGGCGCGTACACACACACACATACACACACATGTATATAATATATATATATATATATATATATATGTGTGTGTGTGTGTGTGTGTATGTATGTACGTATGTATGTGTGTGTGTGGTTTTTTTTTTTTGTTGTTTTTGTTTTATTTATATATATATATATATATATATATATATATATATATATATACTCT
>JANDJT010000012.1:25908790-25924066 GCA_024331685.1 Stegophilus panzeri | reverse complement strand
CTTCTCTGTAACTATAATGGCAAGGCCAGTTCATTTGTTTGTGCTATTCACCAAAGACATTTGGGTTGAAGATCAAAAGAGGGATAAGGGACAAGAGTTTAGGATTTCAGCTTTTATTTCCTGGTATTTACATCTAGATGTGTTAAAGGATGGAGCAACATAAAGGATAGAACCTTTTGTATCAGACCACCCAATTTTTAGTCAAGTGAAAGTATAGGAACAGATCTAGAAGTGTAAATTGTGTAAATAATTCTTAATTTGTTGCATATCCCTTGCTTGCAATAACTGCATCAAGCCTAAAAATCACTGACATCACAAAATTGTTCTTTTTTTTGTGATGCTTTTCTAAGCTTGTACCACAACCTCTTTCAGTTTCTCCCTTCAGTCTTCTCTTTAGGAGGTGAAATGCATGCTCAATTAAGCTATGGTCTGGTGATTTAACTTGGTCAGTCCAAAATCTTTCACTTTTTCCCCCTGATAAAGTCCTTTGTTGAGTTGGCAGTGTGTTTTGGATCATTGGCTTACTGCATGATCAAGTTCATCATCATCAAGTTCCGCCCAATTAATTTAGATGAATTTCTCTGTAAATTGGCAGACAAAGTGTTCCTGTAAACTTCTGAAATCATTCTGCTGCTACTATCATGAGTTACATCATCAATAAAGATTAGTGAGCCTGTTCCAGAAGCAGCCATACAAGTCCAAGCCATGACACAATCTCCACCATGTTTCACAGATGGGCTTGTATGTTTTGGATTATTGACAGATCCTTTCTTTCTCCACACTTTGACCTTTCCCTCACTTTGGCAGAGGTTAATCTTGGTTCCAGAGCTTTTGTGGCTCATTTTTCTTTGCGGTATTTCTTTGCGAATTCTAGTCTGGCTTTTCTGATTCTTACTGCTGATGAGTGGTTTTCAACTTTTGGTATGGCCTCTATATTTCTGCCCTCAAAGGTTTCTTTGAATGGTGGATTGTGATACTGTCACCCCTGCCCTCTGGATGTTCTTGGTTTCACTGACTGGTGAGAGCTGTGAAGGAAGAACCCAAAAACAACAATGTTTCTGTCATCAGCTGATGTTTTCCTTGGTCGACCCATTAAGTGTTGGTTGCTCAGTAGACCAATGGTTTCTTTCTTTTTTTGGGACATTCCAAATTGTTGTATTGGCTATGTCCAATGTTTGTGTAATGCCTCTGATTGATTTTTCCCTCTATTCTCAGCTTCAAAATGGCTTGCTTTTCTCCCATAGACAGCTGTCTGATTTTCATGTTAGCTTATCCTCTTTAATAACTTGAAGTCTTCACGGGTGAAACTGAAGGCTAAAACCTAGAGTAGCATTAAAGAGCTATTTATTTTTTAAACAATCAATCTAACAGGACACAACTGGGTAACAATAAACACCTGTCAGTCACATGTGTGGTCTGATAAAAATGTGTTATGTCATTTAACACCTCTACATATAAATACCAAGAAATAAAAGCTGCAATTCTAAACTCTTTTCTGATATTCATCTTTTGTTCTCAAACTCCGATCAATAGATAGATAGACAGATAGATAGATAGATGTGCTTCAGCAGATTATATAGGTCAGTGTACATGCATGACCTTAGAGGGGGGAAGCTCAGGTTTCAAACATCAGGACTTTTGTAGTCAATGTGGCACAAACAAGCAGCCAGTGAGATAAAATAAGACTTTGATAATATACTTTCTCTTCCTGGTAAGGATACTGGCTGCCATGCTGAAGGTTATTTATACACAGACACACACAGTGGGGGAAATTAAGTATTGAACACGGCAAAAAAAAATTCAATAAATACATTTCCAGTGAGGTTATTCACATGAAATTTTCATCAGACTTTGGTATTAACTCAAGAAATCCACACACATAAAGAAATCCAAACATTAAAGTCCACAGATGAAGTTATGTGTGAAGCGGAATGACACAGGTAAAACGTATTGAACACACTAACTGAAAATTATCTAATACTTAGTGGAGAAACTTTGTAGTGACTTCAAGACTCTTCCTGTATGAAGAAATTAATCAGCCACAGTATTCAGGTGTGATTTTTGCCCATTCTTCTAAACATATTGTCTTTAAATCTTGTTCAATTGGATTCAAGTGAGATGATTGACTGGGCCATTCTAAGGTCTTGATTTTTTTCTCTGAAACCAATTGAGCGTTTTCTGTTGCTGTGTGCTTTGGATCGTTGTCCTGCTGGAAGGTCCAACCACGTCTCATCTTCATCATCCGGGTGGATAGCAGCAGATTCTTCTCAAGAATCTCCCAATAAAGGGCTTCATTCATCGTTCCTTCAATTATATGTAGTCTGCCAGTACCATGTGATGAAACACAGCCCCACACCATGATTGTTCCACCTCCAAATTTCACTGTTGGTATAGTGTTTTTAGGCTGATGTGCAGTGCCATTTCTTCTCCAAACATGATGTGTAATATGACAGCCAAAAAGTTTTGCACTCGTCTCTCCAGACTACACTCTCCCAGTATTTCATAGGCTTGTCCAAATGAGTTATAAAACTTTAAACAAGCTTCGACATGCCTTTTCTTTAGTAATGGAGTCTTGCAGGGTGAGCGTGAGCAGTGCATTGCCTATTGTTTTCTCTGTGATGATGGTACCTGCTGCCTCCAAGTGTTTCTGGAGCTCTTTCCGAGTGGTCCTTGGCTCTTGGTCTACTCTTTTGACTGTTCTTTTGAGTCCCTGATCAGAAATCTTGCCAGGAGCTCCTGTGCATGGCCGGTTGATGAGCGTGATGTTGCTTCTAATTGCGGATAATGGCCCCAGTGTTGCTTATTGGAGGATTCAGAAGTTTCGAAATATGTCTGTATCTGATTCAATCGATATGTTTTGCAACAATAAGGTTGTGAAGGTCTTGGGAGAGTGCTTTGCTTTTACCCATCATAAGATGTTTCTTGTGTGACACCTTGGTAACGAAAAGCCTTTTCATAGACTATCAGTTTACTAACTAGGCTGATATTGATTTTGAACGGATAGGAGATATAATTACTTACGGATTTCATCTGATTCCTCATGCATCGCTGTCATGCTTCCATGCTTCACAAGCTCCGCTTTGCAAAGGTTACAGTCTTCTTGGCGGCATTTAATGCTCCCATGCCTTAGTGTGTCGCTCACATTTTTCTGCTGCCACTTGGAAATTATGCCTCCGTCTGATGGTGACTGAGGTCATGTTGAGCATAAAAGGTATCGCTTACATAAACAACAGTATACTGAAGAAATGCATTGTCATTGACTTTGGGTATTTTGTAGAGATGCACCGATACTAAATTTCTCAGCTGATACCGATAGTTCTGCCTTTTATGCCTTCCTTTAAATTAATAATAATTAATTCCACAATTATGAAATAAATGCAAATAAAAACATTATTCTCTCCATTTCAACAAGTTGTTTCAACTGGTCTCAAACAGAAAACACATTACTTTAACATTAACACATTAACTAAATTCTGAAGATTAAAGTAGGATTTCTTAACTTATTGAATGTTATTAATTCATATTAACAGAATTAATTGACTGAAATCACTCACCACAAACAAAAGCATTTCTACTTCATCATTCAACATCAAACTGGTCATATATAGGCCAAATATAAACTTCTTCTTTTTTTTTATGATATTAACTCATATTAACATTAACTACATATGAAATACACTACTCTACAAAAAAATTTCTGTGCTATATAAATATAATATAGACAGGTGACTGGTGGTATTAGCCTCTTCCGGTGTAAAATTGAAAAAAAAAATTTAGCAGTGCAGAAATTACAGAACTTACAAACTGCAGTTTTAACCTCAATCCACACAAGACATCATCTTCACAAAATCGATGTTTTCCCACCCTCTTTTGATTGACAGGATATAATCGGCCAATAGCGGGAAAAATAGTCTTTACACTTTGCTGCATCTCTAGTATTTTGCTAAAGCTAGTGGTTTCACATTACATGCGTTTGACTTCATTTGCCATCGACTGGGAAGCGGTTTATATTTCCGGTTAGGAAAAATTGCTAGTGTTCCATTTGAGACGATACTACCCTTCTAAAATTGATACACTTGACAGTAGAGTGCATAGTGTAAGTGTATACTACGTCATTTGGGACACAGCTTTGGTCTGTACTCTCCGATGCTTGTTTTCGGGAACCGATGTGATGAGTAAACGTGCCACATGCCATGCGCAGACCAACTAATCTATAATGTGATTGGTTGAGAATGATTTTCATAATCGATAATTATCGATTTTATCAATTAGTTGTTGCAGCTCTACTTGATTCTCAATTCCCCCTTTTTTTTTAATTATTTTTTAAATTTTATTTATTTATTTATTTTAATTATAAATCTGTCAAATAATTGACGCTACTTGTGTTACGTGTACAGAGGATTAACAGATTTAAGTCAGCCAATACTATGAAGTCCTCTTCAAAACTGGGTTAAATATGGAATTAAGACTGATTTATGCAATGTAATTTACATTTTGTATCTTTTTATATATACAACAGATAGCAGTACCAAGATTGTGTGTATTATATTAGAATTTTATTTATTTGTTGTGTATGACCTAATGAGTGCTTGACTGCCTTAATATAGAATTACTTTCCTTTCGTAAAGCCATTCAGTGGCTTAATAAAAAAATTTGCTTAACAATACTGTACAATGGTTGAATATGCACTACTATTTTGAGCAACCTGTTGTGTTATTCTCAATCCCAGGTTCAATAATTCAGTCAATGCAATATTTATACAGGTGCAACAGCATAATTTATCACATACAACCACAGGATACAGTCATTAATCCAGGCGTCACTCTGTGCTGTTATTGTATTTTCTAGCTTTGATTGAGCAGTGCACAATGTGGAAAAAGAAACCATAACCACGCTCAAAAACCTGAGCCAGCATGGAATGGCACTATGCAGCTGTAGCCATTTGGCCCTACAGTGGAAAAAAGCCCAATGTTTCTTTTACATTTAGGAATGATTCCCAAGAATGTGTGTTTTTGTATGTATGAGAAAAAGTAGGGAATTAAATCTGGAACATAGTGGCACTTTTTTTTATAAATGTCTTTTATAAATTAATGAAATCAGCAGATCTCCAGTACAGATCCCCCTTTTAAGTCAAAAGTATTTTACATTGCACTTTTAAGAAATTGGAGTCGCATTTAAGAATATTAAGCCTATACAAGTGATTGTTATATCAATTTTATACAAATTGTTTTGAATTTGTGTGGAATTCTTGCCTGCCTATTAAGATAACTCTAAAACTGCTACTTTAAGAGTTTGTCAGGGACTACTTAATGTAGTTGTATTCTAAAGCTGGTAGTGTACTTCAAACAATGGAAAGAACAAAATGGAAAGGTTCTCCACTGAAAAAGCAGTTGTTTATGTACTCCAAAGAGCGCGTGAGATTGACAAAAACTGATCTGGTCAGTAATGGCAGTGTTAGTCATTATACCATACTGTGGTGGTGAACCAGGAGCTCAATTTGCTCTCTCTTTTTATTTATTTTTTTATTTTTTTTATTTTTTTACTGTGTGTCTGTCTCTCTGTGTGTGTGTGTGTGTGTGTGTGTGTGTGTGTGTGTGTACGCACACACTAGGGCTGCAACAATTAATCGATAAAATTGATAATCAATTATTAAAATAATTGACAACGAATTTCATTATCACTTAGTTCGGTCTGTGACATCACTGTGGATAACCCTAGTCAGTGACGTCATTTCACAATGGTGAAAAAATATTCTATGAATACAACACATCTGAAAAACAGCGGAGGTTGCAAAGTGAACTGCTGCAGTAAAAGTGCACGATCCAGGTTGTCTAAAACATGAGTGAGTGTTTTATTTTAAGCACTAATGTGTTCCAGATATCTTTTCTTCAGCACAGAAATTTAAAAAATTACATTTATATCCTTATCTGTAAGTGTTAGAAATTCATGCCAGTATTTCCATTTTTCATAAAGGGTCGTCTTGACAGCAAGTGAGTCTACATTAAACTTCACTGAATGAGAGCGAGTCCACGCATGCATGTCAATCAAACAGCACGCAATAGAAAGGCTAATATTGTGTAGGTCCCCTGGTGCCACCAAAACAGCTCTGACCCATCAAATCCACAAGACCTCTGAAGGTGTGCTGCAGTATCTGGCACCAAGACATTAGTAGCAGATCCTTTAAGTCCTGTACGTTGTGAGTTGGGGCCTCCGTCGATCGGATTTGTTTCTCCAGCACATCCTATGGGGAATTTGAAGTCAACACCTTGAACTCTGTCATGTTCCTCAAAACATTCCTGAGCAGTTTTTATGGAGTGACCAAGACCCAAGGTTTCCCAGCAGAACATCAGCCCAGAACATTACACTTCCTCAACAAGACATTCCAAATTGTTGTATTGACTAGGCCCAGTGTGTGTGCAATGCCTCTGATTGATTTTCCCTCTTTTCTCAGCTTCAGAATGGCTTGCTTTAGAACCCTGGCATGTGAGGGTGTGGAAAAAGACTCGGGAGACAGGCGGAATTTTAGCTGAGCTCCGGGCTCACGTTTATTCAGTCTACACTTTTCAGCGCACTTTTAAAAAAAAAAAAATTATAAAATAAATCAACAAAACTAAACAACTCGGACACAGGTCGGTCCCGGACTCACCGCTTTCGCTCCATCCAGTACATGCTCCACGGTGTGTGCGTTTGTGTGTATGCATGTCTTGCATTCTTCGCCAGCTCTCTCGCTCTCGCTACGGGATTCACTGAAATCACAAATGGAAACAAAAATAAATTGACGGTAATAAGACACAGGTGAGAATCATCATGCATTACCTGCCGGTTCGACCAGCCACCTCTCCATCCACAGCTGAAGCTCGACCATGCCCCCCGCTGCTACACAGCTCTTTATGGTCTTCTTTATGGTCTTCTTTATCCTTTTTAACAACAAGTGCAGTCTTCACAGGCAAAATCCATTTATTTACTTTAGCCTTCTAGACGCTGACAACAGCATTAAACTGGCAGCAGCATGTTGACATCATTTTCCACTTCAGTCTTGTCACTTTATGTTAAGAATTAGCTTAAAGGGGTTAGCCAAGTTTAAAACTAAGGTAATGTTAACTGCTTACGTACACGCTTATAAACTGCTGAACCATTCCGTTTTCTGCTCAGAACTGAAGAATCTTCATTTATTTTTAAAAAATATGTATATTATTTATTTATTTATTTATTTATTTATTTATTTATTTAACCAGTCAGAGGAAAAAGTCCTGTAAAAGCAGTATGAGTAATCACATGTCTGACAGGTTTCCGACAGGTTAGCTCAGTGTGAGCAGGGCAGTGTTACAGCATGTGTCTCAACCAAACCCTCGTCACCGTTAGGTTACTCATGCTAATTGTGTTGAGGGAAGGAAAACACTTGTCATTTGTGGTATATGCCCACCAGCCCTTGTTGAATTTCCATTCAGTCCAACACTTGCGCGCACGCACACACAAACACCCCGAGACCAGCATCTGGCTGGTGTTTCCATACCATTTTCATGGTGTATATTTTTCTAAGCAGTAGTACGCATTTACAGGCAGGACTGTGCATAAGCAGCACTTTCTTGACTTCCAGGCTTAGTTTTTAGGGCAGTGCAGGATCGGTTGGTGACCCTTAGTGAACTTTTTATAAAGAAAAATAATTATAAAAATAATGAAGCATCAAGACAAAGTCTATACACCCCTGTTTGAATGGCAGGTTTTAGTGATGGAAAAAAATTGTAAACCAAGATAAATCATGTCAGAACCTTTTCTACATTTATTGTGAAATTCTAACCTATAAATTAAAGTGAAAAACAAGAAGAATCATTTTAGGTGGGAAAAAAAATGTACAATAACCTGGTTGCATAAGTATGCGCACCCTAAAATAATGCTTGGTTGAACACCTTTAGATTTTATCACAGCATTCAATCTGTTTTGGTAAGAGTCAGTTAGTTTGGCACATCTTGACTTAGCAATATTTTGCCATTGTTGTTTACAAAAACATTCTAACTCCGTCAAATTGGCTGGGCATCTCCTGTGCACGGTCATCTTCAGGTCACCCTACAGATTTTTGATTGGATTTAGATCTGGACTGGAATCTGGACTATTGCAAGACCTTGATCTTGTTTGTTTTGAAGCCATTCCTTTGTTGATATGGAGATTTGTTTTGAGTCATTGTCATGATGAAAGGTGAAATTCCTCTTCATCTTAAGTGTTTTAGCAGAAGACTTAAGGTCTTAGGAGCTATTCATTACAGCTCCTTAAGGTACTTAAGGTATTTGGAGCTATTCATTATTCCATCCACCCTGATTGAAGCCCCAGCTCAAGAAAAGCAGCCGCAAAGTATGATGCTGCCGCCTCCATTCTTCCCCGTGGGGATGGTGTTATTTTTGTGATGTGCAGATTTTTTTTTTTTTGGGGGGGTGGTGGTTTGTTGTTTTTTTTTTGTTGTGCCAAACATATCTTTTGGTATCAAGGCCAAAAAGTTCAACTTTGTTCTCATCAGACCATAATACATTATATCCACCTGGTTTTGGGAGATTGGATGTATTATTTATTTACTTATTTATTTTTTGGTTAAAAATAAGTCTTGGTTTAAAAAAAGTCTTCTGTCTTACCACATTTCCCCATAGCCCAGAGATATGAAGAATTCAGGATATTGTTGTCACATGTAGCGAGCACCCAGTACTTCCCAGAAATTACTGCAGTTTCTTTATTTAATGTTGCTGTAGGCCTCTTGGCAGCCTCCCTGACCAGTTTTCTTCTGGTCTTCTCATCAATTTTAGAGGGAAGTTCTGTTCTTAGTAATGTCACTGTCATGCCATATTTTGTCCACTTGTTTATTATTGTCTTTTCAGTGATCCCTAGTATATCCAGTGCCTTGGAAAAAAAAATTGTAACCCACTCCTGATTTATATTTTCAACAATGAGGTCCTGTACCTGCTTTGTAAGCTCTTTGTGGCCCATGGCTTTTCTAGTTGGATGTGTTGGTTTAATTTTTTTATTATTATTATTTTTATTTTTTTTTACATCACAAAAACCTGCCATTTTAACAGGGGTGTGTAGACTTCTTATATCCACTGTAGTGTGGTGCAAGAGGAGAACATAGAAGATAAATAAAGACTAGAAAAGAAAGAGTAGAGTGTAAAAGTGTGTGAAGAAGGTAAACCATCCAGATGAGAGTAATTATTGGAAGGTCTCTAATCATGTACAGGTGCTTTGCTTTATGTGCCCTTTTGTGTGTACACACACTCAGACATATACCTGCACAGGTTGAGGTTTGCACAAATATCTGTGGTAGTGTTATATAATAAATGTACATTCAGGCCAAAAATTGTATTTAAAATTTTTAAAAAGAAAAGCGCTGTGCTGAATAAAATCACACCACAAACAAAGAAAATGTGATGCAAGTTTAATAGTAACAACATTTTAGAATTATGGAGCTACAAGTATTATATGTAGATATTCTTTTATTTGCTGCATTTTATTTACTTAGACTGGACATTTTTTTTTTTTTAAGTAGTTAGAAATAGCTTGTACTAAAGGGAAGACTATCACTAGGAATGTTTTTATGACATATTTTTTTCTAGGTGTTTTGCACCACCATGTGGTTGCAAAAAGAACCACACAAGATTGAAAAGTAAACAGAAAACAATGCAACAGTACAATGCGACTGGATTAGACTTGTATCATAAACAAAACAGTGCTCAATTGAATCAAACAGTTCTTGTGAGCACAGTCCTGTTTTTAAGGTCTGGTGTACATCAGTCTCATCCACCCCACTCTCTCTCTTTTTTTTTTTTTCTTTTTTTTTTTTTTTTTTTTTTTTTTTTTTTTAAAGATTGATGCTGTTCAGAGGAAGGAAAGTTTGAGGGTTATGACCGAAACATTTTATGCTGCTATTTTTGGTTATGATGAGGTAAGTTACTTGTGCACCACTGAACACAAACATAGCCATTACATTACATTGGGAGCCTTTGTCTTTATATAAGACTTGTTTCATCATTAAATAGATTGACAGAAGATTGCTTCTTTTTTTATTTTATTTTTTTTTATAGGAGTTGACTACAGTTGTGAAACTAGAGAACTGCTGGAATGTAATTTTTTGAGAGTATTGAAAAATGTCTAGTAGTAATACATCAAAACAGCAGGTTTTAAAGTACAAAAGTTTGCTGTTATAACTTTTTAGCTTTAACTTTTATAGCTTTTATTTCTATTGATGTGCTCGTTCACATACAGTCTTTTCTATAGTATTAACAATAACACAAAGGTATTAGTATTAAGTATAACCCAAATATCTCAGAGGTGGTCCCTTGCATAATTTAAGTATGACAATAAACCAATTTCTGTTAGTGTTTTTTTTTTTCGTTTGTTTTTGTTTTTTGGGGTTTTTTGTTTTTTTTAAACACAATTATTACTGTGATGAAACTTTCTATATGGAGAATGTTTTCTGGCATAGGGAAAGCCATTTAGGACATAAAATATGCAGTTTATTGGTTATGTGACCAGCTGCATTTTTGGTCTTTTATGTTAGGGAGAAATTACATCATAATTTGTGTGTAAAACATGTATTATAAGCCCATTTGATAAGTGATTCCAATATGTAAAAACGTGATCTTATTTTTTTCTAGGGAATCCTGTCAGATGACTGTGTTCTTGCAGCAGCGCTTTGGAGGAATCTTTTCAACAGGCAGTGTGAGGACCCGAGACAGCTCGAGCTCATGGTCGAATATGTACGCAAGCAGGTCAGTGAGATGTATGTCTGTAATTTTAAAGAGTTATAAAACTTATCTTAGAAGGCAAGAAATAGCCTTATATAGCCAATTGTAGTATTTAGGCATACTACTTTTGGGACACAGCCGTGAATTCTCTGTGAATGCAGGTTGACTTGGCATTAACAGCTGTGAGAGTAATCTGCACAGTAGAGAAGGGTACAGCCAACTTATGCACAATAGCATTTTTGTACCAGAGTAGGCTAAATTCCAACAACTTAACCCAACAGTTTGACTGGTTGTCTAGCACCCTATTCACACCTGGAATTAATATCCAGCTCAAGTGATCGTATTACAAGTGGACAGCAAAGATGCATAGCCATTCACACCTGGCATTATGAATGTACATCTCCAGTGACCACTTGTGTTGGGTTTTCATATATCATTTCCACCTGTAGAAGGGTGTTATGCACATTTATCATGGCAGCCTTCCGCTGCATTTGTTTTCAGGCAGAAATGAATTTATCAACGAAACTTATAAATGATTGGCAGATAAGATGATGAAAGAAGTTGAAAGACGAAAAGCAGCTGCTTTCCTTTCAGAATGCTATGGTGCACACAAGTGATCGGACCACAGTGCTTCTTCGAGATGCATTTGACCCCATTCACACATTCTTAGCACTGTCCACTTACGATTTGATCACCCAGGATGCATGTTAATTCCAGGTGTGAACCTGTACAAAAAATGCCTCTACCAAACATGTGAACACAGTTTTCTGTCTGTGTTTAGGCTATTCTCTCTATAGGCTTTGAGCAGCTATGTTGACTTAATACAATTGATGGTAGGAATTTATTACAACTGAGTCATGTATACATATTTACATGGGTGCACAGACACCTTAGGGCCATTCTGAGAAACAGAAATATCTCTACAAATAAACACAAAACACAGGTGATAGAGAGGTGCAAGTGCAACACACAACGCATCTAAAAACAGAGCACACAGAGGGAAACATTCATTATGATAACCATGGCCCCCTCTGAAGCAAGTGTGTATATTTGTCATGTTTAACACCATTGCTGTTAAATAGTAATCACACACTTGTATTGACATTATGGAGTGCACTGTTCATTGTTTCAGCAGTTTTTAATTTGGATCCATTTAAATGGTCCTTTTCTCTCTTTTTTCCAATTTAATAAAATTTTATTTGTATAGTGCATTTAACAATGGACATTGTCACAAAGCAGCTTTACAGAAATATACATTTTAAATTTATAAATTTATCCATAATCCAGGGTTATGGGTGTTAGTCAAAATAAAAATAAAATGTATTTTAGTCATCAAATGTTACCCATTTGATGACTAAAATACATTTTATTTAGTATATTTTGTATGTATTTTATACATTTTACTTTTATTCCTAGTTTATTTAGATTATGCCTACAGAATGCCCCTACCTCATACTCACTCAGTACCCAGTACACCAAAGGAACAAACCAACATCACAACATACCAAAAATGAAGCAACTCAAATTATCACAGGATAAACACTTTACCTAGTCTATTTTCCTGTCTTCATATGCCCAGTTTGATTGAGTCTGTGCCTACTGTAGCCTCAAATTCCTATTCTTGACTTATGTGAATGAAACCCAATGTGGTCTTCTGCTCTTGTAGCCCATGCTCTTCAATGTTCGATGTGTTGTGTGTTCTGAGATGCTTTTCAGCTCACCAAGGTTGTAAAGAGTGGTTATTTTAGTTAGACTTCCTCGCAGCTTGAACTAGTCTGGCCATTCCCCTTTTTATCAGAAAGTAATTTCTACCCACAGAACTGCCAATTACTGTATGTTTTTTGCACTATTTTGTGTTCTAGAGACTGACTAATTGCATGAATATACAGGCTTTCCTAAAGTGCACAGTGAGCATATATAGAGCCTGTTGTTTTCTGTATTAAACTGGCCACTCATCCTATTTCTGTCCTATTCCTGATAGATGCAGTTTATTGATTCTCTGGATGGGGATGAGCTGCTCCTAACAGGAGAGGTGAAATGGCGTCCTCTGGTGGAAGAGAATGCACAGAGCATACTGAAGATGCCCAATCCAACATATAATGATGCAGGCCTGTGAAGAACAGTATTCCGTCAGACTACAGTACTCACAACATCATGGTTTGGATACTTGATTTGAAGACATGACCAGCCTGGAACTGCTGCCAGTTTGCTTGATCTGTCTGTTTGTCTTTCTCCCTTTCTCATTAAACCAGCATACTGTGATGGGACTGCATGGGTCTGTTAACCTCACATATAGAAAGTATGGAGGATTCAGCAGTTTTCTGTATTTACACATTTGAAGAGCTCCCATTATGTTTAGGCTCTTGGCCATAACTGAAGCTCTTTTGTTGTTCTCACTGTGTTGGAGGAATGTGTGTGTGCTTACTTGTTTGCTAAGCTCATCAGGCCGAGTGGAATAAGGAGCTATTTGTTTTAATTATTATAAAATAAAGTTGTTTCTTTGGTATTGCACAAAAGTGTCAGTCAAAACTTCAGAGTAATCATTTGGTCTGTCTTTCACCAACACACACACACACACAGTGTTGCCTAACTGATATTAACATTTTATCATTGACATAAATTTTAAGGAAGTACAAGTTCTGTTAACTGTTATCTGCTAATTTAGGTAAGCCTGGCTATAATATGACATATAATGATATATAAACTTGTATTAAGTTGAATGGCAGAAACAGTAATTTATGTATAAATACAAGCAGAGTACTGTATATTAGATGTCAACTGATATTGGATTTTACCGATACCGATAACTAAGTTGGGCAGTACCCGCAGATAACCGATAAATCGATCGATAGTTTTTAATATTGATACTGAATGAAAACAACACTCAAAGTAAAATAATTATGAACTTTATTACAAAAATAAACAGTACTGACTGTACCATGAAAATGCACTGTGCTTTTTAATATTATATCCAGCTCTGGAAAAAATTGAGACCACTGCAATTGTTTCTTAAATCAGTATCTACATGTATGGCAGCTATTCCATTCCAGTGTCTGTTGAATTCCAACACAGGCACATCTCATTCTACTGAATGAGGTACTGATTAGGTGATCACCTGAACCAAATCTTATTTAACGAGGAAAAGTATAAAAATAAAAAATAAAAAAACACTGCTGTGCTCATCACTATCCTCTTGCAATAGGACCAGCTGGATGACAAAGACAGTGCTAGTAGTACCACAAAAGTAATTGGAATAAAAAAATAACTATTTACCATGCCAAAAGAGTTGGAAAAGAAGGGTTTGGTTCTGGCTTTACTGGCAGAGGGATACAGTGAGTGTCAGGCTGCTTCCATCCTTAAAATTTCAGATGGCGGATCATAAAAACAAGGTCAAGCAGCAGACATTTAGTACAACAAAGCTACAGACTGGCAGAGGGTGAAAACGACTCTCCATTGACCGGGATGACTGTCAACTCATTGAAATGTCACTCAACAACCGTAGGATGACGGCAAGTGACCTACAAAAAGAATGGCAAACGACACTGGGTTCACCAGTGCATGCCGGGGACCGTTCAAAACAGGCTCCTTAGGGGCAGGGCTGAAGTCATGCAAAGCTAGAAAAAAGCCCTTCATCAATGAGAAGCAAAAAAAAGCCAGGCTGAGGTTTGCAAAAGACCATAAGGATTGGACCATAGAGGACTGGAGTAAGGTCATCTTCTCTGAGGAGTCCTATTTTCAGCTTTGCCCAACACTTGGTCGTCTAATGGTTAGATGGAGACCTGGAGAGGCCTACAAGCCACAGTGTCTCACACCCACTGTGACATTTGTTGGAGAATCTGTGATGATCTGGGGGTGCTTCAGCGAAAACTGAGTGAAAATCAGGGTTATTCCACCAAATATTGATTTCTGAACTCTTTCTAAGGTAAAACATTAGTATTGTATTGTTTAAAAAATAATATAAGCTTATTTGTTTTGCATTATTTGAGGTCTGACAACACTGTATCTTTATTGTTATTTTGCTCTAAATGCTCTAAATGACTATTTTATTTGGAATTTGGAAGAAATGTTTATAGAATAAAAAAAATATATTCACTTTACCCAAACACATACCTATAACTAGTAAAACCATAGAAACTGATAATTTTGCAGTGGTCTCTTAATTTTTTCCAGAGCTGGGTGTGTGTATATATCTCACTTATTCAACCCTCATTGCAAATCAGGTATTATTGTCAAAATTTACAGAATTTCAGCTGTTTTCAATGAACAAATTAAACAAATGCAATTTAAATAGTTCAACACAATGAATGCTTCAAGTGGTTTCCCCAAATTCAACTGAAAATCTAACTTAAAATGACTCCTCCAGTCTCACAATTATTCAACCCCTTCATGGCAAGCATCTTTAGTACTTAGTAGCGCATCCATTTGCTGTTATGACCTACTGCAAACGAGATGCATAACCAGACACCAGCTTCTGACAGCATTCCTGAGGAATCTTAGCCCATTCCTCATGAGCAATGGCCTCCAGTTCAGTAATATTCTTGGGTTTGCGTGC
>JANDJT010000012.1:25840823-25853449 GCA_024331685.1 Stegophilus panzeri | reverse complement strand
TTTACATTGTAGCAAAGTGTCATTTCTTCAGTGTTTTCACATTAAAAGATATAATCAAATATTTACAAAAATGTGAGTGGTGTACTCACTTCTGTGAGATACTGTATATGTGTGTGTGTGTGTGTGTGTATATATATAATATATATATATCTCTATCTCCACACAGTACTATACAAAAGTCTAGGGTACAAAAGTTTTTTCTTACTAAAAACACTGTTGCTCAGTAGTCCAAAGTCCTCTCTTCAGATGAAAGTAGATTTTGCATTTCATGTGGAAAAGATCTCCATATTATTAGAAATACATCATTCCAGGAAAATAATCTACAAATGGTGCAGATTTCAAATGACTGCCAATTTGTTCAGGACTGGCTGTCCCAGCATTTTCAGCCCAAGAGAGAAACCCAAAATATAATTACAGGATCTGCTAGTAAGTCTTGCAACTGTTGGTGTTAAAGTGGATGTATCTACAATCAGAGCGAGATTGCACAAATTTGACATGCACGAGTGGCGTGCAGGGAAAAAGCATTTGCAAGGCTGTCAATAAGCATATAGGCAAAGAACAGGCCTTTTGGAATATTGTGCTCTGGACACACTAATCAAAGTTTGAAGATAATGTGAGGCTATCTGGCCGAAGGTTAAAGTTGAACTGAAAGTGGACAGGATAATAATCCTAAGCTCACTAGCAAATCCACCAAAGAGTGGCTCAAAAAGAAGAAATTGGGGGTTATGGAATGGCCTAGATAAAGCCCGGATTTGAATCCCATTGAAATGTTGTGGGGGGATTTGATGCATACAAGAAGTTATTTCTCCTAAAGAGGGCAATACTAGCTTCTGAGGCCAAGGGTGTACTTACTTTTTCCATAGAAGAATATCACATCTATTGATATTTCTGTTGAATAAATGATTGAAAAATCTCATTTTCCTTGTGTTTTTGTTCAAGTATATCAACTTTATTAATAGGCATAGTTTCAAAGATTATCAAATGTTTGTTTGTCCAAATATGTCAAGAAAAGCCAATAACCATGGGGTGTGTTTCAATATACAATACATGTTTCTATACAACTAGACAAACATGTCTCACAAGTCTGCTAGCTGTCCTTGGTTACAATGGAAAGTCCAGTTTATTAAGCAGATTACATGTACATAGCTGGTTAATGTTAGTAACATTTAATGCTAATGTCATCTGATATTAGCCAAAATATTAGCTTTCTGCTGCATCAAAGACTTTCTAGCTACAGTATTTGATTCATTTTAAGCTATTAAGGGAATAGGGCTTCAGACAAAAAAAAAAATAGTTTCAGATTTGTCTTAATATCAGATCAGTGGTATATTTACAGTTTTCTGTGGCCTTATACTGCCATGCATTCTATGGTTCAATTATATTGCTGTTTTTGTGAGTCCCTAAATACTGAAAATGAAACAATTGTTAAATGAATATTAATATTAGATATCTACTTAGATGTTCTTGCCTTACATTTGTAAACTAACTGACTGTTTATGGTCATTTCAGTGTTAAAGCTATTGTAGACTCAGCATGCATTATAGGTAATACACGCAGTCCTTCAGCCACCAAGACAACACCATAGAAGCACTTGAAAAATACTGACTTGTTGGGAATCTTGTTGGTTCAGTTTCTCTGTGTTCTAGTCTTTAGCAAATTTCCTAGAATTACTGGTGTTCTAGTAAGAATACTAGATATGAATCCTTGGTTTTTAGAACAACAATTCATTCAGCACTGCTGTTTTCATCTCCATAATACTGATGTCTGTTTTCAGTGTTTTGCAATTGCAGTGCTTTCCTGATAAACACGATGAGTAATGGCAAACACTTTAAATATCAAAGTGTGTTTCACATTTTATGGTGTGCACTTTTCTGGTCCCTCCCTTTCATTCTTTTAATTACAGTTGAGGCTAAAAGTTTGCATACACCTGGGCTAAAGATATTCAATCGTATTATTTCAACACCACACATTTAATGTTACTATCCTTTGGCAAGTCAAGTAGGGCATCTACTTTGATCACATTAGAGGTCATTTATTGATTAGATCATTCACTATATCAGAATTCCTGTGGGTCAAAGGTTTACATTAGAGCTGCAACAACTAATCGATAAAATTGATAATAATCGATTATGAAAATCGTTGTCAATGAATCTCATTATCGATTAGTTGGTGTGCACACGGCACGGGGTACGTTTACTCACTAAATTACTTCTGTTCCGAAAACATGCATCAGAGAGTAAATACTAAAGTTGTAGTCCCAAGTGAAGTACTATTCACTTACACTACACAGTATGCACTCTGCCGTCTAGTGCAGGGGTGTCCAATCTTATCCGGAAAGGGCCGGTGTGTGTGCAGGTTTTCATTCTAACCAAGCAGGAGCCACACCTGATTCCACCTGTTTAATCAGTTGGATCTTGGCTTTCCATAGACTCAGGTGTGGCTTCTGCTTGGGTGGAATGAAAACCTGCACCCACACCAGCCCTTTCCGGATAAGATTGGGCACCCCTGGTCTAGTGTATGAATTGTAGAGGGATTGTATCGTTTCAACTGGAGCACTAGTGGTTTTTTTACTAACCAAAAGTATAAGCTGTTTCCCAGTCGGTGGCACATGATGTCAAACGCACGTAATGCGATGCTGCTAGCTTTAGCAGATACCCAGAGTCACAGACAATAAATTTCTTGTTTACTGTTTGTATCAACCTTACCTTTTATACCCAACATGACCTCAGTCTCCATCAGACAGAGGCGTAATCGTCAAGTGACTGAGGAAGAAAGTATGCGACCTCCAAGTCCTCTAAGGCAGGGTAGCATTTTATATTAAACATGACGGAGAAGATCAAACTTTATAAAGCAGAATTTGTATAGCATGGGAGCACGACAGTGATGCACGAGCACAAACTTATGTTTGTATCCAAAATGCTCCGCTGTGTGCAAGGGGTTGGGAAAACTGGTGCAAGTTGCTTAAAATGTTTAGTTTAATGTAAGTTTATTGTCTTTATATGCTGTATTAGCACACCTGCAGTGTAAATTCTATCATTTATTAGAATGGAAGTGATCTATTATTAATGAGACCGTGTTGCTCCTCACTCGCAGTGTAGACACGGTGATACACAGTGGGAGCACGAGTAAGATATGTAATGTCTAATTATAACACTATGATCAAAAGTAAGTACAAGTAAAACAATATGCCTAAAGGCAGTGAGTAACAGAAACTACAAGGTGCAAGTATTTATGCATTTTTTTTTATTTTTTTTATGGATGCACAAAAATCACTGAATTAAACTACAGTCCTAAATTAATAATATATATTCTGGTGTGTGTGTATTGGGTTCTTTTCAGTCTTATATGATTGGACAAACAGTTGTGTAAAATTTTAGTCTGAAGTTTATATTTGTAACACTCAGTTTGTGAATTTTATTTTAAATAAACGAAAAAAAAATGTTACTGAGAGTACCCCCCCATCCAATTAATCGATTAATGAAAATAATAATAATAATAAATTGGCAAACTAATCAATTATGAAAATAATCGCTAGTTGCAGCCCTAATTTACATAAAGCAGGTTGACTGTCCTTAAACAGTGTGAAAGATTCCAGAATTTTTATGTCTTTTAGAAGCTTTTGATTGGCCAATTGTTATAATTATGAATTAATTAATGGTGCACCTTTGGCTGTTTTTAAGGGATAGTGCCTTTTTGTCCTTGATGCCATGGGACTATCCAAGCAACTCCGCCAAAACCACAGTAAAAAACATGTGGACCTCCACAAGTAAGGTTCCTCCTTAGGAGAAATTTCCAAACATCTGAAGGTACCACATGCATCTGTACAATAACTTGTGTGCAAATATTAAAAGCTGAGGACCACACAAACAATGCATCATTCAGAAAGAGGCACAAATTAACTGCCAGTGATGAACAGACTTTATTCCGAAAGGTTCAACTGAACCCCAAGACAACAACAAAGGAACAGGTTAAGGAGATAGAGGCAGCAGGTACCAAAGTGTGTTGATCTACCATTAAGAGAGTCTTACAGCACCATGGCCTAAAAAGCTGTCATGCAAGGAAGGAGCCCCTACTCTGAAACCAGCATAATAAAGCCAGTCTGTGGGTGAACACCAGCCTGTTGGAGGAGTGTTCTCTGGTCAGATGAAACAAAAATTTAACTGTGTGGCCATAATGATCAGTGCTATGTAGGAGGAAAAAGGGTGAGGCTTTAAATCTGAAGAACACAATCTAAACTGTGTAGCATGGGGTGGCAGCTTCATGTTGTGGGTGTGCTTTGCTAGAAAAGGGACTGGTGTACTTCATAAAATAGATAGCATCATGAGGAAGGAGGTTTATCTAGAAATAGTAAAACAACACCTCAAAACATCAGCCAGAAAGTTAAAACTTGGTTGCAAATGGATCTTCCAGCAGGACAATGATCTTAAGCATACCTCCAAAGTTGTAAAAAACTAGCTTACAGACAGTATTGTCTGTGACAGTATTGGCAAATGACCATCATAAAGTCCTGATCTTAATAAAATAGAAAATATGTGGACTGAACTGTAACAGCATATACAAGCAAGGACACGTTACCTGACACATTACACCAGTTACACCAGTTCTGTCAGCAGGAATGGCCAAAAGTTTTGTGTGAAGCTTATTGTGAGAAGCTTGTGGAAGGCAACCCCAAGGGTTTCGATTCAAGTTAAGACAATTAAAATGCAATGACATCAGATACTAAAAACATGCATGGAAACTTTTGACCCACTGAAAATCTGATATAGTAAATAAAAGCTTAAATAATCTATCTATTAATAAATCTGTCTTTAGCTTAGCTATTATTTTAAAGTTTCCTCTTATGGAAATAAATTAGGTAACAAAATATGAATGATTACAAAGTATTTGAGTTAAATAAATATACAGTAACACATGAATTACTTAACACAGGAAATGTATGCTAACATGAAATGTGTGAAGTTTTGGTCCTAACAGTAGCAACATAAATAAGCATGTAAAGCATGTATTAAGGTAAAATGATTGAAGGTGATTAAGTCAACATGATATGTTTTTTTTTGTTTATTTGTTGAATTACACGATATGGCCAAAAGTATGTGGACACCCCTCCTAATAATTGAGTTCATATAAATAAATGAGTATGTGAGTGTTCAGTCATGTGAAAAAAATAAGTACACCCCATGGAAATTGTTGGCTTTTTTTTTTAAAACATATTTGGACAAGCAAACAGTTGATCATCTTTGAAACAGTGCCTATTAATAAAGTTTATATACTTAAACCACAAGGAAAATTAGCTTTTTCAACCATTTATTTAACAGAAATATCAATAGATGTGCTGTCCTTCTGTGGGTAAAGTAAGTACTCCCTTGGCTTCAGAAGCTAGTATTGCCCACTTTAGCAGAAATAACTTCTTGTAGGCGTTTTGCATAATTGTCCATCAGGCTTGCTGGATTTTTTGACCACTCTTCTGTCATGGAAATTAGACAACACTCGCAGACTCGTCCTCTGAGGTAAAAAGGATTATTATAGAAGGATGAATACAGGATAGAAGAAAGCAGGATAGAATAATGTGAGCGCTCTGGGGCGCTTGTGCTGGATATCTATATATATGTGTATAGATATATGAAGCGCAGGGCACGATACACTTCTATGTACCGATAAGGAGCAGTTTGAGGCAGCCTTAAAAGAAGAACATGTATGTGTCTCTGTAAGCAGATAAACATTCTGTACTAATCTAAATGACGTGACATGACCTTCTTAGGCATTATCCTCAGATGAACATGAACAGAACAAGAACAAAACTATTACAAAGTAAAAATGAATAATTTCCCCTCACATTTCCCCCTTTTATCATTACAAAATATAACTAAAATTAACAGAGAAATTACTATGCCGTGAATACATCAGAACTTCAGAATACTTTCATGGTTCAACTGAATTCATAATAAAACAGACATAATGAAGGCACTAAGGCTGTTTTTTGCAGATATAAAGTATCCTGTGGTCAAGCAATCTCATTTAGGTTGAAATGAGAGTCGTCACAGTCAAAGGGATATTTACAATAGGCATGAAATAGATGTCAATGGGTCATCATCGTCATTGTCGCTGTACAAAGTCAGGTTTAGGATACAAGTCAGGTTGGTCAGCATAGGGATCGTAATCAGTCTTTGTTACATCAGCGTTTGATCATTAGTGATTTCAACGAGTGTGAGAGGCTGCTCCGAACGAGAGAAACAATACAAGGCAAAATGAGCAAGACAAGAAGAATCATTGCACCTATTGGTAGACAGACGGTAATATCCACGAGCCCCATCCCCTGACTACTGAGTTCAGCCAATCAAACCCCATCTCACTAGTCTGCAGAGGGTTGCGTATCGCAGACCGCATGTGTTCAATGATAGAATAACCATTATGTGTCTGCGTGACGAGGGGAAGTGTTACGTTGTGTGGGTAGCACTGTTGGTAATGATTCTTATGACCAAAGGCAATGCAGAAAGTTTTACAGAGGCGATAGAGAGGCGGCCAATATCTTGGAATATGGCCTTTTAACTACTAATTGTCGTCCAATCTGCAGCAATAGTCTACTTAAGAACTTTTGCGGGCTTATGTGGGACATATAGAAATCACGTTGCCTTAGGCACTTAGTCCCGTCACAACGATCAGCTAAATACCAAATTTGGTTAAAAGTGTGTGCGTCATTGATCAATAAGTCTTCCACCCAATAAACTCCAATATCGCACTTTGGTTTATCTTTCCAGCTTAAGGGTCCCAGTGATTCGTGAGATTATTTCTGTGATAGGGCTTACTAACAGATACCACCTATACCAGGAGAATGGTGCACAGTTAGGAATAGGTTTGTATGTGTGAGTGGATGTACAGATCGACATCTAATGATTTGTGTCTAGTCTGCAACAGTAGTCTGTGGTCAGGAAGCTTTGGGGCATAAGAGGTGAGGTAGCAAATTCTAACCTCTGTACTGGTCACGTGGCTATATAGTATGCACTAATGAAGTTCAGTCCTCCTAAGAGTACAGTTTCCGTCTCGTCAACATTTTCTCCAAAAACTACATGTCCGTGATTTCTCAGGTTATTAGATACTACTTGGTGTCTTGTGTTATGTAACCACAAGGAACTGGTGTGAGAATGTGTGTTTGAGTGCGGTATGTCATGTGTGTTTGTGTGTGTATATGCAGATCATCGCTCGTGAGCGTCGGTCTTCCTAGAGGCCTCTTGATAGAGAATCACTTTCTAGTCCTACTGTCGAAGTCCCGTCTTCTCCAGCTAATTGCTCGGCTCTGGCACTCTCCTACAGTGAGTCATTGGCTGACTTTCACTGCTGAATGAGTGATGAAAAGGAAGTAGAATGGCCTCGGCCACTGTGGCTTATTCCACCTGGTTCTGTGGAAATCATTGATTACGACCCACTCTCTGGGCTTCAGATCATGCTGAGGGTTGCACAGTAATTTAACATTGCATCATCACATGCTGCAGCGTCACAGGTCCAATTCCTGTGTGTGGAGGTCTCCCAAACAGTATCGCAGAGGGGCTAAGCCCATCCTAATCCTGTTTCAGAACAGCATTTGCTCAATCTGTTTTATAGTGTCCCATTTTCTCTCTCTACCACCCCACCACTAGCTGGATGATATGAACAGTACTGCTTTAAGTCAATACCCAAATATTCACCCACCTACTTAAGGGCATGGCTCACAAAAGGTGTGCTATTATCACTGGAGATTTTTTGTGGGAGTTCCCCATCTAGGAATTACTTCTCTAAGCAACGCTTTTGCTACCTTCCTACCTCAACCCACGTTATGAGTTGCACAAACACCGTAAACAATTTTTTTTTTTTTTTGAGTAATTAGAGAAACCAATGCTTTGTTATCGCAGCTATCATTCCCCCTTTTGACGCATGGTCCCTGCCATGCGTCAACTTTGAAGACAAGGACAACCCTGGGGGCACCGCCAAACTCCGTCAACAATCGTGCAGCCTGCTTTGCGCCACATAGCCTTTTCCTCTACCGTAGCTCATGTGTGGAGGTTTGGAAGCTGTGAAGAAGGAGTGATTAATTTCTCAGAGGAAAGTGCACAGAGTTTTGGTGTTAGGGGTGTCATTGTCACTGCCTGCTTTTGTTTCGCTGCATGGTATGCTCTGGCATTACCTAGGGAGACAGAATCTGATTTGTTAGTGTGTGTATCACATTGGCATACTGCAATAGTTCTGGGGAGCAGGACTGCATCCAGCAGCTCAGAGACTAGTTTTGGTGGGCTATGTGTTTTCCTGAACTCGTCAGGAAGTTCCTGTGTTTCCAAATTGTCCCCAAATCATGCACTACCCCAAAGGCATATCTACTGTCTGTGTAGATTGTTACTGACTGTCCCTCAGCATGTCTTCATGCCTCTATGAGGGCATACAGTTCAGCTGCTTGTGTTGAGAGGTTTGAGGGGAGACTTCCTGACACGATCGTCTCATGTGCAGTTACTACTGCATACCCCACTCGATTTTTACCTGTCGCTTTGTCACGTGACGCTAAGAAATCCATGAAAAGGATTAGATCTAGATTTTCCAATGGAACATCCTACAGGTCAACTCTAGGGGAGCAGCGTTCATTAGTTAATATGACAGAATCATGTGGTTCCCCATCTCCCTCTGTTGGAAGAAGAGTAGCAGGGTTAAGGACAGTATATCGTTTTATAGTGACATTCGGCATATCTAATAGAACTATGTTATAGCGCAACCATTGATGGGTGGACAGGTGTGAGGTTCAAGCATGAGTAATGACACTTCATGTGGAACCAGAAGGGCCAATTCTGAGTAACCTACCAGGTCTCTGGATGCCACCACATCTTTCTCAGCTGCTGCTACTGCACATACACAAGGGGGGAAACCTGCTGCTACAGGGTCTAACTGACCAGAGAAATATGCCACAGGTCTCAACTTGTCTCCATGATTTTTCTAACAAGACAGAGGTCATGCAGCCTGATTTTTCATACACAGTCTGCACAAAAGGTTTAGTGGGGTCCAGAAGCCCTAAGGTTGGAGTTGTCTGTAGAGCCTGTTTTAATTCTACAAAGGCTTTCTCTGCTTCCAGCGTCCAATTTACCTGTGAGTGAGCCGTCAACCCCGATGCGTGTGCAATATCTCTAATAGGTGCCTTGAGAATGGAATAATTTGGAATGAAAGTCCTACAGTAGGAACACATACTTAGGATAGAGAGAACTTGTTTCTTCGTCAGAGGCTTGGGAATCTTCTGGATTGCAGATACTCTATCTGCGGAGAGTTTCTTTCCCTTTGCAGAAATGACCCAACACTCTCACTTCATGCTGGACAAACTGTAATTTTAAGAGACTGGCTTTGTGTCCCTCTTTAGCGAGATGCTGCAAAAATTTAATGGTGTCAGTTTCACACTGTGCCCAGGAGAAAGCATTAGAGGTGCTAAGCTGTCCTTTAGCATTTGGTTGTATATCGTTAGTGACTCTCAATACCCTTAACACAAGCGAGTGAACGTGTATGGACGTCCGTCAAATATGAATGCAAACCAAAACTGATTGTCTTTATCAAGAGGTATACTGAAAAATGCATTAGCTAAATCTATGACTGAAAACCATTCGCTATTTGCTGGAACCTGGCTTAATATAGTGTAAGAATTTGGCTCGTCTGAAGCTCTCGGTTTTACTGCTGCATTAACTCTTGCAAATCTTGTACAAATCACCATTCATCAGGTTGTGGGGGTTTTCTTGCTTTTCTTACTGGAAATTTTGGAGTGCACACTGGCAAATCGGGACAGGGAACAATGATCCCTGCTTTTAGTAGTGAATTAAATACTAGCCTAATTCCCTCAATAGCTTCTGATTTAAAAGGGTATTGAGATTGTCTGGGCCTAAAGTCAGATTTGGGCGTGATCATGACTGGTGGTGCACATCTAATCAGGCCTATATTATGTTTCCCTTGGGTCCACAGCCCGAGAGGCACCTCTTTCAGTTGTGGGTGTATCTCTAAGGGTGTGGGGCTTGTCCAAAGGTTCAGAAACATTCCCTTGTTATGACATATTACATCCCAGTTAACCTCACATTTCCTGAAAGAATTTTTTATAAACTCCCAGCGTCGGGCTGTACCATATGTTGGCGGTGGGTTCCTGTTCCCAGTCTGTAATTTTTTCACTCTCACATAATCCGATCCACGGTCCCACGTCTTTCCACTGTCTGTTCTTTATTTTGGCTAATGAGACGTGAGGCACTGATTCTGGGATGAAAAATGCATGCAACTGCATATCACTCAATTTGACTGAACATGCACAAAATTTGTCACGCCAATATAGTGTCTTTGGGTACAGCTCTTCGCTTTCTGGGATATCCAGAAACCATTCTTTTTCAAACTCAGGATCTCTCCCTTTTTGCACTCGTGCTGTGCAATGGAGGGCAGAGGACAGCATAAAATTGACACACTTGTCCTTCATCTTATCATGTGCTGACACCATCTTATCATGTGCTGTCCAGTATATTGACTGGATATGAAGATGAAATTAGGAATTGGTGGGTTACTCTTTTCCCATTTTCACATTCACAAACTAGCAGTTCAGAGAATACTGAATGTCCTGTCATGCCCATGGAGCGCAGTGATTGTGAACTCATCTTAGGGGCTTCTTTTTATTCGCAGTGTTTTATTACTGAATATGTTTCTCCTGAATCTACCAAAAAGGTGACATTTTGTCCACTGATTACAAGAGGTATACATGGCAGTTGTGTAAAGGGAGAGGCATTATACTTAAAAAGGTTAAGGGCTATAACTGGTTTAGGCATTTGTGAATTGTCAGTCTGACTAATGTTGGATGTGGGTGTGTGCATATATTCCTGTTCTTTATGAGCTAACTCACAGTTTGGGTGTCTGATGCCACCTCTTCTTTTCCCAGGTGCCTCACCCTTCCTTTCCTCCTCCCCTCAGTTGGCCTCCTCTTGGTTCTGCTCTGGACAGTCTCTTGCAAAATGTCCAAATTTTCCACAGATAAAACATGTGAAGTTGTAGATACAACTTTAAGATACAACAATGGGGGTTGCCGCCCAGCCTTCTTCGTCCGTGTCTTTTTGGTTTTCCCTCCACCCTGGTCCTCTTCCTCTCTTCTCCCTCTTTCTTTCCTTTGCCTCTCGTAGGAGCTTCTACGCATGGATTGCATATCATTCTACCTGAGTCAGATTTCCAGAGTCCCAAGTGATGCGTTGACATTTTTTATGAAAGCAGTGATCTCTGGTTTCATACCATTCATGAAGCTGTTTCTGAGATGTGCTTCCCATGCTGTGACTTCGGCTGCTTGTCCATCTGCCAGTGCTACTGGTCTTAATTTGCATCATGGACTTTAGTGAGACGAGATAGATACTGGGACACGAGATAGATACTCTGAATCTTGCTGCTTGCACTTTGCTATTTTTGTCATGTCCATTCGCACAGGAAAGGTGTTCGTCAGCCTCTGCTGGAGCGCCGTGATTTGTGTTCTGTACCTTGCGTTGACTCCATCATACCATTGTGGGTTGAGCAGGTAGACATTGTTCTCTGGGAATTCACATGAAACCTTGACCCAGTCCGTGCCAAGTTTCGCCATGAGCAGTCATCGTAGTTCATGAGTGGTGGGTCTGAATTCTCTGCAGAATATCTGAAGTTCATCCGCAAACTTTCGTCCTCCTACTTCGCAGAGCGCCGGCAGATGCATCATGCTGCTCCTGATGTCTTCCAATGTCCAGGGTCTGTGAACTAGCATAGGGCCTCCTTCCCCAGCCACTTCTAGCATTGGGGCATTTACCACGGCATGCACTGTCCTTTCTCTGTCCGATTTTGTTGGTTTGAAGCCCTCAGGCAGCAATGTTGTTGGTCCCTTCACTTGGGATCTCGTGTGTAACGCCACCGGTGAAGTTAGGACGGCTGGCGCATAGTTTGATGGGGGTTTGTGGCTCAATTCTAACAGGTTCGGATAGAGTGGTGTAGGCTGGGAAACAGATGAGGGCCCTGCCTGACAGTTTTCTCTCTTTTATGTGCCTCACGATGCGATTCAGCAATGCCTTCCAGTCAGCTAAAAACTGCACTTCATTCTTTGTTGTAGGGGTGTCTCTCTCCTTTGTCTCCAAATTAAGTTTTAGTTGTTCTAACTGCCTGAGACTAAAACTACATTTTTCTGGGAAACCACATTCTTTAACCCATACATCATATTGGTTCAAACATCCTTCCCCATAATTTACATGCATAAACGTGATATTAGGACCAACATGTGAACAACCTGTGCCCTGTCTGAATTGCTTGTATCAATATTCTGGTTGTGAAAGGATAAAATTCAGGCACACAAGGGCTATCTGTAGTATATAACATCCTGATCTGATTAAACCCAAATTATAAAAGAGAATGAAATTCCCAGTAATCAGGTACAGAGAAATATGAAATATGTGGCTGAATCCTTGACATGTATCTAGTTTTGTCAACTCATACACATTCAGAAAATGAAAATGTAAGACAGCGAAGGAAGAAATTACCTGTGAGGGTGAGTCCACATACAGCAATTTGGTAGGACTTACAGTTTTCAATTCAATTCAATTCAATTCAATTTTATTTGTATAGCGCTTTTTACAATAGACATTGTCTCAAAGCAGCTT
>JANDJT010000012.1:25770111-25785217 GCA_024331685.1 Stegophilus panzeri | reverse complement strand
TCATCTGGGTAACAACAGGTAGTGTGAAAAAGTTCATTATGGATTTATATGAAGTATGTTTGGCCTTAGAAGCAGCCTTAGTCCCAGCAATCTGGAATTGGAGTAGATGAGAGATCCATCCAGAGGCAGGACAAATTTATTTATACAGAAAGAGCAAAGTTGACAGTTTGAAGAACCAGTTAATTCAGCATTTACAGGATAAATAAAACCCCTAAAAAATAGTTACCGAAATGATTGTTTCGTCCTTCATCTTACATCGCTTATCCTGGGAATGCCCATACAAAAAAAGTATTCCGCACATGTTCAATGACCTGTAAATTTTTTTGTAAGGGAGCGTCTTTGCCACACCTCCAGAAATGCCCGTTTTACATCGTGGTACTGAAACCCCTGGAATTTAGTGAATGCTATGCAAGTATATAAATAAGACCAATGCATAGAATATAATTTCTTTTAAATAACTGTCTGTGACCACCATGCCTGAAAGGATTTAGATTAATGATTATGAAAATTTCACTATATCCATCCAAAAAATGTTTTGTCTCACTCTGTAGAGTAATTAGTGTCTACCAATCTAAGACATACTTGTACCTATAGTGCTGTGAAAAAGTATTTCACATGTTTTCTGATTTCTTCTGTTTTTGTGTATATCTCATACTAAATAGTTTTAGATCTTCAACCGAAATACAACATAAAACAAAGGCAACCTGAGTTGACACACAATAGTTTTTTTTGTTTGTTTGTTTGTTTGTTTGTTTTTTTTATTGAGCAAAAAAGTGATCCAATCACCCATGGGAAAAAATTTATTACCCCCTTAAACTTAAAATCTGGTTGTGCCACCTTTAGCAGCAATAACTACAACCAAACGCTTCTGATAACTGGAGATCAGTCTTTCACAGCACTGTGGTGGAATTTTGGCCCATTCTTCTTTGCAGAACTGCTTTAGATCAGCCACACTGGAGGGTTTTTGAGCAAGGTCCTGCCACAGCATCTCAACTGGTTCAAATCAGGACTTTGACTAAGCCACTCCACCATTCAGAGGTGGATTTACTCCTGTGCTTTGGATCATAGTCTTGCTGCATAATCCAGCTGTACTTGAGTTTCAACTTATGGACTGAAGACCAAACATTCTACCTGGATTTTCTGGTAGAGAGCCAAATTCATGTTTCCCTCAGTTATTGCAAGTTGCCCAGGCCCTGAAGCAGCAAAGCATCCCCACACCATCACACTTCCACCACCATGCTTGACTGTAGGTATGATGTTTTTTTTTGTGGAATACTGTGTTTGGTATATGCCTGATGTAATGGGACAAACAGTCTTACAAACAATTCCACTTTCAACTCATCAGTCCACAAAACATTCTGCCTAAAGGTGTGAGGATCATTAAGGTGTGTGTTGGCAAAATTCAGATTTAATGTTCTTCTGGGCTTCACCTCGCCATTCTTCCATGGATGCCATTTTTGCCCAGTGTTGTTCTGATAGTGGAGTCATGAACAGTGACTTTTTGTGACTTCCTGGATGAATTGTTGCAGGAATTTTGGAAGGTCGACCACTTCTGGGAAGGTTCACTACTGTGCCAAGTTTTTCCATTTGGAGATAAGGGCTCTTATTGTGGTTCTTTGGAGTCCCAGAGCCTTTGAAATAGCCTTCTTCCTAATCATATCTGGAATTTCTTTCAATTTTGGCATAGTGTGTTACTGGGTAAGACCTTTGAACCAACTTCATGCTATTGAAAAAGCTCCATTTAAGTGTTGATTTGATTGAACAGGATTTGCAGTAATCAGGTCTGGTTGCATCTACTTCAACTGAACCCCATTATGAATGCAGCCTCATAGATTTGGGGAATTAGTAACTATGGGGCAAATACATTTTCACACAGGCCCAATTGGTATTGGATAATGTTTTTGCCTCAATAAATAACATTATCATTTAAAAACATATTTTTTGTTTACTTAGGTTGCCTTTGTTTTATCTTAGATTTTGTTTTCATTTTTGACACTGTCACGAGGGAGACCTCAGAGAGTCCATGGAGGCGAATGCACATGCAGAACTTCTTTATTGAACACATCACAGGGAACAGGCTTAAGGAAACAGACTTAAGCCCAAAGTATACTTTAATTTTTACACATACACTAGGAACAGCATACAGTATGTGTGATGCAAATTTAGTCATCTGCAGAGTACGTGCATACTGTATGCGCACCGCCAGATTTTTCCAACCACGCGTACTTTGTATGCGCAAGGTCACACATGCGCATTTAATTCTTTTGCACTATTTAGTTGTTCCACAAGGTGGAAACAGTGACCCAGGGCTGTTGATTCTCAAGGTAGTCGAAGAAAAAAGGAATAAATGGAAGAGTTGGAAATGAGTGCAAGTTAGAGCAACAATGGATGGCTACATGAATGAGATATTGTACAAGGAGATTAGAAAGTACCCACATTTGTATAATTTGTGTTGCTATGATTCTTCTTCACTGTCATTCTTCACAATAGAAGACCTGCTTTACTGCTCTGTGCTGACTCTTGTAGACCAGGGGGAGTAGTGCACCTCCTGTGTACAAGTACATGTCAAATGGAGTATACTTTTAAAGGCTATGCGTACAACTGTGCGCATATGCTAGTGTATGTGTAAAAACATGAAGCATACTTTGGGCTTTAAGGGACAAACATGAGGAGTAGACACACTAGGAACCAGGATTATCAGACCTTAATAAACTAGAAAGTAAATACTAAGAAAAATGGTAAATAATCAAAAACATAGTTTTTGTGCAAATAACACAAACATAACAAACCCCAGAAACTCAAACATAACCTGACATGCGTTAATGCTCCAGCAACTAAGGAAGAAACACAGGGAACTTAAATAGAGCACTAACCAATCAGGGAAATCAGAAACACATGAGTATGGCTACACAGAAAATGGAAGGAGACAACAAAGGAAGAAGTTCTACACAGGGAACATGGGTGCCCTCTACTGGTCCAAGATGTAACTACCCCTGGGAGGCCATGACAGAAACAATTTAGTATGAGATATACACAAAAACGTCTGGGTTATGCATGTAACCCTGTTCCCTGAGAAGGGAATGAGATTTTAAATGAGCTTCATGCTGTGGGAAGCGGAATCTGAAGCTTGTGTATAATCACCCCTATTTATAGGCCAGGTGGTCAGGCGATGTGGCAATTAAGCATGTCGAGTGATATAAAAATGGCACCTGTGAATCACACCTTGAGCCATTATTACCTGAAGTGAAGACGCAATTCACAGGCATGCCCCACAAAGCTATACAACGACTTGTTCCCTTCTCAGGGAACAGGATTAGATGTGTAACCCAGACGTTCCCTTTCAAATGGAACTCAACATTTAGTTAGCTTCACGCTGGGGGAACGAGAATACCCACTCTGTCATACTGAGGGTATGGCCTGTACAAAAGATCCGCCCCCGAAGGTCACTGCAAGACACTCGAGCCCGGGGTGGAATGCATGTGCAGACTGTAATATCAAATGTATGAAGTGTAGACCACCCCGCCACAGCACACACATCCTGTAAGGGTACCCCTTTAGATAAAGCCTTTGAGGAGGATACCCCCTTAGTGGAATGAGCCCTTATGTCCAGAGGCGTTGTGAGACTGCACGCCTCATAAGCGATAGAGATTGCTTCCACTATCCAGTTAGAGACTCACTGCTTCGACGTAGCATCACCTCTAAAGTCCCTGCCAAAGCAGATCAGCAACTGCTCCAACTTACACCACAGGCTGGAGTGGTGGGCGTAAATACAGAAAGACCTTACTGGACACATTAAGTGAAATTTCTCGTTTCTTGTTTAGAATTTCTCTCATTCTGGTGTGAGGAACAGAGGAGGGCAGAAAGCTTGCAACACTACCATCTGGGCAGCAGACGTAGGCACTTTAGGAATATAATCCGGCCTAGGATATAGGAAGGCCTTGGCTAATCCAGGGGCAAAGTCAAGGCAGGAAGGGGCAACATAGAGAGCTTGTAGATCTCCTACTCGCTTGAGAGATGTCAGGGCCAGCAGAAGAGCTACTGTTAGAGTCAGAAGCTTCTCTGAGTCTGACTCTAAGGGCCTGTTCACACCGGGACATTATTTGCGGTGCATTATACGGTCCGTTTTTCACTGCGTATTTTTGTGTTCATATCCAGGCATTGAAAGAAAGTGCAAATTCACTCCCTGACAGTAGATGGCGCTTATTGAAAAGCAGAAATACCCCAATACATAAGGTGGCACTGCACAACTTTCTGTTTCCAACACCCGCTTATCACTGAGAAGAAGAAGAGAGCCAGTATTTACGTCTTTAAGCCGTTCACATGATTTTGCAAATTCGCTAAAGCACGTATGCATTTTTGCAAAATGTAAGGTATTTGGTGATTTGGCCACTGCAACAAATACTTCTTTAAGGATTTACCCTTAAAGTTTGAATTTTAAACAGTATACTCTTTAAATAAGTAATTACTTTAATTAATTCAAAGTCACAGCAATAGCATTCACATACTTCTGGGAAGACCCAGATTATTTTGGTTTTTTTTTAATCTATTTTTATGGGAGGGAGTGAGTATAAGGCAACTATTGGTGTGACCAAAAATGATAATGTCCCTGCAAATTGATGAAGTGTTGAATATGAATAGTCTTTTTTTTGTGGTCAATATGATAATACAAAGCTGCAGTAATGGGGCACTTAGCTATTTGAATAAGAGGTCAAGCATACTTACATGCATATATATGTCAGGTGAAAATTAAATACATTGGACTGTCAATCAGCAGATTATCATTTGCAGGGAAGAGACAAAGAAACAAACAATGATATTTAGTGTAGAAAACAACACTGAAAGAATTAAATGGATCATTTAGAATATATCCTTGCATTTTAGTGTCATCAAAAAATAAGCACAACATAAAAGATTGTATAGTACTTAGTATGTAATTTTGAATCTGGTACTTTCAAAGGATACCTTATTTATGTGTGTAGTGTAATGATCGGCTATGATGATGCCATGTGGGGTCAAGGGGTGTGGTCGCCACCCTGTTCTCCCTTTCTGTGACATACACATTGTGGTGTTGGTGCTGTCTCACGTTAATGTACCATCTTCGGGATGTTTACTCGGTTAATCATCATCTAATGACCGACCTGTAACCATGCATAAGCCTATGGTATCCTGCAGTGTAATAAATGAAGAACAGCACTTACACTTCGTGTCCGGCTGAGTTATATCAACTTTCCTGAGAAACCCGTGAGGATCTAGCCGGATCCTTACAATAGGCAGAAGGAATTTATTAGCAATGAGCATTTTATTTCACTTATGTCACTCATGCACTCTCACTAACATAGTGGGTGCTGGCATCTTCTTCATCTTCTTTTTTGGCTTCTTCTTCGTCTGTAAGATAGTTTTGTACTTGAGAGCCATGAAGTCGTACATTTATGTAACTTCAGCAGCTCCGGGCATGTGAACATAAGCGTGAATCTCGTTGGTCATTAACCCCCCGACGTTAAAAAAAATTAAGTTCTGACACCAAATGTTTTACAACTGGGTGTGAACACTCCCAGTGATGACCACTGGGGCGTTAAACGGACCTTTTTTCACTCAAAAATCGTCCCGGTGTGAACAGAGCTTAAGGGCTCAAATGGGGCACCAGACAGGCCTTCCAGGACCACAGAAAGGTCCCAGGAATGTATGCGTGATCTGCAGATGGACCTTGGCTACCTGACACCACGCATAAACCTCTATGTTAGAGGATGTTGCTCCACAGAGGCTTCATCAATAGGGGCATGGCTGGCCAAAATGGTGGCCACGTAGACCCTGACTGAAGAAGGAGCCAATCCTGCTGAGAAACGTCCTTGTAAGAATTCCAGGATTGTAGCTATGTCAACATGGTCAACATGTCAACATGGTCAACATGGGCTCTACAACCTCAGTTGAGAGACAAGAATCTATGAACTGGTGCCCCTCAGGGGCCAGACCCACAGTTTCCATAGTTCCAGCTGAAGGTGATAAATCAACTCTTAGGCTTGAGATAGTAGATCCCTGTGAATGGGAATCTCCCAAGGAGTGCCATCTAGCAGGAATATTATCTCTGAGAACCATATTCAAGCTGGCCAATAAGGTGCTACTAGCAGCAGATGTAGACGGTCTTGGCAAACTCTCGCTAGAACTTGTGGGAGCAGAGCAATCAGGGGAAAAGCATACAGATGTGACCTCAGCCACGTCTGCACCATGGCGTCCAGCCACAATGGTGCGGGATAAGTGAGGGTAAACCACAGTCGGCAGTCTGTTGTCTTCTTGGAGGCGAACACATCCACTTCCACTTGGCCGGACCTCTGCCATATGGACTCCACCACTTGTGGATGGAGTCTCCAATCCCCAGGCCTCAGCCCCTGCCTCAACAGGATGTCTGCCCCCACATTCTGGTTGCCCAGAATGTACATTGCACTCACTGACAAAAACTTTCCCTCTTCCCAAAGAAGAATTAGTTGTGCCTGCCTGAATCGGGGCGTGAACGTAACCCTCCCTGGTGGTTGATATATAAGACCACCACTGTGTTGTCGGTCACAACTAACACATGATGACCTCTCAACTGAGGAAGAAAGAATTTCAGTACTAGAAATACGGCCCACATTCCTAGTTGATTTATATGCCACTCCAGATTAGGGCCACCCCAGAGACTGTGAGCTGGACAGCTGTCTAAACCAATGCCCCAGCCTGTGAGGGAGGCATCTGTCATTACCGTCTTGTGATTAGGAGATGCCCCAAGAGTGTGACCCGAGGCTAAAAACCGGGGACACCTCTAAATTTTCAGAGCACGTAGGCATCGCCATGTGACACTGAATACTTTCAAGGGTTTTGTCCTTAGATGTCGGCGATGCCGTTAACCACTCCACTGAACCACTCCACTGAGCTGAAAGGTTCAACAGGGGCATCCAGCAGGGAGACCTTACCTTTATCCAGATCCTTACCTTTATTTTTATTACACCTTACCCCATCTCTGAAAAGTCGAGCCATATCTGCCTCTCTGCTGCAAGCAAACTACCCATTGAATGGTCCATATGATGGGCTGTTTGCTTGGTTGCCCGGAGAGACAAATCCGTGGTGCAGCGAAGCTGCCACTGCCTCAGGCCCAATTCCCTCCCTGTTGTTGAGCTCACTCAGCATGTCTGCTTGGTAGGCCTGCAAAACTGCCACTGTATGCGGTGACCCACAAGGGAGACCCACTGCTGCATAGGCTTTGCCAACCAAAGCTGAGGTGGCCTCAATTTTCCTGCCGTCAATGGAGAGAGGTAGTTCGCAAGCCCCTCCACCACCTTTGGTATAGCTAAATAACGTTGCTGACCGAATAATCCGTGGTTGCGGGGTTATAAACCAGGCTAGTGTATGGTTTTCCCCCAGAATCGTGATCTTTCATAATGCACTTCTGGAAAAAATAGAAGTTTTCTGTGGTGTGAGGGAGATTTATTTCCACTGGAGAGACAGCTCTTGTCCAGCCTGTGTTATGCTATGGTACCTGAGACTGAAGCAAGCACAGGTAGGAATGACTTCAAATTGCGAGGGTCAGGCAGAAAGCATAGTCACAAGGCAGGCAGAGGTCAGACTATCAGGCGAACAGGCAGTACTAGGCTTGTGCAGATAATCGTAGTCAGCAAACAGTGCAAATATCAAAACCAGGTTAGCAAATATGGACACTAAGGCTTGGTTCACGAGGCTGCTGAGCGTTTACTTCACAAGCTAGTAATGCTTTAACCGTCACTTAAATACTGTGTGTGTATGTGTGTGCATGTGTGTGATTGGCAGCAGGTGTATGGGAAGTGTAGTCCTTGTCGGCCATGTTTGTAGTTTGTGTTGCATTCTGGGAATTGTAGTTGCTGGTTTGCTGCAATGTGACAGAGCCCCCCCCACAAAGGGCTCACTCTGGGAGCCGAGTCCTTTCTAGGCCTACCCCGCCTCCGGGGTCCTGGTTTCGCTAGGTGAGCGGCATGAAAGTCCTTACACAGGTTTGGGTCCAGAATGTCCTGAGATGGGAGCCAGCACTGCTCCTCTAGACCATAGTCTGCCCAGTCGACAAGGTACTCCAGCTTGCCTCTCCTGCGCCTGGAGTTAAGTATGGTCTTGACGCGGTAGGCTGGTTGGCCGTCTATGTCTAACGGCTCGGACCCGGGATAACTGGTTTGAGGCGTGATACATGAAATGATGGGGTGATGCGGCTATGCTTGGGTAACTCCAGCCTGTACGAGTCATTGATTTGTTTGCTAATCCTGAAGGGTCCGATATACCTGTGGTTGAGTTTCTTGAAAGGGAATGGCTGCTTCAAGTCCTTAGTGGAGAGCCACACTCTGTCACCGGGTTGGTAATTGGGATGTTCCCTCCGCTTGGAGGTGCGTGTGGCCTGCACCAAATGTTGGTGTGCACATTCCCAAACCTGCTCACTCCTGTGGAACCATTCATCAACTGACAGTGAGTCGGTGGGGTTGGTGTTCCATGGAAATAATGGTGGCTGGTAGTCCAAGACGCACTGGAAGGGGGTGAGCTGCGTCGCCGAGTGCCGTAGGGAGTTTTGAGCATACTCGGCCCACCGGTGGAATCGGCACCAATGCTCTGGGTTCGTGGCACAAAATGTCCAGAGGAACCTACCGATTTCCTGATTGGCTCACTCCATTTGCCCATTAGCCTGTGGGTGGTACCCTGAGGTGAGGTTAACGGTGATGCCGATCTTCTCCATGAAACTGGCCCAGACTCGGGACATAAAATGTGGGCCCTGATCACTCACAATCTCCTGCAGGATCCAAAAGTACCTGAACATGTACTGAAACAATAGCTCAGCTGTGGTAAAGGCTGACGGGATGGCAGGTAGTGGGATGAGATGCAGGGACTTCGAAAATTGATCGACGACCACTTGGAAGGTGGTGTTACCCTGCGACTCCGGTAGGTCAGCGATGAAGTCTGTGGACAGGTGGGACCATGGGTGTGCTGGGATGGGCAGGGGCTTAAGCTTGCCACTGGGCAGTGTCCGCGGTACCTTGGCCTGGGCACACGTAGAGCATGAGCACACTATATGCTGCACCTCCCTGGACATGTTGGGCCACCAGTACTTATCGGCCAACAGACAGTAGGTACGGTGTACTCCCGGGTGTCCCGTAGCCACCACCGTGTGGGCCCAGGTAGTGAGCTCCAGCCGGTGTTGTTCCGGGACAAACTGCTTCCCAGACAGACACGCTGCAGGGATTTGCGACCTTGAAAGGCATGTTAGGGCCTGATCCAATGCCCATTCGATAGCACTGACGACGCAGGAGGGGGGCAGAATATAATCCACATGGTCGACTCGGCTCTCCATACTTTGGAGCCGCGACAGGGCATCGGCCTTGGTGTTCTTTGATCCTGGCCTATAGGACAAGGTGAACTGGAACCTGGAGAAGAACAGGGACCAGCGGGCTTGGCAAGGTATGAGACGTTTGGCCGTATGTACTCCAGGTTTTTATGATCGGTGAAAATAACAAACAGGTGTGTGGCACCCTCCAGCCAATGCCTCCATTCCTCCAGAGTGAGTTTGACCGCCAAGAGTTCTCTGTTCCCCACGTCATATTTGTGTTCCACCGGGGATAGTTTACGGTAAAAGAAAGCCACGGGGTGAAGTTTTGGTTTGTCTCCTAATCTCTGTGATAGGATGGCCCCCACTCCTGCTTCTGAAGCATCGACTTCCATGACGAAGGGCTTGGAGGGGTCAGGGTGTTTTAGGATGGGAGCAGTAGTGAAGACTTTCTTTAGATTGTTCAATGCTTCTTGGGCAGCTGGGGTCCTCGGCTTGCCACGTAGGAGGGACGTCAGGGAGTGTGCCATTGTGCTAAACCCTCTAATGAACCGTCTGTAAAAGTTGGCAAAGCCTAGGAACCGTTGAAACTCCTTGACAGTTCGTGGCATGGGCCACTCCACCACCACCTGAACCTTACTTAGCTCCGTGATGACCCCCTTCGGGCCGATGACATATCCCAAGAAGGAGATCACGCTTCGATGGAACTCACACTTTTCAGCCTTTACATAAAGCTGATGCTGCAGGAGACGGTGCAAAACCTGCCGGACATGGCCGACATGCTCCTCTAGGGATGCAGAGTATACTAGGATGTAGTCAATGTATGTGATGATGCTCCTCCCCAGCATGTCTCTTAGAACATCATTAATGAGACTTTGGAACACTGAGGGGGCATTAGAGAGCCCATAAGGCATGACTAGGTACTCGTAGTGACCTGAGGTGGTACTGAAGGCCGTTTTCCACTCATCCCCCTCCCGGATGGAGACCAGGTTGTAGGCACTGCGTAGGTCCAGCTTGATGAAGATGGCCGCTGACCTTAGTTGTTCGAGGGCTGCGGGATTATCTGCGGTGGGCTGGTTCCTGGTAGGAGCTCAATTGCGCAATCATAGGTGCGGTGTGGTGGTAATCTGCTCACCCTCTCCTTGCTGAATACTTCCATGAGGTCATGATATTCAGGAGGAACTCGGACTGGAACAGGTGGAGTGGGACTCTCCACTGTCGTGGCTGCCACCGGGATAATTGGGGATTGCAGGCAGTTATTATGGCAGTACGGAGACCACTGGATGACTTGTTTGTCCACTCAAGAAACCTGGGGATTGTGGAGCTCCAACCATGGGAGGGCTAAAATGACGGGATGCCGGGCTGAGACAGTGACGTATAGGACTAAGGTTTCACTATGGAGGGCACTGACCTGGAGTACAAGAGGTGCTGTAGAGTGAGAGATGATCCCTCCTCCTATGGGGGACCCATCGCTGGACTGGAAGTGACGTGGCTGGAGTAGTGGACGAATGGGAAGGTTTAGGTCGTGCACTGTCCTCTGATCGATGAAGTTACCGGCTGCTCCTGAGTCAGTCAGCACTGTGAGCACAGTAGACACCCCTGAGTGTTCAATCATAACAGGTAGCATGAATACATGAGTAGTACGTAATTGGTTGGAACTCACCCTTGGTGCCGGGGTCTGTTGTTCTCGCTCTCCCTGGAGGACTGCAGCGTCTTGAGAGGGGACTGACGGACGAGGTGGCTGTCCTCTCCACAGTAAAAGCAGCGGAACTCTCGGCGACACCTCTCCCTCTCCTCCTCGCAAAGCCGAACTTGCCTGCACTGCATGGGCTCCACAGCTGCTCCTTGCACGGGAACATTGGGCTCACGCAGCGCCGGGCGGTTGGTCTGGCGCAACCGGTCCAGATGAATCGCAAGGTCGAGGGAGAGTTGTTCATCCTGACAGGTTAACTCCTTCACCAGTTCTGGGTTCAGTCCCTGACGAAACGCTGTCTTGAGGGCCGGTTCGTTCCATCCGCTTCTTGCCACGATGGTACGAAACTCGAGAGCATACTCCACAGCATCATGTGTGCCCTGCGTTATTCTCATGAGTTCCTGTCCTGTCTCCCATCCGTCGTGAGAGTGATCAAAGGCATGCCGTAAACGTGTAATGAACTGCTCTAGTGAAGCGATAGTGCCACCCTCCCTCTCCCACACTGCTGTAGCCCATAACAAAGTGCATCCAGTTAAGAGCTCCAGGAAGTGTGTGATGTTGTGATCTCCGGCATGTCCAGGTAGCTGGCGAAGAACAGAGAGCATTGTAGCAGGAACCCTTTACATCGCTCTGGCTCTCCAGCATACCTTTCCGGCGTCGGCAGCGGAGGAAACTGCGCAGGGGACGGCGTGGAGCATAGCACGGATTGAGACAAATAAGCCACTTGCTGGGTTAGGATAGATAGCTGGTTTTGGTGGACGTTTATTGCTCTGCTGTGGCTGTCTAAGGCTTGATGCCATTTTGGCTCACCTGCTGCTTCTATAATGTGGCGAAGTAATCTGTTATGCTATGGTATCTCAGATGGAAGCAAGCGCAGGTAGGAATGACTTCCAAATGCGAGAGTCAGGCCGAAAGCGTAGTCACAAGGCAGGAAGTGGTCAGACGATTTGGTAAACAGGCAGTACTAGGCTTAGGCAGATAATCGTAGTCAACAAACAATGCAAATATCAAAACCAGATTAGCGAATACGGAAACTAAGGCTTGATTCACGACAGAAACGAGGCTCCTGAGCATTTACTTTGCAAGGTAGTAATGCTTTTACCGACACTTAAATACTGTGTGTGTGTGTGCGCATGTGCGTGATTGGGTGCAGGTGTCCATGATCAGAACTCGGGAGAAGGTGCGCGCGTGTGTGTATGGGAAGTGTAGTCCTTGCCGGCCATGTTTGTAGTTTGCGTTGCATTCTAGGAATTGTAGTTGCTGGTTTGCTGCGACGTGACAGCCTGCCATGAGCCACTTCCTCTTTCCCAGGCCAGTCTAGATTAAGTTTTTCTACTGCCCTAGTAATCACTTCAAGCAGCTCTTTAAATGCTTGAGAGCTGTTCTCCATTTTTAGTATAATGGCTCCCCCCTCTGGCTCCTCAGAAAGTCAGAAAGGGTGTTTTGGCATTCCATAACGGAAGGGAGAGATTGGAGGGGGGGGCGCAAATTGTTTTCAAAATAAAAAAACACAGAAAGGGCATCATTTGGGTACTCTGTGTATTTTATTGTTTTTCAAATAGATGGGCATAAATGGAAAAACCCCTCTGTATTTTCTTTTTGCTGGGGAGAGGCAGAGCTTAGCCTGCCTTTTATCTAGCTGTCACTGCAGACCAGTTTTGCCAACTTAGCGACTTTTCAGACCCCTTTAGCGACATTTTTGCAAAAAAATTTAAAAAGCACGTAGCGAAAAAATCTAGCGACTTTGTGGACAAACCTTAGCAACTTTCAAAATGTCGGCAGTACTGTCCTGCAAGCGTGAGGTTTTGTGTTCCTGCTGCACTCTCACCTCTCTCTGTGTCTGCTCTGTTCACTGAGTGGCTGAGAGCAGGAGATTTAACAGTGTCATGGCTAACGAGACGCCCCCTTCGTCCCAATTTACATCATTCGTATGCGAATGTTTTTAGAATGTAATGCACCATGAGGTTAACCTTACCCTCAGAGCTCCGGCTAGAGACCTACGGGGAGGTCTCAGCTCCAGAGCCCCAGCCCAAGGTCAACGCGGCGACCACGGAGCTCCCTGCCTGAGGTCAACATGGCGACCTCAGAGCTCCGGCTGGAGACCTAGGGGGAGGTCTCAGCTCCGGAGCTCCAGCCCGAGGTCAACAAGGCGACCTCGGAGCTCCCGCCTGAGGTCAACATGGTGACCTCAGAGCTCCAGCTGGAGACCTACAGGGAGGTCTCAGCTTCAGAGCTCCAGCCCGAGGTCAACCTGGCGACCTCGGGGCCCCAGCCTGAGGTCAACATGGCGACCTCAGAGCTCCAGCTGGAGACCTATGGGGAGGTCTCAGCTCCGGAGCTCCAGCCCGAGGTCAACCTGGTGACCTCAGGGCCCCAGCCCGAGGTCAATGAGGCGACCTTGGAGCCTCCAACTGAGGTCAACATGGCGACCTCAGAGCTCCAGCTGGAGTCCCACGGGGAGGTCTCAGCTGCTGAGGAGGCCACCCTGCTGTCCTGTCCCACCGAGGAAGCTGTCCCGCTGTCCTGTCCCACCGAGGAAGCTGTCCCGCTGTCCTGTCCCACCGAGGACGTCTCTCCGAGCTCCAGCCCCGCAGAGGACGTCTCTCTGAGCTCCAGCCCCGCAGAGGACGTCTCTCTGAGCTCCAGCCCCGCAGAGGACATCTCTCCGAGCTCCAGCCCTGCAGATGACATCTCTCCAAGCTCCAGCTCCGCAGAGGACATCTCTCCGAGCTCCAGCCCCGCAGAGAACATCTCTCTGAGTTCCAGCCCCACTAAGGACGTCGCACCGCGTTCCAGCCCCGTTGAGGTTGTCACCCCGAGCTCTAACGCCATGGTGGACGTCGCTCCATGCCCCAGCCCCACTGGGGGCAGTGCTCTGCCTGTCTGCTGCCCGGCGGAGGCCGCTCTGTTTCCTGATGTAGCGAAGGACAGGTTACACAGGGGACCAGGACTGCTGTTGGAGAGGGTTGTTCTTTGGCGCTCCGGGAGGAGTGCCTTTGGAGGGGAGTTCTGTCACGATCTCGCGGGCAGTTGGCGCTGCGGCAACAATGTGCATGGAGAGCCTGAGAGCGCGCGTGCATGTGCTTTAAGTGCGCATGGACGATAGGACTTTGTTTACAATGGACATGTGCACTTGTTTTGGTTTCTGTTCTTTCCCCTCTCTGTTTAGTTATTGGCGGAGGTGCGAGGGTGTGTTTTCAATTGTTAACAGCTGTCAGCAGTTAAGGTAAATGTCATTAGTTATTTAAACCCCTCGCGATGCTGCGCACTTCGCACAGTATTACAGGTTTCATGTTTGGTTTCATGTTTCACGCCTCGGGTCTAGTTAATGTGTAGATGTAAGCATTTACATGTGTAATGGTGCCACACGGTAATGTTTCCATGCCTTGCTCTGATTTCATGTTTCACGCCACGGTTCTAGTTCTATGAGTAAATGTTTAAATGAGTTTGATGTATAATTGTGCTACACAGTAGTGTTTCCATGTCTTGCTATGGTTTCCTGTTTCACGCCTCGGTTCTAATTCTATGAGTAAATGTTTACTTGAGATTAATGTATAATTGTGCTATGCAGTAGTGTTTCAAGTTCTAGTTTCACGTTTCATGCCTCAGTTCTAGTTTATGTTTTGACCTCGTTTCCCGTATCGTGTATATTGACTTTAGTGGATAATAAAGACTTTGATCCTGCACTTGCTTCCTGTTCCAGTCTCGGATCGTAACACTTTGTCCCAAAGTCAATGGGTTTTTTGAATGGAATTTTGGTTAAAACCCTGAAATAAGGTCTGTGGTGAACACAAGCTCAAAATATTTTCATGTTTTCTTCTACGACATAAAATAAACCAGTAATACCCCACTCGTGAGTTTTTAAAGCTGTTACATGTATTGAAAAACACACAAAAAAAGTAGTTGCTAACATGTTGCTAAATGAGACTACAGACGTTGTCGGGGACATTAAACGTCATCATGCCGAACAGGAAAAAACTTTGCAGATAAACTGGTTCAGGTATGTTGTGCACAATTCCCAAAAAAAAAAAAGTGGATGAAGATTCATCCACAGAGTAAATCCATATTATGGAAAATGTTTTTAAATCAAGTTTGGAAAAGTTGTCAGA
>JANDJT010000012.1:25759091-25770011 GCA_024331685.1 Stegophilus panzeri | reverse complement strand
GGGGAGCTTTAGTTACAAAAGTTTGAGAACCTCTAGTTTAAAGTAATAGGCTTACTTCAATGTGTGAAAGTTTATCTACAGCATTTAGCCTATAGTATTTGGGGTGACTACCACTGAATCCAATATCAAAGTTATAATGGAAGCCTCATAAAAAACAAAAAACAAAAAAAATAAGAATAATTGTTGCATTCTGTCAGTAAACATGCTCTACAAAAATATTTCACATATGTGTTTATTGACTTTCCCAAAAGACTTCCAACATAAGTATGTTTTGTTAAAAAGGTTTTCTGTTCAGTTTTCAGTAGAGGGAAATGTGTCCTTGTTTATGGCATGCCATACACTACAGATACAATAAATAGATATTATGTGGACAGCTTAGGTAGAGGGACCAGTTTAATCATTCTTATGATTTCATTTGTTAAACAAAGATACAACAATTCTCTACTCAGTTCAACTGCTAACTTATATGGGATATATGAACTAGGCTTGCGCGATGTGACATTTACTCTGATTATATTATTACCAGACCTGCCAAGCTTTATGCATTTTGTGTAGGAGCTCTTCCATTTAACATCAGAGTATGCTAGTATGCTAGCAGTTATCACTCAAAAATATGCCAAGAGCATTTTTTTCTCCCCAGTGAAACAGATGAGTCAATCATCATATTAGTCTGTGTTAACGTTTGAAATACATGTTTTGAATTCTCCAATATTAGTCAACAAAAGCTGGAAGCCCAACCCCTTTCTCTTATCTCACATGCCCTTGTTAGACTCACTTATTGCCAAGATAAATGGAGAATGTTTTAAGTTCATTAATATGAAATAAAATCTATCATCATATGTTCAGTTTAGCTAACTTTAAAGAAGCATATACTTAACATCAGTTAATTATATTTATTATGGACACCACCAAAACATTGTGCCCAAAAAAAAAGGACAAAAAAATGGCATGTAACAGAATAAAGCAGGAAAATTTTGACTTAAAAAAGTTTAAATAGGTGTACAGTGTATCTAATACTTTACAAGTAATGTTAATTGTGATTATAATTAGAAGGTGCTTAAATAAGCTGTGGGTTGTTTTTTTTTTGTTTGTTTGTTTGTTTGTTTGTTTTTTGCTCTTCTGCACCTTTAAGGGGTCAGATCCATTGAGCAGCCAATCAACAGTGAAAAATGTCAGCCATGTGGACATGTGACAACAGCTTTGTAAAATAACCATATTGAAAATGTACTGCAATGTTTTTTTTTTGTTTTTGTTTTTTTTTTAATGTTTACTATTCAATATCACAGAACCACCTTAAAATCCAGCATCCAGATGAGTTTTTGTGATTGCCACTAGATGGCAAGCAGTTCCAGATGACAATATTTTTTAAATGATAACTCATGAACAGGTAAAAATCACACAAGCCTAATATGAAAATATTTGTTTCATGAATGAAACCCATATCATTCTTATGACTTGATTCAGAAAACAGAACTATTTGTTATACATATTTTGTTACACCAGACCAGAAATATTCTAGATGTTTTCAGAACAATAACTTAACACACATTGGGCTGGGAGGAGAGTGAGACTAATGTTTCATTAAATATATTGATATATGTACTTTCTACAATGAACATTGTGTGTGCTGAAAAATCTTTGTAACATGTGCCCATTTGATGTTAGTGTTTATTAATGCATGCTCTGTAATCTGCTGCAGCTCAGCTCCAGATTTAAGGAGTGTGAGATGCAGTCCTCCCCCACTGCTTCTCTGGCTCACACTCTGGCTTTGCACATTGTGACCCAGATTCAGTGCATGTTTCATGGGCTTCAGAACCAGTGACAGTGTTTCACATTGGCTATACCTTGGAAAAGTGTGTATATACACCCCACTATAGCTCCAGATGGAAAGAGTGTGAGATGCAGTCCTCCTCCACAACTCACTCTGTGGCTCGGCACATTGTGACCTATAATCAGGGCACGTTTCATGTGTTTCTGATCCAATGACAGTGATTTACATTGTGTGTACCTCCAGAACTGTGCAGCAACACACAAAAAATACAGAAATATGCCGTACAAATGGTAACTAAAGTGCAATAGTGTAAAGGCCTCAGCATCTTCAATGCCGAGACAACGTTTGTGTGGGTTGGGCACACTGCTTACAAGCTGCTTGCTACAGTTTCGTATTTCTATTGGAGCATACAATGCCTCTACTAATATTGGCACCCTTGGTAAATATGTCTTCATTGTTTAACCTTTTGATCTTTTGGTTATAGAAAATTCACAAAAATACTCTGCTCTCATGGATAGCAAACAATTGCAAACAAAACAGGTTTATTCAAAAAAATATATTTGTTAAATATAGGTGTGTAACAATTATTGGCATCCTTTTAGTCAATACTTTGTGCTACCTCCCTTTGCAAAGATAACAGCTTGTCTTCTCCTATAGTCTTCTACTACAATGCCTGATGAGGTTGGAGAATACAGAATCTCTCCAGATCCTTCAAATTTCGAGGTCCACACTGGTGGAATCTCCTCTTCAGTTCACCCAACAGGTTTTCTATGGGGTTCAAGTCAGGGGACTGGGATGGCCATGGCAGGACCTTGATTTTGTTGTCGGTAAACCATTTTTGTGTTGATTTGTATGTATGTTTTGGATCATTGTCCTGCTGGACGATCCAACCAGGATCATTTCATAACCCTCCATTTCTTCTTTTTGAGCCATTCCTTGGCGTATTTGCTAGTGTGCTTAGGATCTTTATCCTGTTGAAAGGTCCACTTTCAGTTAAACTTCAACTTTTGGACAGATGGCCTCGCATTATCTTCAAGCACTCTTTGATATGACGCAGAGTTTATAGTTGAATCAATGAATGCAAGCTGTCCAATCCCTGAGGCAGCAAAGCAAACTCAAACCATAACAATTCCACCACCATGCTTCACAGTTCGTATGAGGTGCTTCTCCTGAAAAGCTGTCTTTGGCCAGGGGCATCGCTGCACCCTTTTTTTCGGGGCATGAGCCCCAGTAAAATGTCTGAAAATAGGCTTTTCTATTCATTGGACGTTATCAATTACATCATTTTAATTATTTAAACCATGAAGGCTTATTGTAATGCCAGCTGAAGCAAAAATATCCTGTGCATCCTCTTCAATCATATGCCCCTCCCCCTCACTGTGCTTGTGCTCCCTTCACCTTCCCTTGCCCCATCACCGTGGAAACCTCCACTTGCAGTCAGATGCTAATTCATAATACGACATTGGAGCTGACGAGAGGTAACAACCAGATTAATGCTTATCTCTCTGCTAATGAGTAGTATGTGAATTTGTATTTAGTTGAATGAGGACATTCCATTTTCCAGATCTAATTTACTTGGCACAGATTTAATCGATAATGCTAGCTTGTTAACTGCTAAAAGAATGCTTGCTTATCTCTTCTAATTTGGCATTCTGCCAAAAACAATGTGATTTAGATATCATCAGTGAAGACGTTTTGAAGTGATTTGTTCATTTAGGGGGCTAGTAGGTTAGTTTACTCACAAAAATGCTAATCAAGACACCTGCCTGTAATTTTCAAGTAATCCTGAAGACTTTGGTTATATTTTTCAAGTGTATTTGATTATGAATGGAGCTAAATGCTGTAGGAGCGGAACTGCCGATCCCGGGTTTAGAAGATAATTTCAGCTTCAGTGGCCTCTTCCAGTATTTACACAGTCTGGAATTTGTGTAAACAAAACATAATTAATTTGTTTTTGGGGCTCTGATGGACCAGGATTGGAGAGGGTGGATTTTAAATGCAATGAAAATGTTTATATATTTGTTGTCTTATACACAAATTATTTCAAAAGTCACATCTGTATTTTTTATTTCAGAAAATTATTTCTTCTCTTGTCTTTTTGAACAGAGTGTATACCTCTGTGTATTTATTTCAGAAATTTTTATAGAAATTAGGTATGTTCAAGTAAAATAAAATGTAAACTTGCACTGATTAAGTTAATGTTGTTAGTAGCCTAATTGTTTAAAAATAACCATGATAAAACAGTTCCAAGGTATTAAAATATGGAGTTTGTCATTGTCATTAACCAAACAGTAACCAGTTTTGATACCTAAAAAAAAAGTTTACATAGGCAATTTTATCAAAGCCCTTTACAGTAAATTAAAATGTAAAATTCAACTATTGCAATGATCTGCAGCACATACTTATTTTTTTTTTATAAATACTTATTTATATTTGTTATTTAATATGTTTAAAGAAAAGAAATAAATAAATACTACTCCCAAAGTCACCGGAATTTAATGCTTTGGTGCTGTTTTTTGCAACAACAAAAAATAATTGGGGGCAGGGGGCATGCCTCTAAACCCACCTAGAAATGTTTATGTACTTCCATAAAATTCTTGGGGGGCCTATGCTCCAGTAGTGATCAAACTCTAGAAACACCTCTGGTCTGCACCAAACATGTCTGCTGTTACTGTGTCCAAACAACTCTATCTTTGATTAGTCTGTCCAGAGCATATTATTCCCTGGCCTTTGATTATATGCTGATTGGCAAACTGTAGTCTTGCAAAGGTTTTTTCCTAGCACACCTACCATCCAGGTTAAATTTCTACAATCTCTTTCTGATTGTAGAAACATGCACTTTGACACCGACAGTTGCAAGACTTACTAGCAGATCCTGTGATTCAATTTTGGGGTCATTGGAGACTTCTTTTTGCATCAGACAGTCTGCTCTTGGGCTGAATTTACTGGGATGGCCAGTCCTGGACCAATTGGCAGTCGTTTGAAATCTGCACCATTTGTAGATTATTTTCCTTACAGTGGTATGATGTATTTCAAGTAATTTGGACATATTTTTAACTCCTTGCTAGACTCATACGCATCCATAAAGTTTTTTTCTGAAGGCCTTGCAGAACTCTTTAGATTTTGGCATGATGACACCATACACCTCAATAACAAAGGGAACACCAGACACTGTACATGAGAGGGATATAAATAAGACAGGTTCCACCTGCACTCCCTAAGCAGGTTCTGATCACTGGCACCCAATCTTTAACACCTGATTCAAATTATATGGATTTGAATGTGTAATAAATGTAGGGGTGTACTTATTTTTTCCAGGTGACTGATCTCTTATGTTAATTTAAATTGGGAAAATTACTACAAAATGACGATTTTATGTGACATTTGATAGGGTGTAACACTTTTATTAATAGGCACTGTTTAAAAGAGGATCAAATGTTTGCTTGTCCAAATACGTAAAAATAAATAAATACATATTTTAAAAACAGCAACAACAACAATTTCCATGGGGTGTACATATTTTTTCACATGACTGTATATATACCGATCAGGCCATTTTAAATTAACTCTTTGCCTTTCCTCATTGCTTTGATCATTTGTCTCACTGGGCACAGCAAATAAAGGGGAATAGTGGTTGTACAAGTGCAAAGGAGGTAGAAAAAATGCTTAGAATTGCATAAGTGAATAGTGGCTACAATATACAGAGCAGTCATAACATTAAAACCACCTGCCTAATTTTTTGTAGGACCCCTTGTGCTACCAAAGCAGCCCTGAATACTGCTGCCAAGAAGGGGTGTATTTGGTCTGCAGCAATGTTTAGGTAGGTGGTATGTGTCAAAGTAACATCCACATGAATGCCAGGACCCAAGGTTTCCCAGCAGAACATTACCCAGAGTATCACACTGCCTCTGCCGGCTTGCCTTCTTCCCATAGTGCATCCTGGTGCCATATCTTCCCCAGATATGCGATGCAATCACACCCGGCCATCCACATGATGTAAAATAAAACATGATTCATCAGTCCAGACCCATTGTAGGCACTTTCGGTAGTGGGCAGGGGTCAGCATGACCAGTCTGTGGCTACGCAGCCCTATATGTAGCAATCATAGCCATCATGAACTTTTTCAGCCATTTGTGCTACAGTAGCTCTTTTGTGGGATCAGACCAGATGGGCTAGCCTTTGCTCCCCACATGCATCAATGAGCCTTGGGTGCCCGTGACCCTGTCTCCAGTTCACTGGTTGCCCTTCCTTGGACCACTTTTGGTAGGTATGAACCACTGCATATTTGGAAAAACCCACAAATACTGCCGTTTTTGGAGATGCTCTGACCCAGTTATCTAACCATCATTTGGCCCTTGACAAAGTCACTCAGATCCTTATGCTTGCCCATTTTTCCAGATTCCAAAACACATCAACTTTGAGAAAATTTTATTTCATTTAATGACTGTTCACTTGCTGTCTAATATATCCCACCCCTTGACAGGTGCCACTGTAATGAGATAATCAATGTTATTCACTTTGTATTGTTCTCTTTAAATGTTTGCTTTCCCAAGCATGAATGTAGATAAACAGCAAGCCAAACTCTGTTCAAGAGCCAGGATATGAGTGTCTTGCTCCTTTAATGATTCAAAGTGCAGTTTACATTGTTAGAAACACGGCCACTGAACCGAGTAAAAAGCCATTGCATTCGTTAGAGTTTAGAAGGGGGATTGACTCAGATGCGACATAAAAATATTTCAAGCCTTCACCGTGCCATGTGCTTGCTGCTTCCTGTTACCCAACATGCAGTGCTTGCGAAAAGACGTCACAATAAGAGTCCTCGTGTATAAATTTACAGAATAATGGCAGGTAAAACAGAACTTGTACAGAATATTAAAAAAATAAGAAAATATAATATTTATAAATGCAAATGTCCATAATAAACTATACAGAGCCTATTTGGTACATTTGGGACCTCAAAACTTTAAGAAAAGAAAACACTGTGTAAGATAAGTGGTATGGAAAATAGATTTATGGACTTCTTTAAATTATAGACAGAAAACTCTGGTATAACAGGGTGGACAATTAATAGATAATTATTTGCTTAAAAGTAGCTCTTTTTAACATTTCCTTTTTACATAAAATAAAAACACTATGTAAAAATAGTTAACAACATGCAAAAACAGCAATTAAACACAGCTTAAAACTTCTAAATAACAAGACATTATATATCATATAATAATGAAACCTTGTAGTGCACAGTCTTGCATGTAACAGTAACCTACTTCCATGTGATTTTTCATGTTGGAATGACTGCTTGTTCTCTTGCATTAAGTATACTATCTGGTCATCTGTATACCAGTTTATATAGATTATATAGAGTTTATACCAGCTTAGACTCGGCCAGAAGTATTTATTGCATCTGTTGTGGTACATGCATTTTACCATGACAATGCTCGCTTCGTTCATTTACAATAAAATCTTGTTTTGTAGGTATTGGCTCCTCCTTTCAGGAACAGAATCTTGGTGTTCCTTGTAATGCCTCTGTATCTCAGCAGCACTTAAGGGCATACTTTCAGAGATACACATTGAATATCAATATTTCTATCATTCAAACCAAACAAAAATGATAAAAGCTAACACACATACAGTACATAGATAAACTATTTAAATAGTATACATTGTTATGCGCATGTCCACCCTGTTAGGTCTTTGTTGCTAAAGTGGTGGACCAATATATGGTGGACATTCTGACAAGACATTAGCCATTACACACTGTGTGAGCAAGACCAGGTTAGCATAAAAATTAACTCAGGGTGGAAATTGTTTTCTGTGGAATTTCCTCTAACAGGGTGGACATGTTATGGTTGACCATATCAGACTAATAGAATAAAATGAGGAAAAATAAACAGTAAAATGTCAACTTAGGTGTTCACCTTCCAAAGTTGTTTACCCTCCAAAAAGATGATGTGAGCTCCAGAAAATGATGCAGTTATACAAGACAGAGCTTCATTTAAAGAGACAGTAACCAGACTTAACAAGGTAAACAATACTTTAAGTGACAAGTGAGAAACCCTTATAATCATTGGTTAAATACAACAAGCTGTGGCAGTAAATGTATAGTTTAGAAACAAAGCTATTAAAACAATATGAAAACACTAAAACATTTTTATGATTATATTCTATATTCATCTCAGAAATACAACGCAAATATATTAATGCAGAAATATGATCCCTGGGTACATGGGAAAGCCTTTACTGTCTGATTAATTAAAAAAAAAAACTGTGTAAAACGTATACTACGTTATGTTTAACATTCAAAAATTGTAGAATTTAAAATTGATATTGTTAAAACAATTACATAAAAATACATGATCTATGCTGCACACGCGCACACCCGCAGACAAGCTGACTAATTTCTCATTAACTACATTTCATTAATAGTTTAAATTATGTCTCTTTCTATTTAACTACATATTACTAATGATTAGGCTAAAATTATTTACAATCCTATATACCGCTGTCTGTTTTGACAGCGCGAGCACACGCGCCCCGCTCCACACGCACCGAGCCGTGCGCGCGCTTTGTGCGAGTCCGCGCCTGCGCGACGATTTCGCCGAGTTTGACGGTCGGTTTGGACGTTGGAAATAAACAGTACACAAAGGCTAGTTTTTTTATGACCGCGTAAATAAAAAGAGACCTGTCCTCCACTGCTGGAGGATTTGGGGGACCTTTTTTGGCGGGGTAGTCATGGCGGGGGTGGGAGCGAAGGGGAAAAGGACAAGGATCCCGGGTTTATGTTGGAAAACCTGCTACTTTCACGTCGTGTTTTGGGTCGTATCTGTGTGTGGAGAGGAGAAGAGCTTTGTGGTGGAGGTAGGTGACAATGAACACACTGTGTTGTCCATATTGAGTCTTAAAGGCTTTGCCAAGCATCAGCTCCTCTTTAATAGAAAGAACGATTCTTTAATAGAAAGAATAAATAAATAAATAGATAATCCAACGAATTACACGAATAGCCTGAAATGTAGACGAATATAGATGAAATGATCAATTCCCTGTAGCCTGTTATGCATATCTTTGATGTGTTTGGCAGCGTTTTGAAAAGAATACAGAGCTTAAATCTTTTTAAAACACATGGGAAATGGTATTAACTATCCCTTAACACACAAGCGGACCCACAGAATACGACAGTGGGCTTGTGTATTACTTGAACGAACCAATTAATGTTATCTATAATTTACTATAAACACCAGCAGGATACGCCATCGCCAACGACTGCATTTACAGGAGTGACAGGCACACAATCCTGTACACAATATTATATTTGTGCTATCGCGGACTACTAAACCATTATGTATCACTTCCCTATTCTACATAAAAAAAAATAGCCTATTTAATTTTATCTATGTCATGGTGAATTAACACACAGAGAACGTGTTTGCGTTTAGGCTATCAGCATACATCCTGCTGATCATTTCTATTGTTTATATTCTGTAGTACATTTGGTCACGTTTAGTTGTAAACTGGCACTGGTTTTTCCTTTATGTGAAGCAGAAGCTATATTCTTTTGCCTTTAATGGTTCCAAATATAGTATCCTACGTAATTTATGACGCTGCTGTGGCTGCCATGGGGCTCGACTGACTTCCAAACCGTATACAACTAATAATGTGTGCTTCGGGCAAATGATTTTAGTGTGGCATTATAGAAACTGGGTGAGCGTAGCTTCTTCTTGTTATTATTGTTTTTGCTCCCGTTGTTATTCATACATTACAGAATATGCGACGTCATATCGTTGCGTATATTATTCTATTTTATTTGTTTATCTTGGATCGTCACATATTCACATGTGTCGTTAGGGAAAAGAATTATCATTATTAAAATTATTTATTAAATTAAATTCAATTACATTTAATACTTAGGCTATTTAAAAAAAATAATTAAAAAGAAATTTTAAAAACTGTAAAAAGATAATGCAAATGATCCAAATCTGACATCTCTGAAAGGTAACCTAGTTGACTGTGTTGACATTATTTATCAGGTCATTGTGCCTGAGATCCTCAAAACACAATAAGTAGTATATTTCAAAAACAAAATTTGTCATTTTATTGAAGCTGTGTAGGGTGTAATCTGGCAAATTAGATAGATACTCAGAAAAAAGATGTCAGACGAAATACTACTGGCATTAAATATACTACATGAAAAGCCATAACACCCTCCATTTTATTATTTGTTTTTGATGATGAATTGTTTACTCCAAATGTTTTCTTTACACATGCCATGCCTTTATAGGTTAGTACCACACTGCCACATCAGTAGGTGTGAGAAAACACATGTTACTATAAGCCACAAAATGACACGGTAATTTTTATATGCCTGTGTGTTGGAAAAGACACATTTGATGCTATTACTTTTTTTACATATAGCCCTGGCATTACTAGAAACAATCTCTTAACCTTAGAATGCATGAACCAAAAAACTTACACTAATGCATAACATAAAGTGTGTCAAAATGACTTGTATGATCTTCAATGACTTCAATGGCTTTCTGCAAAAAAAGTGTCTTGTTAATTAATTTTTTTAATGGATGATACACAGATGTTTTAATTTTTTTTTAATTTGTTTACTTGCCTAGTACATATGCAGTACAAGATAAAATAAAATGTTAAAATGCAGTTTAACTTTTTCTGAACTAACTCTGAACAAATTTAGTACTACTGTAATGCATGTTGTAGTCAGAACTTTTTCTTCTCACATATCTTGCAGATAATGTGAGAATGATCTTTGCAGACAGGGACAGAAAATCTCACACAAAAGGTTTGCACCTTTCTGTCCATAACTGTTGGGCAGAATATGGATGAATCATTCAATGAGTGTATGTATGTATGTATGTATGTAATGTACCCGCTAAGAACTAGGGATGTCATGATACCAAAAATCTAGTAGTTGGTACCGATACCACCAAGAGTACACGATACTCGATACCAAAGTCGATACCACGATGTGGTATAAAAATAAAATTAAAAAATTTTTATTAAAAACTCTCCTGGCTAATATTGGGAAAAAGAGAGAGAGAGAGAGAGAGGGGAGTTGGGGGATATTTTAGTTATCAAACACTGTCTGACAATGACTAATAAAACAGTGGAGGCTACAAGTGCTAAGGTGCACT
>JANDJT010000012.1:25700991-25738677 GCA_024331685.1 Stegophilus panzeri | reverse complement strand
TAAACACATTAATCAGAATATTGTCTTATTCACAATAAGGTCAATAATTAGATTACTGCTGTCCATGTAAAAGTAGTATATGTCAGCTGCCGTGCCATCAATGGAATGTGCTGCTCCAGCTCTTAGCCACTCACTCAACAGAGCAGACGCAGAGAGAGGTGTGAGTGCAGCGGGACAGCAAGACCTTGCGCCTGCAGGACAGTACTGGCGACATTTGGAAAGTTGCTAAGGTTTGTCCAAAAATTCGCTAAAAGGGTCTGAAAGGTCGCTAAGTTGGCAACACTGGTCTGCACTGATAGCTAGTTAAAAGGCAGGCTAAGCTCTGCCTCTCCCGAGCAAAAAGAAATGCAGAGGGAGAAGGAATGCAGGGTTTTTCATTTATGCACATTATTTGAAAAGCAACAAAATACACAGAGTACCCAAATGATGCCCTGTATGTGTTTTTTTTCTTGAAAACAATTTGCGCCCTGATCTCTCCCCCTAAACACCCCCAACCCCCCGGGTTGAGAGCCACTGGTTTAAACAATAAATAGCTCTGAACATCTACTCTTGGTTTTAGCCTTCAGTTTCACTTGTGAAGACTGCATTTGTTGTTTAAAAAGGATAAGCCAACATGAAGATCAGAGGGCTGTCTACAGGAGAAAAGCAAGCCATTTTTATGCTGAGAAAAGAGGGAAAATCAATCAGAGGCATTGCACAAACATTGATCAAAGCCAATACAACAATTTGGAATGGCTTGAAAAAGAATGACACCTCTGGTGTACTGAACAACAGACACTGAATGGGTCGGCCAAGGAAAACAGCAACAGCTGATGACAGAAACATTGTGAGACCTGTGAAGAACAACCCAAAAACAACAGTCATTGACATCACCAACAACCTCCACAGGGCAGGGGTGAAAGTATCACAATCCACCGTTAGAAGAAGACCTTGAGGGCAGAAATATAGAGACCCTACCACATCGGCTACAAGAATTGGAAAGCCAGACTGGAATTCGCAGTGAAATATAGAAATGAGCCACAGAAGGTATGGTACTAAGATGAACCTCTACCACAGTTTTGGAAAGGCAATAGTGTGGAGAAAGAAAAGATCTGCTCATGATCCAAAACATACAAGCTCATCTGTGAAACATGGTGGCTTGGGCTTGCATGACTGCTTCTAGAACAGGCTCACTAATCTTTATTGATGATGTAACTCGTGATGCTAGCAGCAGGATGAATTCAGAAGTCTATAGGAACATTTTGTCATATTCTGCTAATTTACAGAGACATGCATCCAAATTAATCAGGAGGAACTTTCATGCAGCAAGACAATCACCAGACCTTAACCCAATTGAGCTTGCATTTTAACTCCTAAAGAGGAGACTGAAGGAAGAAACCCCTTGAAACAACAACAGTTGAAAGTGGCTGCAGTAAAAGCCTGGAAAAACATTACAAAAGAAGAAACCAACAATTTGGTGATGTTAATGAGGTGCAGACTTGATGCAGTTATTGCAAGCAAGGCATATGCAACCCTATATTAAGTGTTTAAGGTTAATATTATGTACAAAGGTTCTATGTTTTATGTTGTTTAACACATCTAGATGTAAATACCAGGAAATAAATGTTGAAATCCTAAACTCTCATCTCATATCCATCTTTTGATCTCAAACCCAAATGTCTTTGGTGTCTTGATAGGTCTTGATAGGAAAATGATAGAAATATCTGACAGTTTTGACCCTGTGGGGACATTTGGCTGGTCCTTACAAGTAAAAATGCTTGAATGCAAAATCAACAAATAAAACAAACAAACAAAAAAAAACCCTAAAAGAGCCTAAATGTTTCCTTTTGTTTACTGGGGTTAGATTTAGGTGCGGGCATTAATTGGCTGCTTTACATATTATATCATTGGAGGGTCCTCACAAGAAGAGTAAGACGTGTGTGTGTGTCCCCTGATCCATTTTCTCCACATGTTGATGATGGCCTTCTATGTTTCCATGTTTATATGCACAAGAGAGAGAGAGAGAGAAATAGAGCGAGAGGGAAATTTTGACAAAGAGAAAAACAGAAAGATGGTTAGGGGAGTGCAGCAGTGATCTGTACCTTTAACTGCCCTTTGAGCTTCTGTGCTGCTGAAAATCTATATTTAGAGAAGGCTGGTGAATTAGATCTTGGAAAGCAGTCAGAAAATGTTGAGTGATATAAAGAGAGAGTGAGAGGGGAAAAAGAGAGATTCTGCATTTCTCAGTATTCATTCCCTTTTGAACGGTGCCATTATGTGCTGTTTTTATTCAGCAAGTGTCAGTGTAAAGCGGATTTATTTGTTTTTCTTAAATGTTAAATTATAGTCTCCAAATGTTTAATTTGGTACATTTTAGTCTCATATTATAGTATCATAAACGTTACAGTCATGTGAAAAAATAAGTACACCCAATGTAAATTGTTGGCTTTTTTTTAACATATTTGGAAAAGCAAACATTTGATCAACTTTGAAACAGTGCCAATCTCTATCGCTTATGAGGCGCGCGTTCTCGCTACGCCTCTGGGAATAAGGGCTCATTCCACTAGGCGGGGTCGCCTCCTCGGAGGCTTTGTCCAAAGGGGTATCCTTACAGGATGCGTGTGCTGCGGCGGGGTGGTCTACGTTGCACACATTCATTCGATTTTTACAGCCTGTATATACATTCCAGCCTGGGCTCGAGTGTCTTACAGTGACCCTCGCGCTTGGATCTTTTTGAACAGGCCGTACCCTCAGTATGACGGAGTGGGTATTCTCGTTCGTACAGGGTTAGGGTTAGCTTAAAAGGTTTAGTTTAATTTAAATTTATTGTTATTATATGCTGTATTCACGCACTTGCAGTGTAAATTCTGTCGTTTATTATGACGGAAGTAATCTGTTAGTAATGAGGCCGTGTTGCTGATCATGATACCGCTTGGGAGCGCAAGTAAGATCTGTAATGTCTAATTAAACACTATGATCAAAAGTAAACACAAGTAGAATAATATTCCTAAAGGCAGCGAGTAACAGAAAACCACAAGGTGCAGTGAAAGTGAGTTTTTATTATTAATTTAGGACTGTAGTTTAATTCGGTGCACAAAAAGCACCGAATTAAACTACAGTCTTAAATTAATAATATATATTCTGGTGTGTGTGTATTGGGTTCTTTTCTGTTTTGGACAAAGAGTTCTGTAAAGTTTTAGTCTGAAGTTTATATTTGCTTATATTATAAGTTTATATTTATTTATACTGTATGTTTGCCGACTGAACACTTGCTACTCTTGATTATGATTGGTGAGAAATTATTTAATAAAGAAGTTTGAATTACACCCACCTTGTAGTGTTAGCATTATTATTAATTTACTGGCGCCCGATGCCGCTGTGGCTACACAAGCATGTCACAGTCGCAGGTTCAGGTCATTTTGGGCGATAAATAAAAGATCACGGTTTTTGAGATCGGCAAGTTGAGAGAAGCAGATAATGTACAGTGTTACTTTTTTCATCATAATGGCTTCTTCGCAGTATTTGCACACTTGTTCGGTTGACTGAGGTGATGAAAAGCAGTACGAAAGTAGCCAAGTGTGGTGTAGCTAGATGCATTTTGGAGTTGTAGTTTTTATTCCGATTGTATTATACATCTTCAAACAGGTCACTCACACCGGTGCGAATATATATTTTATTTATATATATATTGTCTCACAAAGTACGTTTCAGTCACAAATGTGACTGAAATGGTCGCACTATAGAGCCCGGTCTATGCATTTTTTCCAGCTCAGCTAGTAGCCTAAGTTTTGTTTTATGGAAGCTGAGGTAACTTAGCTGTAAATGTATGACATGATCAGAAAAATTTGGGTAAAACTTGCCTCGGGTGTTGTCACTGTTTGTAGGACTACTGATAAAATATAAAACTTTTCTAACTAGGCTAGTTTGGTATCACTACCTAAAGGGAGGCACAAGCTGCTACAGTGCCATGCAAAGTACATGATCTTTCCTTATGCTTTGCTCATATCATGTTCACGTAAACTGGAACTCATATATACATTTGAACACCTTGTTTTCCTGCTCAGCATGAGAGGATGTTAGTGTTTCAAAAACAAAAAAATCGGCGTATATCACTAATCTGTATCAGTGGCGTATATCCATTTTTCCTCACACTGACTATGTGAGTTAACGTTTGGCAGAATTAAGACATGAGTGTTTCTACATATGTTCCTGTAAACTCTTCACTGAAGATATATAATTACAACACCACCGTCTTCTTTTACTCCAAGTGGATAATTATTTGGGGCTAAAAAAAAAAGTATTCAGGGCTACAGCACCTAATGCCCCAGCCAAGTTACGCCCCTGCCTAAAAACAATATTATCAAGTAGTATTATGATAGGCAAGTGTGGCACCTTCTGCACTTCACCCGGTAAATTCAGCATCTGGCTCATATTCGGGATCTGGATCTTTTGATACGTTACTCTCAATAGGCTACTATCATATTCATAATCATGAGAATCAACATTTTGTTCGCTGATAGCTTCATCATCAAATCCACTATCAAATGACGCTAATATTTGATTAGAAACTTGTTCTGCAGTAAATCGCTGAACCATGTCAAGTTTTGTAATGTTTCTTTTATGTCTGGGGTCATTATGATTGACACGTTACATCATAATTGTTTACCAAACATTCCCACCTTTAGGAATAAAAGTGAATTGCACTTATTGAGCCCTGAGAGATTCAATATTGTTGCGCAGAAAAATAAACTTACTCTATTACATACCTCAAGTCAGTACTGATCCTATAGACCTTTTGCAATAAATTAATTATAAAACATTCTCATTATAAAACATTATTCGACAATTTGATATTTTTTTCCTTGTTACATTGTTGATAATAAATGGATTGAGGAATACTAAGAAGGTGGAGGTCTAATGTGAAAAAATAAACGAGGCAGAGGGTACTGGATGACGTCCTGGGTCACTAATAACCCGAGGTATGCGTTTAAGGGTTAAGGGGTCAACTAGTTTTTCACATGGGTAATAGGTGTTGGATAACTTTTTTTGCTTCAATAGAAAAAAAATGATAAAAACTGATTAAAAATAAAAACTGCATTATGTGTTTACTCAGGTTACTCAGGTTTTATGTTGTATTTCTTTTGAAAATCTAAAACTATTCAGTTAGCGATATACACAAGAAATCAGCACTGTACACACTCTCTGTAAAAACAGATTGTGGAGACATTTTCATGATCTAAAATTATCATATCACCCACCCCTAATATCCAGCAGTTTCTGTGCACCCACACCCACTGTTTATTTAGTAAAGCACTTTGTATTCAAATGGCCATAATTCACTTGGCTGGTGGTCAAATAACTTATTATATTATTATACAAATTCCAGTATATACTTGGGCAGTGTTAGTATCTGTAATGAAGCTGCACATAACTACTGCGTGATTAAAATACATCCTTGAACGTTTTTGCATGTTTTGTGGAATACAATCAGAGATGCTCATTTCATAATTGTATAGCATGCACTTTAAATATTTTATTTCTTATTTTTTTCCCTACTCTCTTCAGCATACACAATTTCACCCCTAAGGTAGGTGAGAAGGACACACAGAGGGCGATCCGGCAAGCATTTGATGTATGGCAGACGGCAACCCCACTGACCTTTCAGGAAGTGGCCTACTCTGAGATAAAGAAAGAGGGCAAAGAGGCCGACATCATGATCTTCTTTGCCTCAGGGTTTCATGGTGATAGTTCTCCATTTGATGGAGAGGGAGGTTTTTTAGCCCATGCCTACTTCCCTGGCCCTGGAATTGGAGGGGACACACACTTTGACTCTGACGAGCCTTGGACGTTAGGCAATGCTAACCATGATGGTAAGTGAGCAGTGTCATACTTTATGGAGAGTGTTTCCAGTCTATAAGTACTTTATTTACAATAGAAAATTGACAATTGTAAAAATTGAAAAGAGTTTTCAGGAGTTTTCAAGATAGCAAGCCTTCCAGTTTCTTGATAACATGACAACCCGTTTTAGTTTTGTTTTGTTTTGATTTTATGTCTTATTAGCTTTATGAAAGAGAAAAAAAGAGAGGCTGGTTTTGGGAACTAACTTGTTTCACAGATATTAAACAAAATTTAAATGTAACTATAAATGCTTTAAAAGTACAATATGTTGTTCATTTATGAATTAAAAATTATAATGGTTGGTGGATTGCTGTGGTATTGTCATATCACAGCAAACCAGTGACTACATTTCCCATCCTGCACTGCGTCCTATAAACATGGCTGCCATGGACCACAATTCCCAGAACACTTGCCTTCATTCTAATCATGCACACCTGCATCCAGTTCACAGCACAATCACAGGTTATAAGGACTTTCTATGCATTCACTCTTTGTGAAGTATATGCTCAGTTGCCTTTTTCTTGTTTTCAACCTCGTCTTTTTGCCTTGCCTCATTTGGACTGTTTGTCTGTTCACCTGTTCGCCTGACCTCTGCCTGTCTTTGTTTATTGATTTCTGCCTGATCCTTTGGACTTGAGGTTGTTGTTTCATTAAACTGCCATACCTGCGCTTCCATCTCAGCCTCCAATAGGTAACAGGTATAAGAGGAATAAAACTTGCTGTGGTGATCAACTTCAGAGTGGTAACAGCGTCACACTACTCTAGTATTAGATTATTTTCCTATAACAAGCCCTGTTATGTTTGATAACTTACATAACAGATATAGCTAGCTGTGGAGATCTGTAGATAATGCAGATATACCAAGTAGAGAACTACAACAGGGCTTCTGCTTTTATCTGCTCAGAACCGAAATGGGCTGATCACCGTCCTGTGACCTTAATTATCCTTTTATGATTAAAAAAATAGGGAAGATATTTTATGCATTTGTAGTTTTTGTTAATGAAGCAATTATATAGTTTACTAGTAATAATTTAAAGTAGTAATATTTGCAGCAGAGAATATGGAACAATCACTGCTATATTTTCATATACATCTGAAGAAGCAGAAACCAAGCGAACAACCAAACACATTATATGTCATATAAAATAAATATTTGGATGGATAAATAGTAATGGTCATTATTTGAGTGATGAGTTTTAATTCTGTACATCTGTGTGGCTACTGGTGAATCACAGATGTAGCGAATAAGCAGACAAGGAATAAGAATGACCAGGTTGGCAAAGAGACAGAGAATAAAGGCAGACCAGGGAGCATTAGAAAGGTGTGGGGGAGGGGGGGCCTAGGCATGTAGGAGCTGTGCAGACATTCAGGAGCTCACCAGTAAAATGCAGCACTGGAAGTGGAGAAACACACTCCACTAGGAAGAGGTCAAAAGATACTTGGCAGACAGAAATATGTTTATTCATCTTACACATGACAAATATATGCAAATACTGGGATACAATCAAGCATCCCAGTATGTTTTCCCTATTCATATAGATCTAAACCTTTACGTACTGTTGGATTCTCAGTGAATAAAGGCCTATAAGATGATGCATTAAGTGTGAGGTACTGCAGTGCTGTGGTTTCAAGGAGTGGAGTCTGGTGCCACTTAGATAACTGATAACATTTAACATTAAACTATTTTAAATAATAAACTTTTTCATATATTTTTAATGTCCAAACTACTGAAATTGCTTAGGACCCTCTATACTCACCCTATAAGCAAAAAGCGTAATGTGATTAGGGTTAAAACCAAACAGGTCTGCAAAATTAGCTCAGTAAAGACAAGGTGCTGGAATGAGACTTTGCAAAGTTAGAGGAAACAATTCAGAGTTTATAAAGGCATGTTTTCATTGTGATCAGGTATGTATAATCAGAAGTCCAGTGGCTGAGAGCGTGAATAGGCTGATGGTGAATCCAGAGATTAGTCACATGACAGAGCATGGAGGTTGATTGTGAATCATGTAATTCACCTGCTTGCAAGTAGTGCAGGAAATGGGCAGTGATGCCAGCATGACAGTAACAAAATTTCAATGATGGGCAAGTCTCTAATAATATGCATGATAATTGAATAATTTTCCAGTATGACATTTAAGACATTTAACATTTTGTTAAGAATAAAAAAAAATATTAATAAATTGATGCATAATAATGTGAAAAGAAAGTATGTGCATTTATTTAAAGCCATTTTGTCTAAGAAGTTAAGGGTCCTTTGGCCAAAAGATTTAGAAGTTGTGTTTAAATATGATTAAATATTAGCAATATTCCTGTAATAGTCGTTATAACATTCATAATGGAAAACATTATTTTTACATGATTACTTAAAAAGCAGCTATTAGTTTTACAAAAATAATCATACTGTGATTATAGAAACAAAAAATTGAGATATCAGGATGCATAAAGAATAAACTTAATCACAAAATAATCACATTTTGGGCCCCTAGATATTCCTTTCACTAAACAGATAGATTCAGCTGGTGACTTTTGTTTACTCTGCTGTTCTACATGGTACTGTATTGTACTTTAAGTAATATTAGCACACAGATAGCTAGCAATAACGGTCATACATGACACACAGAAGTGTGTTTCATACTAAGGCTTTTTTTTTTACAATAGATAACTGTGAAATCATCCAGCAAAGATTTAACAATTAAATCAAGTTTTTAAGTGCAGGGTACTTTAATTGATTTGTTTAAATAATTTTGTGCTTCACCCTGTTTTGGAAGTAAAGATAGAGCACTTTATCAGTGCTGTATGCATAAAGTGTATATTTGAAGGATTCTTCTGGTTGATGATCTCTGGTCGTACACTGTCAGCATTATGAGTGCATTTCATAAAATCCCCTTTTTTGTTCCAGGGAGAATGGGTTTACGATCAAACCTGATATGTCACAGTCCATTCAAAGTTATAAATTTATTTGTGTCAGAATATGCTGACATCGTGTTAGGTTTTAAGTTTCATTTAATTCATGTCATGTTAGAGAGAGAGAGAGAGAGAGAGAGAGAGAGAGAGATGAAAAAAGCAGAGAAGAAAGGAAATCCAGGAAAAAGGACAAAAGAGATGTAGGGTTGAAGTGGGGGTTAAAGAAAACTAAGTTAATAAAATTTAAAATTGGAGGATATACTGATCATATTAGAGAGAAAACAAGAGAGAGGGAGAAAATTTGATGGTATGTGGATGTGAGCAAATAATGATATGCAATTAGACCATACATAAGTTTACATTGTGCATGGGTTGGAAAGAGTAACAGTATGTTACTATTTTTGGTTCATGGAATTCAGCTAAAGAAAATACTTATTGTTAGACTATATTCAAGGTGATCACTTGTGTAACAAAGATGTTTTGCAATTTTGACTTTTGGCCCTTTTAGGTAATGACCTATTCCTGGTGGCAGTGCATGAGCTGGGGCATGCATTGGGTCTGGAACATTCCAATGACCCGAGTGCAATCATGGCCCCTTTCTATCAATACATGGAGACACAAAACTTCAAACTGCCACTAGATGACCTTCAAGGCATCCAGAAAATATATGGTAGAGAAACTTTATTTTCAGTTCAGCATTACTGAGCAATCCTGTACATGTTATTTTGGAAAAAGATATTGTGCTGGACAAAGATGATTTTGAAAGTGTGTGTGTATGTATAATCATCTTTGTCCAGCATAATATCTTTATATATATATATATATATTTTTTTTTTTATTAGTAAATGAAACATTGTGTTCTTGTATTGCATACTTGAGTAGAAAAGAGCAACATAAGAGGTATGGACATGTACTGTAGATCTCCTATTCTTTGCCTTGCTAACTCAGGGTCCCTTGATGATGGTGACAAGTTCATTTTGTTCCTGAAAATGTGTTTTCAGCCTGCATGTACAGACATCAGTATTATGGCCTCCATTTGAGAGAAATACAACAATCTAGTGCAGGGGTGACAAACTCATTTCAGGTAATAGGCCACATTACATTTATGTCAAGTGGGCCGGACCAAAAAAATCAGTTTAGTAGATGAATGACACATCAACAGCTACTCATAAATGTGTTCATTTATCTGCATTTATCTGAAAGGCACAAATAAAAACATTAAAGTTGTGATTTCATAAGTATTCACTGCCATTGCTGTGAGATCCAATGGAAGCTTCACATTTTTTAGATTGCTAATGAAGACTTGCATATCATTAGTACATTTTGTTAGTAGTTTAGTTGATGGCTCCAAGTTTATTGCTCTATTTTGCCCCTAGGGCCATAACAAGGACTAGCTCATTTTTCTAATCTTTCAATTCAATTATGGCCCACAATATGATTTTTATTTAAAACGTCCATGAGCCATATTAGAACCTTTATCGGGCTAGTTCTGGCCTGCAGTCTATATGTTTGACTGCCCTCAGCTAGACTTTTTTGTCACGTTCCTCCATTATGAATTCATTTATCAGGTGTACATTAATGATGACTTCTTAGGTTCACTCTGTGATCATTCTCATGTCACATTTACTCACCTCAAATTTGAATTTTATCAAACCCCATTTTTGGAATACTTCCCAGGTGTCCCAACTGCAATGTTGGAGCCAACTCTGTCTCTTCCAACCCTCCCACCACGGCGGACTTACTCTCCTTCTGAGAGGAAAAATGACCGTCAGTCCCGTCCTCCTCGACCTCCCTCTGGTGACAGGCCCTCTCCTGGCTATGGGAAACCCAATATCTGTGATGGCAATTTTAACACAGTGGCCTTTTTTAGGAGGGAGATGTTTGTTTTCAAGGTGAGCTTCCTTGCTTTTTGTCATTTTCTGGACTCCTGCCATCAACTGGTCGATATGTTGTGATGCATTTTGTATTTATAGTAACATGAAGCAAATTTTGTTTGAGCAGAATGGCTGATGCAGTTACCTTGGTGAATATTCTTTGAAGTTTCTGCTCAGTGTGTTCTAAAAATGTGTTCTACCTCTTCTTCTTCTTCCTCTTCTTCTTCTTCTTCTTTCTCTTCCTCTTCTTCCTCTTCCTTTTCTTCTTCTGGCTAGGGTCTCTATGGCATCTGGTAAAAAGTTGTGAAATTTGGCACACTGATTGGGGAGGGTTTAAGGAACATTCTGACAAAAATATGGGCCAAGTGCTGCCAACGCTCTAGCACCACCATTGGTTCAATCTTGGGCCTAATTTGGAAGTATGTTTATGGTCATAACTTTTGAACTATGTGTCCAAAAGTTAGTGTGTTTAAAGTTAGGCATCTTGTGCTGGCAAATGCAAAAATAGGATATAAGGGTGCATCTCAGCAATGCATCTACATATCATCCCAAATCTCTATCGTCACAATCATGCCCTGAATATACTCAAGAAGTTTCATGACTGAGCCACTTTGTGGTCAAGAACTGTAACAACTTAATTTTTTTTGCCTTATATCATTTGAAGAATGTGCTAAATTCTCAATACTTTTTTCATATAATTCCCTGAAGTATGCTGAAGTGATCGCACACCAACATTTGAAATTCATGTGTACTTCCTGTCGACGATCTCGGATTTTGTCAAAAACTGTTGTTGTGTTTTGGGTTTTTTTGCTACTCCTCCTACTGTGGTGCTTGAAAGTTTGTGAACCGTTGAGAATTTTCTATATATCTGCATAAATATCACACAAGTCCTAAAAATAGATGAAGAGGACCCAATTAAACAAATGAAACAGAAATATTATACTCGGTCATTTATTGACTGAGGAAAATGATCCAATATTACACATCTGTGAGTGGCAAAAGTATGTGAATCTTTGCTTTCAGTATCTCGTGTGACCCCCTTGTTCAGCAATAACTGCAACTAAATGTTTTTGGTAAGTGCTGATCAGTCCTGCACATCTGCTTGTAGGAATTTTAGCCCATTTCTCAGTACAGAACACCTTGAACTCTGGGATGTTGGTGGGTTTCCTCATATGCACTGCTTGCTTCAAGTCCTTCCACAACATTTCTATTGGATTATGGTCAGGACTTTGATTTGGCCATTCCAAAACATTAACTTTATTCTTCTTTAACCATTCTTTGGTAGAACAATTTGTGTGCTTATGGACGTTGTGTTGCTCCATAATGTCCTGACATTTTCCTTTAGATTTCACCGGTATAATTTAGAATTCATTGTTCCATCAAAGCTGTCCTGGCCCAGATGCAGCAAAACAGGCCCAAACCACGATACTACCACCACCATGTTTCACAGATGGGATAAGATTCTTATGCTGAATGCAGTGTTTTCCTTTCTCCAAACATGCTTCTCATTTAAACCAAATCCAATAACCTTCTGACTTGTCAATGTGATCTTTAGCAAACTGCAGAGGTATAGCAATGTTCTTTTTGGAGAGCAGTGGTTTTCTCCTTGCCACCCTGCCATGCATAACATTGTTGTTCAGTGTTCTCCTGATGGTGGACTCGTGAACATTAACACTAGCCAATATGAGAGAGGCCTTTAGTTGCTTAGAATTTGCCTTGGATTCCTTTGTGACCTCACAGACTATTACACGTCTTGCTCTTGAAGTGATCTTTGCTGGTTGACCACTCCTGGGGAGGGTAGTAATGGTCTTGAATTTCCTCCATTTGTACACAATCTGTCTGACTGTGGATTGGTGGAGTCCAAACTCTTTAGAGATTGTTTAGTAACCTTTTCCATCCTGATGAGCAAAAACAAGTCTTTTTTCTGAGGTCCTAAGAAAAATAACCTTTGTTCGTGCCATGATACACTTCCAGAAACATTTGTTGTGAAGATCAGATTTTGATAGATCCCTGTCCTTTAAATAAAAGAGGGTGCCCATTCACACCTGATTGTCATTCCATTGACTGAAAACACCTGACTCTAATTTCACCTTAATATTAACCGCTATTCCTAGAGGTTCACATACTTTTGCCACTCACAGATGTAATATTGGATCATTTTCCTTAATAAATAAATGACAAAGTATAGTATTTTGTCTCATTTGTTTATCTGGGTTCTTTTTGTCTACTTTTAGGACTTCTGATAATCTGAAAATCTGTATGATCTGTATGATTATAGTTCTTCTTTTCTCTGTTTTGGTTATTTGTGTTGCATCTTCTACAATAAAATCTGCACTTACATCCGCTGTCCATGCAATTCCCTGATAGCTCGTAATGTACCAACAAATCTGACGGCAAAGCCGGCAAACAAAAAGTGATGCTGTATCTTACCAACACCCTTGCAGTCTGACACAAATCTTGATAGGCTTTAGGACCATGCTCTGAGGCTATGCAACAAATTTCATGACAGCACCACTTACTGGTCAAAAGTTACAATAATATGCCAAAAATGCTACCACCTATAGTCATGTGAAAAAATAAGTACACCCCATGGAAATTGTTGGCTTTTTTTTTTTGACATATTTGGACAAGCAAACACTTGATCCTCTTTGAATCAGTGCCTATTAATGAAGTTGATACACTATCAAATGATGTAAAATTTACATTTTGTAGTAATTTTCACAATTTAAATGAACAAAAAATAGATCAGTCACATGGAAAAAGTAAGTCTACCCCTACATTTATCACACCTTCAAATCCATAAAATTAGAATCAGGTGTTCAAGATTAGGTGCCAGTGATTAGAACCTGCTTAGGGAGTGCAGGTGAAACCTGTCTTATTTATACTCATCTCATATCTAGAGTCTGGTGTTCCCTTTTCTATTGAGGTGTGTGGTGTCATCATGCCAAGATCTAAAGAGTTCTGTAATGCCTTCAGAAAAAAGGTTGTGGATGCCTATATGTCTGACAAGAGATTTAAAAAGATGCCCAAATTATTTGAAATACATGGGGCGGCTTTGGTTCAGGTGGTAGAGCGGGTTGTCCACTAATCTTACGGTTGGCGGTTCGATTCCCGGCCCACATGACTCAACATACCGAAGTGTCCTTGGGCAATATGCTGAACCCCAAGTTGCTCCCGATGGCAAGTTAGCGCCTTGCATGGCAGCTCTGCTACCATTGGTGTGTGAGTGTGTGTGTGAATGGGTGAATGAGACTGGTGTGTAAAGTGCTTTGGATAAAAGCGCTATATAAGTGCGCCATTTACCATTTACATCATTCCACTGTAAGAAAAATAATCTACAAATGGCACAGATTTCAAACGACTGCCAATTTGTCCAGGACTGGCCATCCCAGCAAATTCAGCCCAAGAGCACACCATCTGATGCAAAAAGAAGTCTCCAAGAACCCCAAAATTTCATCACAGGATTTGCTAGTAGGTCCTGCAACTGTTGGAGTCAAAGTGCATGCTTCTACAATCAGAAAGATATTTCACAAATTTGACCTGTATGGTAGGTGTGCCAGGAAAATGCCTTTGTAAGACTAAAGCTTGTCACTGAGCATATAGGAATAATGTGCTCTGGACAGAGGAATCAAAGATAGAGTTGTTTGGCCACAGTAAAGCAGACATGTTTGGTGCAGACCAAAGACAGCTTTTCAGGAGAAGTACCTTATACCAACTTTGAAGCACGGTGGTGGAAATGTTATGGTTTGGGGTTGCTTCACTGCCTCAGGGACTGGACAACTTGCATTCTATGATTCACCTATGAATTCTGCATCATATCAAAGAGTGCTTGAAGATAATGTGAGGCCATCTGTCCAAAAGTTGAAGTTGAACTGACTTCCACAGAAGAATATATGATAGAAAATATGATATTTCTGTTGAATAAATTATTGAAAAATCTAATTTTCCTTGTTGTTTTGTTCCAAGTATATCAACTTCATTAATAGGCACTGTTTCAAAGATGATCAAATGTTTGCTTGTCCAAATATGTTTAAAAAAAAAAAAAAAAAAGAAAGAAAGAAAAAATTTCCATGGGGTGTATTTATTTTTTCACATGACTGTATGTGCCATTTTTGCTACTCCTCCTCCAAACCTTGTCCAATCTTCATCAAATTTGGCTAGTTTGGATAGTTGTTTAGACCAGTATAAACAACTGTCTACTGCCTTTCAAGCTGTTCAGTGTGCTATTATACAGACAACACATGAGTGACAGGGTTTAATATCAAATAGCATTTGTATTGAACAATTTTCAATAAAAAAAAAAAAACAAAAAAAAAACCCACAAAAAACAAACAAACACAATATAAGACATATAAGTTTGGTGCAGATACTTGCACAAAGCTGCAGAAGCAATGCCATCCTGCTGGTCATTTGTTCATCTAGACCAGTGATTACCAAACTTTTTACAGTGGCGTACCCCCTCAGGCATTTAATATCCCTTTGCGTACCCCTCTCTCAAACTGTGCTGTCTGACGGTGGCATCCTCTGTTTTTTTTGTTTTTTTTGGTTCATTTTGTCCTTTTGCCCAAGGATTGCACCAGCTATATCAGCTGCAGCAGGAAGAATTAAGTCCTCCACAATAGTATGGGGTTTGCCCGTCTTGGCCACTCTGCAACTCCCCATGTAGAATGCTTCCAGAATCCTTCCTATTTAGGTTTTCCTATGCTGTTATAAGGGTCTTACTACTCCTGAGTTGTCTTAAATGTCTTTCAAAAAATTCGAGGTTTATTTAGAAAAAATTAAGTAGCATGCTTTATTTCTAAATGTCTGTGCAGAAATGCTGGTTTCATGCAGTTATGAAAGAGTATGTTTGCACATATACATACTGTGGCTGGGGGTTTTCTTCACTGCCAGCGTATGTAAAGCCCAAATACATATATTTCTCACCATATTTGCGCCTCTTTGATGGTTTTTCTGCGAATTGCTGGTGAAGAAGAGGTGGCGTTTCAACTTCGGATACATCGCTGTCTGTATCAGCGTGAACTGGGCTAGTAGCAGTGGGTACACTTACGTTTGCTACGGATGCGGTGTTAGAGGGACCTGGGCCACTGCTGTCAGAGGACTGTGGATCAGCAGTGCTTGCTGTGGTTGGGGGCCAGTAGCTTTGTAGCCACTTCTCCATTTTAATGTTACGAGCTATTACTTAACTTCATCATATAGCCGTGTGCTGGCGATAAATGACATGCGGTAAGATGCGCACTGACGCTTGACTGAGTGGATGCAGTTTTGACCGCAAAAGACAGGATAATTTGATTGGATGTCATGTATTTGACCTTTATAACATTGCAATTTTGCTGTTTGTACACTGGAGGGGGCACAAGTTTATTTTTTGGCCGTGAGAAAAACATGGATTAGAATTTTAATGTTGTTTAGTGAGGCGGAATGAAATGAACAGTAAATCTCAGCATTTTGCTCCCGTACCCCCTCCGTCACCTCACATACCCCCAGGGGTACGCGTACCCAAGTTTGGGAACCTCTGAATTCTAGACAAGAGGTTGGGAACCTTTTTAGCTGGCAGAGCCATAAGGGGAAAAAAAGAAAAAAAAGGGGAAAAAAAGGGGGGAAAAAAAAAAAGTTATGATATTTTCTTTAAAGAGCCAGAGAAAAGTTAACATATTTTTAACTTATTATTATTATTATTAGTTATTATCTTTACTATTATTGCATAATTATAAAAAGTGGTAATGCAATAAAGGCTATTTTACATTTTGTGTGTTCTTGGCCTAATAACCTGCACTTCACGTAATAGGCCAGCAGGTGGCACTTGGACTTCATTTAATAAAATACAAGACGCTGTACTTAAGTAAGAGTAAATTGAGCACCATTCATTACACAAGTAAATTGCTTACCATTAACACGACTTCCAAATATGCAATTTCCTCTGTCCTTTCTTACTGGAAAGCACAATACTCATCGTCTTTTTTTCTTCTACCCATTTCACCTTTGTTAAAAAAAAAAACTGAAAACAGACTGCCTATGTAGTTTTCAACCGATTTATAAATTATACAAGGAAATTACCGCTCTGCTCCACATTGTCCAGTGAAATTTGAGCTTGTTGTGCCACATCATGATTGGTTGATGCATACATGAAAAATGGGCATTGATTATGAATTATGTAATATTTTAAAATATGTAATATATAGAATTTTAATTGAATTGATACACTAGCTTTCGTGATTGTTTTTATTTATTTTTCCCCATCATTGAGCCATAGGCAATCACTGAAAGAGCCATAGGTTCCCGATCCCTGAGCTAGACCTTTCCAAAAGGTCAAAACATACACATCATAAGTGAAACTACAAATCACTCCTGAATCCCTTTGTCTAAAGTTATTGCTCTGATTTCTGTGATAGCTTAGGCAACAATTGTAGTGCGTCTGTGAATGTACAATAATAATAATAATAATAATAATAATTATTATTATTATTATTATTATTATTATTATTACTATTATTTCATTTTAAAATCTCAATCATCCTTACAATTTAAGCTACCTCTGTACAGCACATTTGTGAATGAAACCAAATTGAAATTGTTTTTAAAAGTGCTATATGAATACATTTGTCTTGGCTTGACAGAAAACTTGACCACCTAATCACATCCAATCAAATCAGACAAACTGCACAGCAAAATATAATAGTCAAATCGATTTTTAAGCAGGAAAGATAAATGACTGTAAAATATATGATCATATATAATCATCATAATTTAAAGACATACTTCAATTACCATATTTAAGAATGATACTGTACATATGGATTCATTTGAAAATATTCATTTGAGTGTTTATTATGCCTTGCATTCATTGGCTTTTGCTTAAGGCATAATAACCACTCACATGAATATTGTTGTGCTAGTTATCTAAATGTTAATTATTATGCCAAATATGTTCTTGTCATAGGATCGCTGGTTCTGGCGTTTGCGCAGTAACAAGGTTCAAGAGGGTTACCCCATGCTGATTGACCAGTTCTGGAAAGGTCTCCCACCCCGCATTGATGCTGCTTATGAGAGATCCGATGGCAAATTTGTGTTCTTTAAAGGTGCATACACATGCCTGATTTATATGGGCTTACCGTACATAATGAGTAAAATTATTATTTAAATTGAATATCAGACAGTTTTGCCTGAACAAAAAAAGCACTAAGTGAAATAAAGTTTATACACTATGGTCATTAAAAAAATTCTAATGTGTAGTCTGTTATAGGTTCAGTTTCCTTTAATGCATTTGCTTGCTGTGATATATTTTAAAATGTTTTCTCCTTTTTTAAATTTCTTGTTTGTTGTTCTTACAAGCATGCAAAGAAGCCACTGTGTGTAAATCAATTACTACCCACGATGTTACAGTCCCCTCCAAAAGTATTGTAATGGCAAGGGCAGTTTATTTGTTTTTACTATACAAATTTGGGTTTGAGATCAAAAGATGAATATGAAATGATAAATCAAAACTTCAGTTTTCATTTAGAACATGGTACCTTTTGTTTGACCCTGCCACTTTGCAAGTGATCAAACATATTGGAACATGTGACTGGCAGTTGTTTCTTGTTGCCTAGGTGTGCCCTGTTAGATTGAGTGTTTAAACAATTAATAGCTCTGACTGTTTACTCTTGGTTTGAGCCCTTTTTTTTTTTCCTGTGAAGACTGCATTTGTTGTTAAAAAGGATCAACCAACATGAAGATCAGAGAGCTGTCTATGGGAAAAAAGCAAGCCATTTTGAAGTTTAGAAAAGATGGGAAATGGATCACAGAGACATTGCACAAGCTTTGTGTATAGTCAATACAATAATTTGGTAATTAGTCAATACAAATAAATGTCCAAAAGAAGAAAGAAACCACTGGTGTACTAACAAACAGACATTGAACAGGTCAGCCAAGGACAACAACAGATGACAGAAACATTGTGAGAGCTGTAACAAAAAATAAAAAAACAACAGTCAATGTTATCACCAACAACCATCACAGAGCAGAGGTAAAACTATCACAACCCACCATTTGAAGACTTCAAGAGCAGATATATAGAGGCCATACCACAAGATGCAAATAGCTCATTAACAGTAAGAATCGGAAGGCCAGATTGGAATTTGCTACACGAAAGTCCACAAAAGAGCCACACAAGTTCTGGAACCAAGATTAACCTCTACCAAAGTGATTGGAAAAAGTATGGAGAAAGAAAGGATCTGCTCATAATCCAAAATATACAAACTCATCGGTCAAGCGTGGTGGAGGGAGTGTCTTGGCTTGGGCTTGCATGGCTGCTTCTGGAATCACTAATCTTTATTGATTAAGTAACTTGATTATGTAACTCATGATGGTAGCAGCAGAGTGAATTCAGTAGTCTACAGAAAATCTTTGTCTGCCAAATTACAGAGAAACGCACCCAATCTAATTGCGAGGATTTTACCTTAGCCTAATTAAGCATGCATTTCACCTCCTGAAGTAGTGACTGAAGGGTGAAACCCCCCCCCAGAACCAACAGCAACTGAAAGAAGCTGCAGTACAAGCCTAGAAAAGCCTCACAAAAGAAGAATACGAGAGTTTGGTGATTTAAGTTGGTTGCGGTTTGATGCAGTTATTGCAAGCAAGGGATATGCTACCAAATATTACTGTACATGTTATTTAGTTTATTTAGACTATTTGTTCTTATATTTTTGCTCATCTAAACATTGGGTGGTCTGCCACCAAAGGTGCCATATTCTAAGTTGTTTAACCCATCTAGATGTAAATAACAGGAAATTAAAACGTCTCATTTTCATCTTTTGATCTCAAACCCAGATGTCTTCAGTGTATAGCAAAAACAAAAGAATTGGCCTTACTGTTTCTGGGTGGACTATACATATCTAAATTTATTTTTGAAAATTGATTGAAAGGTTCCAAATGTAAAAAACTGTATGTTCCAAGACTAGGAACAACATTCATAAATCATTATGAAAAGAGAGAACTGGCACTAAACCAGTATCACTCCTCAAAGAATTCTAGTGGCTGTAGAAGCAGTGCCTAATCTCAAGAAAACTCAGTATTGATTCTTCTTTATTCCTTGCTACGAACCTATCCATCATTTAGCACAGAGCTTCCTCTGGACAATTCGAATCCCTGTGTCCTCTTGTGCAGAGAGAGATTATTTTTAATTCAAGGCTCTAGATCATTGACAGAATAAAGACGGAATTACGAAGAATTCATCTATAAATGTTTTCAGTTTAAAAGAAAAACAAGCATTCAGGATGTATGACAAAAGTGCAAAATTCACCGTCAGTGTTGATATATCAACTTATAATATTTTTTCTGACGATATTCAAAAAAATTCGTGGAAAAGTAATTTTTTTCCGTAATTTAATTCAAATAGTGGAACTTTCATATATACTAGATTTATTACACATAAAATGAAATATTTCAAGCCTTCTTTTTGTTTTAATCTTGATGGTTACAGTTTACAGTTTATGGAAATCAAAAATCCAGTTTCTTTTTCCAGTTTCTTTTTTTCCAGCCTTTTGTTGCCCCATCTCAACATTTTTGAGATGTGTTACAGTCATAAAATTACCTTAGTTTTTCCTTAAAATGGTAAATTTCCTCAGTTTAAACATGATATGTTGATATGTTTTCTATGTTCTATTCTGAATAACACATGAGTTTATGAGATTTGAAAATCATTGCATTCTGTTTTGTTACATTTTAGACAGTGTCCCAACTTTTTTTGGAATTGGGATTGTAATATATAATATATTTCTAAAATAATATATACACACACACACACACACATATACATATATATTTCAGTTTTTAATTAAAATATGCAATGCTAAGTAAATCATCAATCATTGTCATATTTTCTTTTTTATTACATCTATATCACTTCTGATCTAATTTTTTGTCCCACAGGAGACAAGTACTGGGTATTTAAGGAAGTGACAGCAGAGCCAGGTTACCCACACAGCCTAGTGGAGTTGGGCAATTGTTTGCCCCGTGAGGGCATTGACACGGCACTGCGCTGGGAGCCTGTGGGCAAAACCTACTTTTTCAAAGGTGACCAGTACTGGCGCTACAATGAGGAAAAGCATGCAGCTGACCCAGGCTATCCCAAACCCATCACCGTATGGAAGGGAATCCCTGAATCACCTCAAGGAGCCTTTGTCAGCCGTGAAGGATGTAAGTGAAAGGGCTTGAGGAAGAAAGTTTCCATTATGACATCCTGAGAGGAAGCGTTAAAAGATAATCTTAGAAATTAGGAATAATATCTGATGCTCAAAATTGGTTTACTTGTATAACAGCAGCAGATTTTCTCTTGCTATAGTGCTTTGCTGTGTGTGTGTGTGTGTGTGTGTGTGTGTGTGTGTGTACACGCAGGTGATGTCTTTAGGATGAACTGCAGAGTGAAAACATGCAAATGTAATTGGCCAAACATTGCTATTAGTCTAAAAAAAATTGTGCTGTTAGGTCAAGCATCAGAAAACTGGCCAAGCAATGTAAATGAGTAAGAATTGGTGCTGAAAAGCAGAGGCACATCTCCACTTGGGCAGATCTGCCGAGATGGGTGCTACTGTAGATTACCCTACAGCAAGCTACTATAGAATATTTAATTTAACTGCTAGAGTTGGATAAATTATTTTTCAAGTAATTTAGCTAATTCAGTTAAGGATACTAATTGTGCATCCCCTAGTGAGCTACACTAATTGGTCAAAAGTTTGTGGACACCTGGCCAACACATCTATATGTGCTTATTGTACATCCCATTCCAGATTTAGTCCCCGTTTGCTGTTATATTAACCTCCACTCTTCTGGGACGGCTTTACACTAGGTGGAATTTAAGTGTGTGGCTATGGGATTTGCCCATTCAGCCACAAGAGCATTAGTGAGGTTGTGAGCATCACTGATGTTGGGCGAGGAGGCCTAAGAAGCAGTCAGAATTTCAGTTCATCCCAATCAGTAAGGTTGAGGAGCTTGTGGATTCACGAAACAGCTTGCTTGGGCCAAAGAAAGAGAAGAAAAGCTGAAAAGCAATGTGAGTTCTGTGTTTCAAACTAAAAACAAGTTTGAGAATAAACTTCATGTTGGCTTGACAAAGCCAGTTAAACAGCTAAAAGGTTAAAAGACTAAAAAGGCAAAGCAAACCAAAAATAAAGCAACCAAACAATACATAGTATATACTGAAGGTATACATTTCTATACATTTCTAATACATTTCTATTAGTGAAGGGACAGACAAAAAAGTTAAATATCCTTTGGTTATATGCAAGTTTGTGTATGATTGATTGCTAGATAGATACTATATGGTTGGTTGCTAGGCAGTTGGTATGAATGGTAGTTAATGGGAGGAATGAGAGATGAATAAACAACAAATAGTAGAGTGCAGGTCAGCATGACTTTGAATCAGTGCCTAGTGGCCTGCCAGTTTCTGTCAGCCAAACAGCAGTATACTGCAACTGTGCTATTGAAAAGGAATTTGGCGAAAATGGGAAAATGGAGGGATGGAAAAAAAATGGGGGCGTATGGAACATTATGGCATTGAATACATGGTGGGCAGCCTGCCTTGATATACGCAAAACTGTGTCTGTCAGCCAAACAGAAGTACAGATTATGGATGCAGTAAAAATGAATGGGAGTAAATGGGAAAATGGAGAGAGGAATACAAAGAGAGGGTTGATCGCTGTTATCAGTGTGAAACTGAAAAGATTATGTAAATAAGCAGTCATGGGGCAATTATCTTTGGGGGGGAATTTATTTTGGGGTTTTGTGGCAGTTAGCAGGCATAGTGGTATTTATATGAGTAAACAGACAGAGGATTACTTTAGAAATTGCTGTCTGTGACATTCCGGAACGTTTTAACTGACACAGTCCTTTTTTGTACTTTTAACCCTCCTATTATATTATGGGTTAATTTGACCAATTTCCACATTTGAGATGTCTGAAATACTGAAATCTCTCTTTTTCTCTTTGAAATTCTTTGTCTTTTCCTCATTTAGGGTCATGAACTTACATGCAAATATTTCTTCTTTTTGTGGTCTCGGACAAGACATAATAAAGGTTTACTGTTTTAAACTGTTCTTTAGTGATTTTTGTGTGCATTTAAACTGTGGATGTCATTTTGACCCATAACATAATGGATGTAACTTTTTTTTTTTTTTTTAAACATAATAGGAGGGTTAAAGGGAGTCTATTACAAAATTTGAACAACAGGCTGAATTTTGTCACCACAAACAAGTGCTCAAAATATTCACCAAATAGCTAATTTGGTGGATTGGTATAGTTCATGTAAGGAGACTTTGCTGATCAGTTTGATGCAAAAAGATCTATGGATGCTTAAAAACAAATGAACATTTAGTAACAGCCAAGGCTGATGGTGCCAGATTTTGAATGGAAATGAATGAGAGTCTTGACTAGCCATAGTGCCAAACAAATGCTCATAACTTGACAAATATATTTTGAAACGATTAGATATTTAGCGGTTTTTGAACAGTGGAGTAGGTCAACAATTTAAAGCTTGAATGGAGTTTCTAGGTAAAAGTATGAAGATGTTTTGTTATAAATGGTCTGTTTTTGCAGTTTTATCACAGACTCTAGCTTTCCTCTATTAAAATGAATGGGGGAAGAAAGAAGGATGACTAGAAAGAGAAATTACAGACAATCAGTTCTGATGGGTCCTAGCATAGCCAGGTTTTACCATGTAAATTTTGGTGGTTGTAGCTTGCAAACTGAATGAATTAAAGCAGTTTAAAAAAATATATTAATTCCCTTCAAGGAAATGGGGGGAAAGGGATGAAAAAAGGAACAAAAGATGAACCAGGTAGGTCAGATTCCTTAGAAAAGCACGAGCAACCTTCTTGGATATAAGTCGGACAGTGTATGAAAGTTTGGTGGATGTAGGTTAAAAGCCCTAGGAGGAGTTACAGTTCAAACATAATAATGGACATAATTTTGTTTTGAAAAGTGTAGGGGAAAAGAAACCTACCGTGAATTCTCACTGAAAGCATTTATGAAGTGTTTTAACTGAAATATGCTTCTGTTTTGAATGTGTCTCAACTAGAAATAAAGTTCAAGAAGTTTTCATTCTGATTAACCCCAAAAGCGAGAAAATTTAATTTAAAGTTTCCATTCCACCTGGGGTGCAGAAACATTCAGGAACATTTTGAAAACCTGTGTCTGATTACAAACTGAATTGATTAGGTTTATGTCCTATTCCCTATGCCATTTTCAACTACTATGCCAAATTCATATTCAACAATTGAAAGCCTGAGAAAATCACAGTTAGCTAGCAAGGTTTTAGACATCAGTAGGCAGACTGACTGCATTTGCCACTGCATTTTTTTTAAACATGATCCTTACTCAACATGATCTTTGCAGGAAGATAGCTTAAGCAAGATTGAAAAGCAAATTCAAACATTTCCACAATGTTTTGGTGAAATATATTTATCGTTTCTTAATGCTGAGCTCTAAAAATATGTTATAGGTAGAAAAAAATGTTTTGGCTAAACCTAGATTATGGCCAAAACTGCCACACCTATTCGTTGTTTCTGTTCACTGTTTTTGTCCTTTAGCATGCATTTGAGAAGGAGTGTGTTTCACTGATGTATGTTATTATCATTCATCACAACCAGATCAGCTGTGATGGAATTTTCTTCCCTCACTGTACTTTAGCTTTATACACTCTCATGAATATGGAGTTAGTTGCCTATAAAAGGTCATGCATCACTGTCTATATGTAAAAGCAAGCATTTGCTTTCATAAGCACTTAATTTTTACATCCCGCTCATCATGTTTCCTCAAGTTCACGGTAGTGGACAACCCATATGGGTTTTTTAATGGCCGATGCCAATATCTAATATGAGGCCGATATAGCACAAATTTAATTACAGTAAATGAGACATACAGAAAATTGGTGAAAATAAATGATTGGTGAAAATAAATGATCATTTATTGTGCATAATATTTATGTAACATAATATTCCTTTGCATTCCAGAATCAGGAAGAATGTGCTGTATGGTGTCAAAAGTCTGATTTGTCACATATTGGCCAAAGGGGAAGATTTAGTGGCCAATACCAATAATTAAAAAATGCCCTATATCGGCCTTGGCGATATATCGGTCGACAACTAGTTCACACCATATGCATCTTGGAGCCCCAGGGTACAGGGTCATTCATTTGTTCTTGCTGTATCTTCAATATTTTCTTTCACTTGATTAGTTAGCCAAAGTCGAAAACATTACGTCAAACTGAATTCACAAACAGAAATGATGTTAGCCACATTTATATGCTCTGTTGTTTGGTGTGAAGTCACAACAGCCCATTTGTTTAATAACCAGACTATTTTTATTTTTTATTTTAATATGATGCAGAAATCTTTGGTACTAAGGTAAAGATTCTTTCACCTTATTTAGCAATATCACAATGTTATCATATAACTTAATGTTTCTTTTTATTATTATTTATCCAAATTTTGGTTTTCGTGTCACTCATATTTTACCTCGATTTGACATTTTTTATCTGTGGTACAAAGGCTGTGAAATATTCTTTATTATTAAACGTTTTGATCTTTTGTTAAAAATAATTCACAAAAACAATTGCAAACAAAACTCAGGTTTATTAAAAATATATATATATAGGTGTGCAACAATTATTGGCACCCTTTCAGTCAATACTTTGTGCTACCTCCCTTTGCCAAGATAACAGCTCTGAGTCTTCTCGTATAATGCCTGATGAGGTTGGAGAATACATGGCAATGGATCTGAGACCATTCTTCCATACAGAATCTCTCCATGCTGGTGGACCCTCCTCTTCAGTTCACCCCTAAAGTTTTCTATGGGGTTCATGTCAGGGGACTGGGATGGCCATGGTAGGACCTTAATTTTATAGTCAGTAAACCATTTTTGTGTTAATATTGATATATGTTGTAGATCATTGTCCTGTTGGACAAGCTTTCTGGCAGAGGCAGTCAGGTTTTCATTTAATATCTGTTGATATTTGATAGAATCCATGATGCCATGCATCCTAGGTTCTCTGGCAGAAAAACAGCCCCAAAACATTAAAGAGCCACCACCATATTTAACCGTGGGCTTGAGGTACTTTTCCATATGGCTACCTCTGTGTGTGCACCAAAACCACCTCTCGTGTTTATTGCAAAAAAAGCTCTGTTTTGGTTTCAGCTGACCATAGAACCTGATCCCATTTGAAGTTCCAATAGTGTCTGGCAAACTGAAGACGCTTGTGTTTGTTTTTGGATGAGAGTAGAGGCTTTTTCCTTGAAACCCTTTCAAACACCTTCTGGTGATGTAGGTGACTTCAGATTATAGTTTTGGAGACTTTCCGATCCCAAGACGCAACTAACTTCTGCAATTCTCCAGCTGTGATCCTTGGAGATTTTTTGACATTGAGACACTATAGACACACCTCCAATTCCAGGTTGATTCATAACATTTCCAGTTGAATGGGAAATGGGCATTTTCAATGCTTGTGCTATTTGCTTATAGCCACTTCCCATTTTGTGAAGCTCAACAATCTTTTGCTGCACATCACAGCTACATTCCTAGGTCTTACCCATTGTCATGAATGACTAAGGGAATTTGGCATATGTGTTACCTCATATTTATACCCCTGTGAAACAAGAAGTCATGGTTGAACAATTCCTTGCTCCTAGTCACCCAGGTGTACTAAAAACAATGTAAAATATCAATGGGAATATACTTCAAATATATTTTTAACATATGAATTCATGGGGTGCCAATAATTGTTGCACACATTTATTTAACAAATATTTTTTTGATAAACCTGTGTTGTGTTTGCTCTCATGGATATCAAACAATTGCAGAGTATTTTTGTGATTTTTTTTTTTAACAGTAGTCTCAAAAGGTTAAACAATAAAGACAACTTTTCACAGCCTTTTTTGCTCATATTTACCAAGGGTGCCAATATTAGTGGAGGGCACTGTACCTAATAGAACACCATTTGAGGTTCAGTCATAGTAAAAGAGTGACTCCTGGTTTTGTTGTTTATTATGATTATCTGACAAAGGCCTGAAAATGATTTGTTTTCATGATTATTGTAATAGGTCACTTTATATGGGTACACTCAGCACCATTAAAATAAAATGCTGTGTCTTATTAGGACAATTTACTTTCTATGTCAAAGAAAGTCAGTCTGCAAATTTCGAATTTTTGTATTTTCCTAATCTTGCCCATCACAAATCACTACCCATTAATTTCCGGAGTACTCTTAATACTTTTTTTGTATGAGTTATGTGATGAGGTATGGACACACATACACAATAGTGGAAAAGCACTGCAAATATTTCACATAATTGCTTTAATTTATTTGAATATTGTCTAAAATTGTGTTTCTAACTTAGCATAAGTTGTGTTGACAGTGGACATTTAACTGAGTATATCTTACACATTAATATCTTACTATTTGGGGAACATAGTAGTCTAATACTATGATAGCATTTGTATCACTAGAAAGCTAAGAGGTTACTTTATATAGTAATTTATAAAACTCAAAATATGGATCAGAATAAATTAAAAATGAGCGAATACAAGTCACGAATACATACATTATGGTTCTACCTCACATTATGTCTCCCTGATCCTCTTTCCAGTTCACACTTACTTCTACAAAGGAAAGGACTACTGGAAGTTTGACAACCAGAAGCTAACAGTAGAACTTGGCTACCCAAAGTCCATCCTTAACGACTGGATGGGTTGCGACCAAACAGAAGTGGAGAAGAACAAGGACAGACACCTCCCCCATGATGATGTCGACATCATGGTTGCCATAAATGATGTGCCAAGCACCATAAATGCAATTGCTGTGGTAATCCCATGCATTCTGTCTCTGTGCATCTTGGTCCTCGTTTACACCATCTTCCAGTTTAAGAACAAAAGTGTCCCTCAACCTGTGACCTACTACAAACAGCCAGTGCAGGAATGGGTATGACAGACTAGGGAACACTGCAAAGTTAAACACTAAAAATGCTAGCTAGGGCTAACATGACAATGTTCAGAAGTACCTACACAACCAGTGCCTGTTTACTGTATTGTAATGCAAGAGGTGGGGATTGCAACATTGTTGACTCGAGGTCCTTCTGTCTGGAACAAAAATCTCAAAGATCTTTTTTTAAACATATGAGCCAAAAGCACAGGTTTGCTAGGCTTTAACTGAGTGGTGGATTGCAGGTACAGGAGCTTAACCATTGCTTTGGCCTTACACTGCTACTGTAAAACCTTTTTTCCCCCATTCTCTCACAACCTGGCAGTTTGAGGACAACCACAGTGGATTCTAACCATCATGTGTCCAAGGAATGCAAGAGGAATGGTGGTCAGTTGCCAGCAAATATATGTCCTATATATGCGCTCAACATGGACTTGTACAGGAATTATTGAAAGAATATGTCAGAAGAACAAAACAAAAATAACAAAAAGTGTTAAAGACGTGAATATCATTGTCGGTAGAAAGGCTGTAGAAAAGAATACAAAGAGGTGTTGTGTATATTGTAGTCTTTTAACATGTCTTTGACATCTGACTCTTTTTAAAGCATTAGAGAAGTGTTAATATTACATTAGTATATACACAGTGGGGTCCAAAATACTGGAAATTCAATTAAAATTGGAAATAAACAAGGTTTTAGAATTTTGAAAAATTTTAAATAAAGAAATGTTCCCAAAATCCCAAATATTTAATATTCAAGATTCTGTATTATTTATAGGTCACTATTTAAATGTAAGCAAATTTGTGATATTGACCATGTTAACTGACTTCTACAAAAGGTCAGATTTTCCTTATGCCCAATTGAGCATGTGTTAAAACAATGGATTTGATCTAAAATGGATCATAAGATTTTGCACACATTTGTGGAATCCATGCCAGCTCGAGTGCACTTGAGACATTAAAGCAAAAAGGGGACAAAGATTCTACTTTTCACTCAAGTTGTTATCAATAATATAATTTATAATGAAAATTATTGTGTTAAATTAAAAAAAGAATAGAAAATATAAGTATTTTCAGTGGTCTCAGATGTTTGGACCCCACTGTATGTCCTATGAGAGAGAACTGTATGTGGCATCTTTAAGGCACATGCAAGTACAGTATTGCTTGAGGTTAGAGTTTTTCTTTCCAGGGTTTGAATTGTGTAGTGGGGAGGCATGTAAAAATCTAAACAGTTTATGAAAGATTTAACAAAACTCTTTTATGCATATGATTTATTTCCGTTACACAAAGTTATTGATGCTAATTACCTGACACAAAGAGTGTTAACGAGTGTTTTTGCAGTCTGTTTTCACATTTGAGTATCATTTAAAACTTTGATAATGTGGCATGCCATAGATCAATCAGCTTATTATTAATTTATATGGAATATTAGTCATTATTCATCTTTAAACCATTTTGATGTCCTAAGCCACCACTATTTCTTATATCGGAGTGCAGTGCACAGGAACTATCAAGTGTCCTTTGGCTGAGCTTTTATAGATTTTATAGATTTGTTTTTCACTGATGTATTGGTTGGTGTCACATCATATCAGCACTGCTAATGCACCTCCCCCTACAAATATGCAAATATGTTTGACCTGAAACGTTTTAGTGCCCTAAAGGCCAGTTTTTAATGTGACAGGCAGACATTGCAGAATTTTTCCTCCCAAATATGCTGGATTTTGCATGTGGTATTGACTGTTCTGCATCTGCATAACAAACTGTGGGAAGTATAGGTTGTGGTGATCATGTTAATCTTATCAAAAATGTATATATCCTGGGTTTGTTAATTCCTACACAGTTCTATAACATTCTTTGTAAAGTAGCCATGAAATATTTCTATGTGTAACCAACAGCCCCTAGAGGAGTACTAATTTGATGAGTGTTATAAAACATTGCTAAATCCAATCCAATCTAAATTCACCCCATTCAGTGATATTAACATTCTGCAAAAGTCCCAAGGCAACTTCTTGGAAGTTTCAATTCCTATCCAGAGTTGTTTTGAGGCGGACTAAAATATTGTGAAAGTGAATCTATCACAGCTACAGAGTCATTACATGTCTAGGGTTTGATCCTGAGCTCAGGTTACACTTGGTGTGAATGTGTGTGTGTGCATGTGGGTATATTCCCAGTGATGCTGGGATAGGCTCCAGATCCATCACTGGTTTAAGTGGTTTCTGAAAAAGAATGAATGACTTTCTTCTTATTGTACATTTTGCACTGTCTAGATTTAGTTGTTATTTAGGGTTTTTTGTTTTGTTTTGTTTTTTTGTGAGAATGACAAAACATGAAAGAAACCTTTGAAAACACTTGAAGTATACAGCATATAAAGCAGTAAGTATTGGCAAACTGGATTGTTAAAATCTAGTAAGAAATACCTCTTTTTTTAAAAAGTTTTCTGACTAGATAAAGCTTTCCTTTAATTCAATTTTTTTTTTGCATTTCTTGCAAGCCTAAACATAATGACTTTTGCCTTTTGAATGTACAGTATGACTGCAGCAATTGTTAATGAAAAAATATTACTTATTTATTTAACTTTTTTTAAACCCATTTACTCCCAATTTAAGTCATTACCAATTCTTATCAGCAAGCTAGTTCTTCAAGATCACATGAGGGTTACCAACCAGGGAAGATTAGGGACAGTACATGCTTCTTCCAAAACACATCTTTTCAAACTGTTGCTCATAAGGCAGCTGAACACACTCTGAACACACTTGGAGGAAACCACTGTCAGCTGAAAACTTTTCTGAAAGTACTGGAATAGCAAGGCCAATTCTATTGTTTTCACTGTAAATTGAAGACATTTGGTTTTGAGATCAAAAGATGGATACGAGACGACATAAGCATTTCAGCTTTCATTTCCTTATGTTTACGTCTAGATATGTTAAACAGTTAGAACATGCCACATTTTGTTTGAACCCACCCATTTTTTCAATTGATCAGAAATATTGGAACATGTGATTGATAGGTGTTTCTTGCTGCCCAGGTGTGCCCTGTTAAATTGATTGTATTGAAATGCATTCAGATTAATCGGGAGGAACTTTATCATGCAGCAAGACAATGATCCAAAACACACTGACAACTCAACAAAGGACTTTATGAGATGGAAAAAGTGGGAGCTTTTACACTGGCCAAGTCAATCACTAGATTTTAATTCAATTGAACATGCATTTCACCTCCTGAAGAGGAGAATGAAGGGAGAAACCCCCTAAAACAAACAGCAGCTGAAAGAGGCTGTGGTAAAAGCCTGGAAAAGCATCACAAAAGAAGAAACCAACAATTTGGTAATGTCAGTGAGTCACAGGATTGATGCAGTTATTGCAAGCAAGAGATATGCAACCAAATATTAAGTGTTATGTACTAATTTACTTCAATACTTATCTATTCCTATAATTTTGCTCATCTAAAAATTGAGTGGTAAGATACAAAAGGTTCTATGTTTATTGTTTAACACATCTAGATGTAAATACCAGTAAATAAAAGTTGAAATCCTAAACTCTCCTCTCATATACATCTTTGGATCTCAAACCCAAATTTCTGTGTATAGCACAAACAAATGAATTGGCCTTGCCATTCCAATAGTTTCAGATGGGACTGTACATATTTCCACATTTATGTTGGCCACTTTTGGTTAGTGTCACTGATTGACATGGGAGGGTAGTACCATCCTGACTCATGGCCTCTCTTTGAATGTTCTACTGTTGTGCCACTTATTGTTGACTCTAGTTGCTTTTCATTTCTTCACATTACATAATTATAATGCTCAATTTACAGTTCAGTGAGTCTGGAGTGGGAAGCTGGAGATTTTGGTGCAATTTGCCTCGACAGTTGGTGTATTGCTACCACATCAGAATTGGGCACAGGAAGTTTGTTATAGGCCTTATGTACGTTAGTTAATATGAATGTTCTCTCAAAGTCCAAGGCCTGTTGTAAATGGTTGTGGGAACTGGTCAGAAAATGATACATTATCTAGAAGGTTGTGAGTTGTCATATCACAGCAAACCACGGACTCCAATTCCCAGCAGACACCGCAGCCTACAAACATGGCCACTTCAGACTACACTCCCCAGACCACACAATGCTCCATCGCTCACAGTCACCTAGCTTCTGATTGAGCACACCTGGGCTCAATCTCACACATGCCCATGCATAGGACGCTTTAAAACAGACTCTAAGTCAAGAGCATTTTGCAAAATATACGCTCAGTTGCCTTTTGTCTCTGATGTTACCAAGCCTTTGTTTATTATTGAGTTTCTGTTTTTTGACACAGTTTCTTTATTGTTTCCAATTACTGCTCTGCCTAGTCTAGTCTATTTGCTGATCACCTGACCTTTGCCTGCTTACTGATTTTGTGCTTGCTTTTCGAGTTGGATTTGGTTTATTAATTAAAGCTGCCTTACCTGCAACCATGTCCATATACGCCTCCATTAAATGACAGAATACTTTGCCTAAGAATGGATGAAGCAGGAGGACTGGACTTGCGGCAAGCTATCGTGGCTCACGAGCAGCTTATGGGAGAGCAGCATCGACATTTAGCAGACCTCGACGCCAAGATAAATCTTCTCTCCCAAGCCCTCGCTACGACCCCCGTATCAGCTGCCGCACCCAACCCTCCGATGCCCGTGACAGAGATATTTTCAGGTGACAGTTTGCAGGCAAGGGTTTTCTGCTTCAGTGTTCTCTGTATTTTGCCAGTTATGAGAGGATGTCAGAGCCGTGGAAGATTGCACACTTCCTGGAGCTGCTTTCCAGCTGAGCACTGAAGTGGGCGGCTATGGCTCAGGTGGTAGGGCGGATTGTCCACTAATTGTAGGGTTGGCGGTTCGATTCCCGGCCCACATGACTCCACATGCCGAAGTGTCTTTGGGCAAGACACTAAACCCCAAGTTGCTCCCGATGGCAAGTTAGTGCCTTGCATGGCAGCTCTGCTACCATTGGTGTGTGAGTGTGTATGTGTGAATGGGTGAATGAGACACAGTGTAAAGCGCTTTGGATAAAAGCGCTATATAAGTGCAGACCACTTAACATTTACCATCTGTATGGGTGCAAGGCGGCAAACCCATTCCTCCTATGAGTGCTTCATGGAGCTGTTTTGGCAGGTTTTTGACCATTCGCCGGAGGTCAAGGAGATGGAAGAGCAACTGCTAACCATCGCCCAGTATTTGTGGTGAGTAGCAGACTACGCTCTCGAGTTTTGCACCATCGCGGCTGGAAGCGGATGGAACAACACCACACTGAAAGCAGCATTTTGCTGCGAGTTAAATCCAGAAATCCTGACAGATCTAACATGCTGCAATGAGCAGCTAACCTTCAACTTGCTCATATACCCCTTTATTCATCTTGACCACCTGCTCCATAGCCCATGTTCACTATGGTCAGAGAGGCTTCCACCAAGCACCAGTGACACTTCAGAGCCCATGCAGCTGGGATGCACACAACTCACAGAAGAGGAGAAGGAGAGGTAGCATAGAGATTTCTGGTGTTTTTACTGTGGTCAGGCTGACCATCTCATCAGGCAGTTCCCTCTGGGCCTGGACCAGTGAGCAGAAGCCTCACACCACACTCCCAATTGGTGAGACAAACCCAGTTTTCATCTCACCAAGCTTTTGTTCTACTGGTCATAATGGAATACTCAGGCAAGCTTTCTGTTCTGACAGTCTTAATTGACTCCAATTCGGTGGGGAATTTCATTGAGCAAAACACCATGAACCACCTCAACATCTCCATTCAACAACTGCACCAACCATGCAAAATCCAGGCTATTGACAGAGCTCCTATCGGTTGAGGAACCATCACACACCACACACAGCCCCTCTCCCTCCAGGTTGGCGCCCTCCACCAAGAATTCATCAAATTGTTTTCATAGTATCTGCCAAACATCCAGTAATCTTGGGCCTCCCATGGCTGGAACAAGATAACCCCCTTATTTCCTGGTCCGACAAGCTACTCACTCGCTGGTCCCCATTCTGGCATGCCCACTGTCTCAGAAACCCAGTAATTTCTCTTTCTGCCACATCTTTTGAGAGCCCTGACAACCATGTTTCTGTCCCTATACCTGAGGGAGGTGTTCAGCAAAGATAAGGCCAGCGGTCTACCACTGCATCGTACATATGATTGTGCCATTGAGCTGCTTCCTGGAACCATCCCCCTGGCAGCCGGATTTATCCTCTATCAATGGTGGAACAGCAAGCTGGAGGAATATATTCAGGAGGCTCTCCAACAAGATTATGTCAGGCCATCCACATCTCCCGCATCAGCTGGTTTCTTTTTTGTCGAGAAGAAAGGGGGTGGTCTCAGACCATGCATCAATTACCGAGGTCTCAATCAATGTTCAGTCAAGTACCAGTATCCTCTGCCTTTAGCTCCTGCAGCCCTGGAACATCTCAGATCAGCCCAAATTTTTACCAAGCAAGATCTTCAACGTGCTTACAACCTGGTGCATATTAGAGAAAGGGGCAAGTGAAAGATGGCCTTTAGCACCACCTCTGGCCACTATGACTACCTTGTCATGCCATATGGGCTCTCTAGTGTTCCTATGGTGTTCCACTGTTTTATTAAAGATGTTTTAAGGGACACATTGGGTAAATACGTCATAACATACATCGAGGACATCTTGATTTATTCCCCTTCTCTTGAAGATCATGTCCTCATTGTCTACCAGGTCCTGCAAAGACTCTTGCACCACCAGCTATACGTCAAGGCAAATAAATGTGAATTCCATCAGCACATCTCATTCCTGGGTTATATTATTAGCCCAGATGGACCAGTGGACCAGTCTAAAGTAGCTGCTGTTGTGGACTGACCCAGACCTCAAACTATCAAAGACCTGCAGAGATATCTGGGCTTTGCCAACTTCTACTGGCACTTCATCCAGGGCTTTAGTGCCATAGCACACCCCTTGACATCCATGCTTCATGGAAATCCTAAACACCTGGTCTGGAACCCTGCAGCCAAAAACACCCTAACTCAGCTCAAAAACACATTCACCACAGCCCCCATTCTGTGGGCACAGAGGAGATAGATGCCTCTGAAATGGGAGTTGGAGCCATCCTCTCACAAAGATTCGGGCACAGACCCAAGCTCCACCAGATCATAAAAACCTGGAATACCACCGCCAAACGATTGAATCCTCAGCAAGCTTGTTGGTCCCTATTTTTCTCCCGTTTCCAGTTTACCTTGTCTTACCGCCCCTGTTCTAAGAACACCAAAGCAGATGTTTTCTCACTTATTCACGCTACTGAACTCAAAGAGAGCAAAGGAGTTAATTCCCCCCCTTCCTGTGCCATGGGCATCATAGACTGGGAGCTGGATCAGACCCTGGCATGCATGCCTAGACAACAAATTCCTTGTTCAACCTCGAACAAACCCAAACTCTACCAACTGGTAAACTCCTCCCTCTGACCACAGCTCAATGGCCCTGGTCACATATAACCATAGATTTCCTCACAGACTTACCAGAATCTCAAGCAACAAACCCTTTCTAGTTGTGATTGATCACTTCTCCAAATCCCTATGTCTGGTTCCACTTCCCACCATCCCATCTGCCTTTACTACAACAGAACTTCTCTTTAGTCATGGAATCCCAGAGGAGATTGTCAGTGACCGGAGTCCACAGTTCACTTCCTGGGTTTGGGCAAGTTTTAAGGAGAAAGCTCAGGCTACCACCCACAAGCTAACGGCCAAGTAGAGTGAGTGAATCAGGAGGTAGACCAATTTCTCCGCACCTTCTATGCAGCTAATCCTCAGGATTGGTCCAGTTCTTACCATGGGCAGAGTACACCCAAAACTCCCTGCGCTACTCCGCCACTTGTCTCACCCCTTTCCAGTGTGTGCTAGGCTATCAGCCTCCTTTATTCCCATGGAATGGGACCAACGACTGGAACGGGCCGCCCGTATCTACAAGGATAATGGAGACAGATGGCACAGTGAACATCCCCACTACCAACCAGGTGACCATGTGTGGCTCACTACCAAGGACCTGAGACAGCCTCACACTTTCAGCCCCAGGTACATTGGCCCATTCAAGATTCTAAGACAAATAAATGAACTTACCTACAAGTCTCTGTCATATCACAGCAAACCACAGACTTCAATTCACAGCAGACACTGTGGCCTTCAAACATGGGCCACTTCAGACTACACTCCCCAGACCGCACACATCGGCTACGTCTGAAATGGCTTACTACCCTACTACACAGTAGGTTAAAATCAGTATGCCAGAGGGGTAGTATGTCCAAATTCTCAGTAGGCGAGAAACAGTAGGCAATAAATACCTGGATGGCGTACTGCTTCCGGTGAGATTTTGCAGTATGCAACCGATAGACACTACGCTACTCAAAAATCCCATAATGCAACAGGACTGGTGCGGACAAGCTCAGAAAAAAATGCGGAAGACAGCGCATCGGCTCTTTTTAAGCATTAAACCTTGGTTAAACAGGACTTGTTTAACAATACCCGGATAAATTGTTAACTTGTTGAAGGTTTAAACAAGAAAATAGTTGTCACAGCATTCGAAACCTTTTTTGTGATCTCCATCATGCTTTAGCCGGCCAAGCTAATGTCTATGAATTTACTTCATCCGGTTAACACTGCCCACATTAAATTACTAATTCAGTTAACTTTCCTGATGTGCGTTTTGCCGTTAGTGTGGTTGCTTTAATCTGGTGGTCCCTTTAAGATTGTGTTTATGATGACGTCGAAGGTCACATGACAATACCAACATGATGGATGTAGTATTTTGCGAAGTATACGCTCAGTTTCCTTTTGTCTCTGACGTTAACAAGCCTTTGTCTATTATTGCTTCTCTGTTTTTTTTGACAGTTTATTGTTACTGATTATTGCCCTGCCTAGTCTAATCTGTTTGCTGATCACCTGGCCTTTGCCTGCTTACTGATTTTGTACTTGCTTATTGATTTGGATTATTCATTAAAGCTGCCTTACCTGCAACTGCTTCCGTGTATGCCCCCGTTACACGACATGAGTACAGTACCCAAGACTGTAAGTGAGAAAGCAAAGTTCTTAACAACTGCTCAGCTATGTGCTTGGAATTGATTCATCCTTACTTGTAATTGTTTAGATAAATGCCTCTGGCAAATGAGCAAATGTAAATGGTGAAAAGTTGAAATGAAATGAAAAGTTTGATTTGAGCACCTGGCAGTGCCAGTCTACAATGTAGCAAGGAGGCATTCTATATTATGGGTACAGGAAGTCCTTACGTGGGATTAATTTAAATGGAACACACTGTGTTGACTGTCTTCCTCCACCTTGAATGGTCTGATGAACTGGCACTGGGTGTAAAAAAAAAAAAAAAAAAAAAAAAAAAAAAAATCAAAAGCAAATAGGGTGCAGAGTTGTAGCACAGAAGCATGTGTTCCATATTTTACATTTTTTATGTACTTTTATGCAAGCTCCAGGTACTTTGTATATTCCTTGATGAATAAATCCCTGGGATTGATGAAGTTGATTATGATATGGTCATGGATTGAAAACATAATTATAAGGGGAAACAGTCTTCTGTTCTGATTCAGATATTCTGATTAAAGAGGAACAAGAAAAACACATACATGGTCATTCCATTATGATAATTAAGACAGCCAATACACACACAAATAACTTTTGGGATGAAATTTGCTTTTAAAAATGGATCCTAATATATAAATATCTATACATTGTGCTTATTTTTTATTTTTTTTTAAATCAGAATGACCCTTGTCCCATGTGTCAAACAAATACAGGCAGGCACACAGAAATGGGTTTGGAGTTATTTCACACTCAGAATCTTTGTTTCTGGATTATTCCTGTAATAAAATAGGACCCAAAAAGTGAACTGCCTCAACTTATTTAATTCACATACAGTTGAAATCAAAATTATTCAACCCCCATTGCAAATCAGGTTTATTGTCAAAATGTTTCCAATGAACAAATCAAACAAAAGCAATTGAAATAGTTATGACTGCTTAAAGTGCTTTCACCGAATTCAACTGAAAATGCAACTTATAATGATTTCTCCAGTTTCAAAATTATTCAACCCCCTGAATAGAATCCCTC
>JANDJT010000012.1:25644563-25700107 GCA_024331685.1 Stegophilus panzeri | reverse complement strand
TTCCTCAGGAATGCTGCCAGAAGCTATGCATCTCATTTGCAGCAGGTCATAACAGCAAAAGGGTGCTCTACTAAGTATTAAAGATGCTTGCCATGAAGAGCTTGAATAATTTTGAAACTGGAGAAATCATTATATAGTTGCATTTTGAGTTGAATTTGGGGAAACCACTTGAAGCATTCATTGTGTTTAACTATTTCAATTGCTTTTGTTTTATTTGTTCATTGCAAACAGCTGAATGTCTGTAAATTTTGACAATAAACCTGATTTGCAACGGGGGTTGAATAATTCTTGATATACATGTTAACAAATCGTGGTACCAGCAATACAAGTGACTAATGTGCATGGTTAAAAATTAAGGTTGGTGAATAAAAATCATGGGACAAACAAATGTATGGGGCAAATCAAGATAAGAACTATTCAGTGGCCAATTAGGGAGGAAAACCAGTAAGCCTATGAAGTCTTTAGGCAATTTTATTTTGATTAACAGGAAAATAATTAAGGGGGCACAGTGGCTTAGTGGTTAGCACGTTCGCCTCACGCCGCCAGGGTTGAGGGTTCAATTCCTGCTGGTGCCCTGTGTGTGCGCGGAGTTTGCATGTTCTCCCAGGTACTTTGAGTACTCCGGTTTCCTCCCCCAGTCCAAAGACATGCATGGTAGGCTGATTGGCATGTATGAATGGGTGTGTGAATGTGTATGTGATTGTGCACTGTGATGGATTGGCACCCTGTTCAGGGTGTACCCCACCTTTTGCCCCATGACTCCTGGGATAGGCTCCAGGTTCCCCATGACCCTGAAGGATAAGCAGTATAGAAAATGGATGGATGGAAAATAAGTACATGGAACTTTAAAGTAGAATGGGTTGAGTTACTTAATGTTATATGACAGTGCTCTTGAATTCTCTATTCTGATTTGTTAAAAGGTGTTGATTAATTTTCCATAACAACAGCTCTGACAGCAGTGCCATCTACAGTATAAATCACAGGTTTATATTAATACATTATAGAAATAATAATGTATTAGAGTTTCATTCATAGGGATCTCATTCGAAGGGTGGATGTGCTACATAATCTAAGGCTAATAATAATTGGATTTAAAAAGGAAAATGTATAATCATTGATATAGTGAATTTATTGAACATTTATGGAAGGAGTCTCAGTGTCAATACTTTGAAACAATTAGTAAGTTTTGTGTGTACTGTTATAGGAAAACAATCCATGACTGAGCGGTTTGATGCAGATGTCCAGAACCCAAAGTGTTTTATTCCTTATTTACTGTAGCCTGTAGCTAAATTCATTGCAAAGCCTAAATGACTGCTTGTTCTGCAATCTACATTAATTTAAAGTACACTTTTAAGGCCAAAGTACAATTATAAGCCTAAAATGGTAAACTTCAACTTAATTTTATGATCATACGTCTTGTAATTTAAGCACTTTGATTCGACTTACACTGTTTGTAACTGACTTATTTAATAATCACTTCTCATACTTACTCAGCTGGGCTTTGTATCCTTAGAGTGTCATTATCACATCAAAAAAACATTTCTACAAACAAAGGACAAGGGTGTCAAACATAGATGTTTGACCTCTATGTGAATTATTTACCACTCTACTTTTGTCAATTATATCACAAACAAATGATTGACTGTATGGATCCTGATAGCTGGAATCATGATCAGGATTTAGTATACATTGATGCCCCCCATGACTACTTCTGTGCTACTCTTGGGCCTGCTGCTAAAACTGTTCTGGACATACCACTGGATATTCAAATTTTGACATACATGATTTTTATGGAAAGAATTTTTAAAAGTATCAATAATTTCTATAAAAAAAAGTTTTAAGTAAAGGTGAAGCCATGCCAGTACAAGTTTGTTCTGAAAAAAAAAAGTACAAAGAGAAATAGGAATATGAATATTCTCTGTTGATGTTGCCTCATTTTATGGTGTGATGGTGGCGCTGGATGACAGCCACTCTTAAACTCTACCTGCTGTTGCCTTTGGTTTCTGTACTCCTTTTAAGAGAGTAACAATAAACAAAGAGGGCAAACAAACATATCAGAGCTTGTTTAGAACTTTACAAAAATTTATTTATGTTCTTTGTCTACAGAGGATTGATTACAACTGAACTTTTATCCAATAAAGCTTTAAAGTTATTTGTTTGATTTATTTTTAATTTTCAATGTATTTAATGTACATAAATATTTACTTTATTTGAAGAATTTATGAAGGAAACAGTTATTTAGACCAAACAACAGAGAATCTGTCTGTGCGGCTTTTTGATATTGTCTAATTTCCAGATGGATCATATAAATACGACAGTTAATGGAGGATTTTTAGATTTTTTTTCTTTCATATTTTAAGAGTAGTGTATAATTTTACACATCATATACAATGATGTCATTCCTAACAATGGCAATCATTTTTAAATAGTCTTGATCTAACAATATTTAAGCTTTATTTGCAAAAATTTGCCTTTTTACCTCTGTGCAGATTAAACTGGGCTTTTGTTTGATTTTAAGTTCTACAAGGTGTACCTAATAATATCATCTCCATTTCCTGTTAACAACAAAATTTCAATAAAAGCAAAGATGATCAGTTATTTAATTGTCATTGAATATTTGCTTTTATGAAATGTGATTTTTCTTGTTGTGTAATTACATGTGAATATGTAGTCCTTTGAGTCCTTTATAACTCACTTTATTGGTTAAAACTGTATTGGTTATCATATAGCAACTGTGCATGCAAATTCAGGCCTAATATAAACTGGAACAATTAGCATGCGTAATAGAAAAGTTAGAGACGATGACTATCTTTTATATGTTATAGCCTTTGTGTTATAGCTATATGTTGTACCACTGACAAGTAGTCAACTAAAATAAGCTATGTGTGTCCTAAACTTCTGAAGTTACACTCTGAAACACATTAAAAACACTCAGTCACTTTAATAGGGACACCTGTACACCTCACAAATTCATTAGCCAATTATGCAGATAATTAAATGGAGCAGGCAGGTAACTCAAATAAGCACTCTTTACAACCATGGTGGGCAGAAAAACATCTCGGAATGCACAACACATTGAATCTTGAGGTGAATAAGGTACAACAGCAGAAGACCACATCAGGGTCCACTCCTGTCAGACAGGAATCTGAGGCTGCAGTGGGCACAGGCTCACTGAAATGGGTCAATTGAAGATGGGAAAAACATTATCTGGTCTTCTTCCAATCTTCAAGTGTCCAGTTTCAGTGCTGCATTTTTGTTATTCTGGTGAGGATTTAGTGGTTGTGTGCCACACTGACATCACAGGGCACAGTGACCCATCAGTTCAAGAAAAAAATACAATGATCTTAAACATAAATGATAACAGACAGATTTTTCTGTTCGTGTTCTTGTGGGTAGTAAGCCAAAGTGAAAATATACCAACATGTCAATGAAAAAAGTAAAAGTAAACTTAGAATTGTATTACATTTGTTATAGTTTGCACATCAGTGAAAATCCCCTTAATTATAAAGGTTAATATGCAAGTTGTTCAGGATGGATTTTTCCTTTATCTGTCAAATTGAAATGCGCCCCTCAAGCTCGGGTTTATATACAAGTTACATGTTTATTAGTGCAACATGTGCCACAAATTATCAACCATTTTCTTTTCTTTACTGATTGAGCTCAGACCGAATTTGGCACTCAGAGAAGTGATCACAGATCACATGCCCCTAGTACCAGTTTGTACACGATATCATGAAGCTCATGTCGTCTACCTTCTTGCTACCCATTTTGCGCTGGGGAAGTTCAGGTGCTGCTCCCAGTGAATCACTCCTATGTTCTGTATTAAGATCCCATGTGATTGGGGCTTCATTTCCTTGGGATGATGGACAGCTTTGTTTCCTCTTACTTTGATTCCTCTGTTTGTCATCTGAGGAATTGGAACTTGCATCCATGACTGCAGAAGAAGAGATGTGAGCAATAGATTGTTTCATGGGGAGATCTTAACTTGAATGACATAACATGATACAGTGCCCTCCGCTAATATTGGCACAGTTGGTTAAAGGCTGTGAAAAATTGTCTTTTTGGGTGATATTTTGTTCAAAATATTTTCATATTTTGTTAAAAAAAATAAATAAAAAAAAAATCACAAAAATACTCTGCTCTCATAGATACCAAACAATTGAAAACAAAACATAAAATATCTGTGTTAAATACAGGAGTGCAACAATTATTGGCACCCCATGAATTCATATGAGACAAAATATATTTGAAGTATATTCCCATTGATATTTTACATTTTTTTAGTACACCTGGGTGACTAGGAACAGGAAATTGTTCAACCATGACTTCCTGTTTCACATGTGTATAAATATGAGGTAACACATAGGCCAAATTCCCTTAGTCATTCATGGGTAAGACCAAGGAATATAGCTCTGATGTGTGGCAAAACGTTTCTGTTGTGCTTCACAAAATGGGAAGTGGCTATAAGAAAATAGCACAAGCATTGAAAATGCCCATTTCCACTATCAGTGCAATAATTAAGAAGTTCCAGTCAACCTGGAATTGGACGTGTGTCTATATTGTCTCAACGCACTGTGAAGAGGTTGGTTTGAGTGGCCAAAAAATATCCAAGGATCACAGCTGGAGAATTGCAGAAGCTAGATGTGTCTAGAGGTCAGAAATTCTCCAAAATTACAATCTGAGGTCACCTACATCACCACAAGTTGTTTGGAAGGGTTTCAAGAAAAAAGCCTCTATTCTCATCCAAAAACAAACTCAAGTGTCTTCAGTTTGCCAGACACTACTGGAACTTCAAATGGGATAGGGTTCTATGGTCAGATGAAACTAAAATAGAACTTTTTGGCAGTAAATACCAGAGGTGGTTTTTGCACACACACAGAGGTAGCCATATGGAAATGTACCTCATGCCCACGGTTAAATATGGTGGTGGCTCTTTAATATTCTGTGGCTGTTTTTCTGCCAGAGGATCTGAGGCCTGTACCATGAAGCTGGTTTAGGTGACTAGCCAGGTAAGTTTCAGTATAGTTTGTTCCAACCCTGGGTTTTAGGTACCATGAAAGTGGCTCGGCTTTTACCGGTGTTCATCGCCATAGAAAACTTGCGCTCCACGTCTAACCTGCTCTGGGGCAGGTTATGTTCTGGGTAAGAGAACTCAAACCCAATTTGGACCAATCAGCTGTGAGCAAAGTGACATAAGTGATGCAACTAATTCAACTCCCCAGCACAAACTGTAAGAAGAACACTTCACAGAGAAACATTTAATTAAAATATTTTTACATTTATATTAAATTAAATTACATGAAAGATGGTGGGGGTATAAGTTTTCAATCCATTGATTCTCAGTGTAAGCCTATAAAAGTAAACTTGCGCATTTACACAATCAGCAATGTTCCCGAGCTTTGGCAGCAGCAACGGTGTTGCTTTTTGCAGTTAGTGTAGGTTTAAATTCCTCATATTTCCACAAAATAATTTTTGCTTTTCAACCGCGTGTACGCGCTCATGGACTAATCATAGCTTATGGATCAAAGCCTGAGTTGACAGAGTATGTTGATAACCAGCATCATTGTACCAATAAAGCCTGACTGGATTGGTTTGGTTTTGAGTTTGTTCAACTAGCTTCATGGTACAGGCCCCTGGACATTTTGTTAGGATACATGGCATCATGGACTAAAAAATATCAATGGATATTACATGGAAAAAAAAAAAAAAAAAAAAAAAACCCCTGACTGCCTCTGCCAGAAAGCTTAAAATGGGCCATGGTTGGATCTTCCAGCAGGACAATGATCCAAAACATACATAAAAATCAACACAAAATTGGTTTACTGACCACAAAATCAAAGTGCTACCATGGCCACCCAAGTCCCCTAACTTGAAACCCATATAGAAAACCTGTGCGGTGAACTGAAGAGGAGAGTCCACCAGCGTGGACCTCAAAATCTGGAGAGATTCTGTATGGTCTCAGATCCCTTGCCAACCTCATCAGGCATTATAGGAGAAGACTCATGGCTATTATCTTGGCAAAGGAAGTTAGCACAAAGTATTGACTAAAAAGGTGCCAATAATTGTTGCACACATATTTAACAAAGATTTTTTTTTTTTATAAACGTGTGTTTTGTTTGCAGTTGTTAGATATCCATGAGAGGAGCGTATGTTCATAATTTTCTTTTAACAAAAGATCAAAAGGTTAAACAACAAAGACAATTTTTCACAGCCTTCTTTGCTCATATTTATCAAGGGTGCCAATATTAGTGGAGGGCATTGTAAGTAGGATGGCAATATTCTTAGTTCAGAAGAAGCATAAAAATGGAGCATCCTGGGCCTCCCTAGTTCTCAGTGTCACCCCCATGTGGAGAAAGCTACTAATAAATATCAATCCAATGAGGCGCTGACTTTACAGTACATATTTATTTTTAATTTCCAAAAGATTTCCAAAAGTCACAAGGCAATTTACAGCTTCAATTAATGAAAATATCCAAACTTTGGTAGCTTGATTTTATAATCATAACTACACATGTAACATACAAGACTTCCATATAAGGCTGTGTGTTGGCTGCTGATAGGATACTGACGCTAGCTGATGTGTGTGCGCGCACACCCTTTTCACCCTCTCAGATTAGCTCGCCGTGTTTCCAGGCAGAAAATGTGCCGCTGCAGTGACGTTCGTTGAACAGGTGGTGAGCTAATGAAAGTCTACAAAAAAAAAAAAAAAAAAAAAAAAAAAAAAAAAAAAAAAAAAAAAAAAAAAAAATACATTGGCGTCATAGCGTACTTTTTTAACCTGATTGGTTGACACATCAGCGTAGAGAAGTGGTTGCTATGCGGGGGCCGTTTCAGCTATAGCATATCATAATAGATCATTCGGACAATCTACTCCTTGGGCGTACTGCTTTTCGCCTACAGTATATATGCATACTTCTTCTGAATTTATATTATGGTGTTTCTTGTTGTATTTCTCTGTCTTTAGTTTTACAAACTCACGCATTATATTCATACGCATATTATACCACCGATTAATAATATTAAATATGAAATATAATTCTATATAATATTAATAAACAATAAACTATATTAACGTTTTAGCACTGTCCTAAAGCAAACTCTTTAGTAAACATTTCTTCAAAATCATGGTTGACTAAAAAGAACATACCTTGGTCATCACAACAAAACAGGACCATATCCCATCATGCACAGCGGCCTGCGTAGGCAAGGTTGCCAGGCGTCAACATATCCAGCGAGCGTAACCAAGGGACCTCTGCAGGTCGGAGTAATGGTCGTGCTGAAAGCTAGGGGGCGTGTCGAAAGGCTATTTCAATTGGCCGAGAGCGCTGTTGGTTACACCTAGTAACCTGTAAGTAAGTTAAACTGCAGTGTTGCAGGTATGACGTATTTTTGTAGGCCAACCCGGAAGTTACAAGCACCCTGGTTCCCTCGACAAAAATGGCTTTTGGATTAATGCAGAAAATAAGCTCTGTGACCAACAAAAGTTTATGATTCTTACACATTTTGTTCTTCAAGACAATCTTCACAAATGAACACAACTTTTATGAATTTTGAATCCCAAATACAATCGGCAGAAGTAAAACGTTAAAATTAAGCTATAAACGAACTACACCACGAACTACAACGCTACGCTTCCGATATAATTAATAGTGCTATTTTTTTTTTAATGCTACAATTAGAAAATAGTATAAATTGATAAATCTACACATTGGAAAGTTTGACTTGAAATAGTTTGCAAGAGAACGCGTATAAACATGAGGCTGTAGTTCCTGTTCGGCGTAATGACGTTTAATGTCCCAGACAACTTCTGTAGTCCCATTCAGCCACTTGTTAGCAACTTCTTTTTCAAGACACGTAAAAGCTTAACAAAATCACAAGTGCGGCTGGATGTAAACGATCAGGGAGAGTTGCCGCTTGGAGTCGGGGGAGGAGTTGAAAATGGAGCCGTCAAATCGGACACTTTCTGCTTCCCGTAGTGTTTGCTTTCTTTATCGCAGACAAAGTGGATTAGATGTAATATTTCTCAGATAAACAGATGTCAGAATTTTACATGTAGCAACCAGAAACACTGAATAGGTTAAGTTATACAGTGCCTGTATGTACAAAAATAAAGTTCAACATAAGCCTGTTTTATTTAAAAAATCAATAAAGTGGGGTCTATATTTTTTTTTATCAGTTTTATTTTGATAAACATGACACAATATAACATTAAGATTACACCAAAAGGGTTTTTACTGTTATAAAAATACGGATTTGTGAGCCTTAGCAGAATTGAAGGTGTCGGAATGAAGATGAAAAGCACATCATCATTGTCGTCAGTGAATTTGGCCAATCGTGAAATAGCTGTGTCATCATCAGAGCTCACGCAGCCGCTCTGGAGAAACTGCGCTGGTTCTCGTATCGCCATACTTTGATGTCATACATCACAGTAACGTGGCTTTGGCGGCATCTCAAGTCGGACAAAAATTCTAAATGGCATGCACTGCTTCCAATCAGCCGCCGATCGTGCACGAACACTGCATGAAGTCGTACACAGCTATTACTGGTGTATTTTATGTCGTAGTATAATGTGAAAATGTCTTGAGCTTGTGTTAACCACAGACATTATTTCAGGCATTTAACCAAAACCTGCATATTTTTCATGTCTAAAGCCAGGTGCACACTGTGCAATTTTTAATAGTCCTTTGTGACTGTTGCTTGTCAGACTGTATGAACTTGATCCCCGCTGTAAGCCATGTCACACTGTAGGATCTCAGTTGTCATTAATATCAGGCTGTACGACAGTCAAGATGCGAAAAACAGACGCACGCAAGAAGACTCATACGAGGTAGGAGAAGCCACACTACAGGATTGTGCCTCAAATTTACATTTACATTTATTCATTTAGCAGACACTTTTATCCAAAGCGACTTAGAAATGAGAAAATACAAGAAAATCTTCTGACACTGCCAGAATTTAAACGGAGGAAAAAAAAAATTATCGCAATGGCCATTAATCGGCTGTCGGGGAACATGTCAACCTAGCAATCAAAGACTACAGATTTTGGCCTAGGATTATAGGAATCTTTTAGGACTCTCAAAATTCGTCTCAGATGACCAAATCGTGGCCAAAATCGTACCGTGTGAACCCGGTTTAAGGGAAATTACGTATAGTTAAATCTGATTGATAAGTTCAGTTCCCAGCAAGAACCTCTTTCCACCTATAAGAGAAACCTTTGGACACCACCATTACTCCGACCTGCAGAGACTCATACTTGGGGGGTGACCAAGGCAGATTAATTGTCAATCAAAAGTAGTCAAAACAAATAAATAAAATGTAGTATAGTTATATTACACTTATTGTCACAAATACAAAATACCTATGTATTATGAAAGGTTACCAATGGCTAAATAGTACATTCATGCTGTAACGTGCAGAGGTAATGTTGTAAATCGGTACAAGAGTTGTGCATGAGAGGACAACAGCTGGCGTGACCTGGCATGTTAAAATATATCGGTATGATAAATGTATGCAAACCCTTCCAATGGAAAACAAACCCGCTTTAGTTGTGGGGAACACAATCCCCTTGAAATGGCGGACCTGGCAACATTGCGTGAAAACCCGGAATGTGAATACGTAAAGACGTTGTTGAGGAAGTGAACACGTGGGTAACGAGTGTTCACGCTTTTCAGGAAGGTTCAGATTACTCCGTGGTAAATATACTATTCTGTGTAATTTTTTTTTTCTTCTTCTTATCTATACGTCTCAGTAAGGTGGAAGTCTGTGTGTATGAATTATATTACAAGCTGTTTCAAGAAAACAGTCGGAACAACTGCTAAATCCAAAAGTTCCGTGACTGATCGGATTGCAGGCTAACTAATTAAACTAGCAAAATGGCTGCTGTCTATTCCACGAACCAGCGTTTGCGAGGTACGGCGAGCTTGCGATTCATCGAGATCTAGAGTTTTCCGTTCTAAATCAGAAATTTGATAAAGAGAAAATGAAAATCAGTTACTGTGACAATTTGCTCAGAAACTAAAATGTAAAACAGCACGTTTAGAAGCGTTCCACCGGAAACTTGCCTGCAGTATTCAGTCAGCACAGCGCTGTAAATCTAACACGATTTTCTCTGTTTTTGTTTTTTTTCTCATGCGCTTACAAGCTATAGGTGAAATGAGAGTAAGATTTAATCTATATGAAAGCATATCGTTAATAAAATGGGAAATTGCTGGCATTACAAGTATTTGCGTTTACACGGGTGGGCCACTATTATTTATACTGTTATTTGTTTTGTGTTCTGTATTTTTACAAGCTTGTTTTACAGTTCATGTAAGTCCAATTTACTTGGGCTTCTTAAACTTTCTGTAGCCATGGACCCCTTTAACTGTACATTCAATTCTACAGAGCACTCAGTAAAGACTTATTGTATGAGCATAATGTAACTTCAAATATAAATCTTTATTTTTCAAATGTATGACATTAATCTGGCTTATTTATTGGGGACATTGGGCTTTTTAAATTTATCTTGTACAAAACACACTAATTCTAAGACATTTATAGGCCTAGTTGGTTTTGAGTTATTGAGGTTTGCATTAAACCCATTCAATTTAAGTAACTAGTCAAACCAGTTAGTAAGAAAACAAAAAAACATAACCAGGCCCCCCTGGCTTTGCTTCACGTACTCCTGTGGTACTACAGGCTCCACTTTGAGAACCACTGCCTTTGTTTGTTTGTTTTTTTTCCACATCATTATATTTTTGGGACATACAGTAAATAAACTATTTCAGTCATAATTTATATTCACTCAGTCATTTCTTTAGGCACCTGATGGACAGCCCCTTGAAATCCTTTCCATAACCACCCACTCTTTATTATTCTCTTCTGGGGTGAAAGGTTGGGGTATGGATCTACTAGCATGTTTTCTGGATCTCAACTTTCTTTTTGTTAGCTACAGAATGAAAGTGTAGCGCCCCAGTATGCAAGGGTCTAGCTTTATCATTGTTTGGAAATGCAGCCTATTACGAAAAGCTCATCTGTGGGAAATAATGTACATATATTCTACTTTAATTACTTGCCAAGTGCATTTGATACCACAAGGGTTACTTCTGTATTAACAAAATTAACAGTTAAGATGAAAACAAATTATGGAAATGAAAAACACCAGCATAAAATAAGAAATCTTATAAGATTGCTTTAGTCTAAATATACGTATGCAATGTACATCAGCTACAGAACATCATAATCTTAAGCATTAAGTACATGTTGCCATCACCCTTACTGTTGCTACTGTAGCCATTTATTTATGTGTTTAAAGTAAGTGTTATATCTTGGTAGCCTTCGTAAGAAATATTTTGTTCTCTTAGTAAGACACTCTTGTTCTTCTGCAGAAAACTCAGCATACCTGGAAGTTTGGGATTAGGTTTGAGTTTAGGATTTTTCAGGCCCCCTTACTGGGAAGTTGGCTAGCTGCTGTCTGAAGTGTTTTAATATTTTTTCCCCCCATCAAGCTAGTGTCATAGTAATATAGCATTAGTAGTAGTAGTAGTAGTAGTAGTAGTAGTAGTATCATAATATTGAGAACTAGCACAGACCTTCATAGCATTGGGGTTGAGCTTCACCCTTACTATGCAGCTCTCAGATTAGTCGTTATAAATGCAATTATAAGTTTGTACCTCACTTACCAACCACACTGTTTCACAGTTTCTGGTCAGAGTGATCCTGTCATTGCTAGTTCTCTATCACAATGGCAGTCAGAGCATCCTTTGAGAAGAACAGTGAAATTGGCTGCTTTGCAAAGCTCACCAACACATACTGCTTGGTGGCAGTAGGTGGCTCAGAAAACTTCTACAGGTAAGTTCTGCGTCAGTCTGTAAGTGGCTGCATTTAATATAGGTAATTGTAAAAATATAAACATTTCAGTGCTACACATGAGTCTGTGTACAATTTGGAAGTAAATAGAGGTCGATCTTTGCAGTGTCTTTGAAGGTGAACTATCAGAAACAATCCCAGTGGTGCACGCATCTATAGCAGGATGCCGAATCATCGGGAGGATGTGTGTAGGTAAGTTTGAAACTCATCATTGGGTTGTCATCTTACACTAGACATCTGCTACTTTTTTATTTTATTTTTTTGCCATATGATATATTGTAATATTGAACACAAACTTTTCTTAAGAAAAATATTGTCACTGCTATGGCCTTTGTTCAGAGAATAGCTGTCTACTAAGTGGCCGAATCAGTCAATAATTAATTGTGTAATTACACTAATTGTGTAATGCAAAAACAAAAGTATCCATAGTATTCTCCTAATCAGGATTTTTACAGGGTTTGTACGTGCACGCTAACCCCCAAAATAAGTGCAATTACAAAACCTGTCAAAAATATGTAACTAAATGCTTGGCTGACTGAGGGGAATTATTGGGGCATTATGTTTATTTTATGGGTACTATGGCCCCGGGACTGCAATTACCACATACAGTTTTGCACTCGGGTCTCCTTTGAACAGTGGGCTAGTTCATCAAACAGACTTCATATAAAAACCATAATGAACTTTCCTTTACTTTCACACTATCCGTTGTTACCCAGATGAGGATGGGTTCCCTTCTGAGTCTGGTTCCTCTCAAGGTTTTTTCCTCTTAACATCTTAAGGAGTTTTTCCTTGCCACCGTCACCACCGGCTTGCTCAATTGGGATAAACTCGCACATTTAAAATCTGTATCCCGTGTTGAAATATATTTCTGTAAAGCTGCTTTGAGACAATGACCGTTGTAAAAAGCACTATACAAATAAAATTGAATTGAATATTTTAGTGACATCATGTGCACGCCCAAAATAAGTGGAATATTAAAAACTGCCACAACATAGACATATCAAAACGCTCGGCTCAATGACAAGAATTGTGTTATGGGTGTTTTGACTGCCATAAAGCCTATTATATTAAAAACACAAGTTAAATACAATCATTAAGGCTACCGATATGTCTCATTAGTTATGCTTCAAAAAGATGTACACACGTAGCTTCCCCTAATGATTGGCATGTGCAGCTGCATGTCTGTGTTGACTTTTGCACGGACAAGCACCACTCACGTTTCATTCAGAAAATGTAAATTCTAGAAGTTGTTGTTATTATTATTATTATTATTATTATTATTATTAGTGGTGCTTGCGTAGCAAAGCATCATTATCACACATACTTAATAGTGATGTTTTGCAAGCACCACTAATGTTAGCTAACATATTTTATTATTTTTTTGACGCTTGCTGTACAAAGCATCACTGTTATAATTATATTATAATTATAACGATCATACAATGCATCCCCCTAAAAATGTGCGGCCCTATTGGGAGAGGTGTACTTTTCGCGCATGTGACTGAAAACACACGTTTTTGGCAAATATAGGATGAATGGCGAATAAAACACGGGTATCACAGCTCAAGCGTCGTTCGGCTGCCATGCTCGTATCACATCCTCTTGTCCATTGCGTTTCGGAATATTCGCCAGAAATGTCAAGAAAATGGTGTTATTACGGGCCCATTGAACGCCCACACCGTCAGTGACAGACATGAATGACATGTCCATGCATATGTGATATCCAAATCAGAAAATCCTATTTGGGAATGGATCCCATGTGCACGTTGCATGGAATTTCCTGTCGGGATTCCCAATACACATTAATGTAAAATGAGTCTAAAGGAGCAGAGACCATAAACTAACCTCCACACTACTGCAGCCATGTCATACATCAAAACGATTGGCTCAGTGGGGAGAATTGCAGTATGGGGATGACAATACCCTCAACTCAGTGTGCAGAAATGTATTATGGGTATTTTAGTGACGTCACTTGCACGTTAACCCAATATTGAAAGAAAGCCTGTTGTATTAAAAACTCAAGTTAAGTTAAATATTATCATTACAGCTACCAATATTGGTCAATTCGTTATGCTTCAACAAATTTGTACACACATGTAGCTCCCCCTACTGATCAGCATGTGCAGCTGCATGTAGTGTTGAATTTTAGACAGGCAAGCATTATTCACATATTCTTCAGACAATGTAAATTTAAGCTTTTAAACTACATGCACCAAACTCACCACAGACTTTGAGTCTGCCCTTACTTAGTGTGCTGTGCTTTTCTAACTGATCAGAATTATGGTGTTTCTGTAGCGGTTGATCAAACATCCCAAAAACTTCCATATGCTTACCTTGACGGAATGTTCAGAGCCTGGTACAGAATGTTCAAGATTTCAAACTTCAACTGTCAAATCTCACTCACAATGTCACACACTCTCATGCTCTCTCTCTCTCTCGCTCTCTCTCTCCCCCATATTCTTTCTATCAATCTACCAGTATCACACCCAGTAATTCTGTCTTTCTACTAATAACACTCTTCATTTATCTGTCTTTGAAAAAGTTTCAAACTTTCAGAGTGGCTTTATCAAGCCAACGTCAAAGTTTATTGTGATGAGCTTTACCTATCTAGTTTATATTGTTCAATGTCCTGTCATTTTTATTAGTTACGTTTAGCACTAGAATTGCTAGCTAGTTAATGTTATCCGAATAGTGTAATATTTTGTCTCTCTTCAAACCGCTGTTCAAATTGTAAGTATTTCTAATACACTTTAGTTAAATCAAATTTGTTTAGGTCATAATTCAAGAGTGTCCCATCTCTTCCGCAAAAGGTGGGTGCAGGTTTTCAATCAAGCAGGAGCCACACCTGATTCCACCTGTTTAGTTGATCTTGGCTTTCAGTGGACTCGGGTGTGGCTTCTGCTTGATTAGAATGAAAACCTGCACCCATGCTGGCCTTTTCCAGATAAGATTGGACACCCCTGTCATACGTGCTGCAACCAGTTATGTCTTGTGTTGTTTGGGGATGTTACAGGTCTGTGACCAGATTGCCTGCTTGTCGCATTTTGACCTCATGATCAACTTGAGGGTAAAACGTAGAAGTATCACAATTATAAATACACATGTATTTGATTTTTCCCCAGTGAAATATACAGACAGTAAGCCCTTTTTCAGAAAATCACCTCCTGCCTCAGAATTTACTTATTGGGTGATTTACTGTGTCACAATTACTATTAAAAGGTCATGCGTTATTTCAGGACATACTGTATTCTGATTCTTTAAGGAACTATTAAATTATTTATCAAATTCAATATCAAAATCATAAGTTTTTAACATCCGCTGAATTCACCAGCGACAAACTTCTCACAGCAGTGGAATATACAATAAACAAGACAATAATACAATAAATAAGACAATAAACAATCTGGTTTAAATGGATTTGGTTTTGACCCCAAAAAGATTATGTAAGCTTAATTGCATATTATACCACAGCACTTTTGAATTCCCTAATCTGGCTGGTTAGGTGGTATTGATTTAATTATCTATAACAGCAGCTCTGACAGTAGTGCTGGCTGTGAGGTGAATCAAGTTTATATGAATGTGCTCATTTTAATACATTATAATTTCTGTAGTAACCACTATAGGATGGTGAGGGGATGATTATTTATAATTGCTATAATAAATGATAACAGGAGCTAACTTGTCATGGATGTTCAACATGTAACTATAGAGTACATTGTGTTCATAATGGGGGTTGGGGGTGGATGTAATTTGCACATTACTGTGACATAAGCTGAATAATGCATAGGAACATGTTATGAAAATAATACACTTTTTGTTATCACAGCAATCTCAAACTTTATTCCTAACTTATTACAATCATTCTAACTTCCAAAAATGTGTGCATTTCAAATTGATGTCTTGAGATTATACTTGTGATGTTAATTGTTTGATTTTGGATAACTCCACTGTTAATGTGTGGAGTCTCATTGAGAAGCACATGTTCAAATTCTGTTAAAATGAACCATTTAGTGGCAAACTCAAATCCACGTGCTTATAACTACATTCACCTTTATCTGTGTAGAGAACTGGTCCTGATTTCTGGCAAAAATCTTCCCTTTACTTCAAAGGAAACCGTCACGGACTTCTTGTGCCCAACAACACAACAGATCAAGAGCTGCAGCACATGAGGAACTGCTTGCCAGATGCTGTGCGCATTCAGAGAGTGGAGGAGCGACTGTCTGCACTTGGAAATGTCATTGCTTGCAACGACTATGTGGCTTTAGTTCACCCCGACCTTGACAGGGTCAGAATTATTTTTGACTAAAACCGAACCAATACTTATTGTCCAGAGTTTATGTATGAAAACATCTAAAAGATTTTAGTTTTCAGTATACTATGTAAAGATGTGAATGCCGGTTACAAGTAAATAAATGTGCTACATTACCTATGTATGTACTGTATTGAACACTGGCGGTAGCAGGATTTTAATTTAAATAATTGGCAGCAGTTATAGGTATTTAATAAAACACGGTGTGCTGTGACATAATTTCAAGTGTGATTAATGGCTACTGTGCTGCACAGGAAACAGAAGAGATTCTGGCTGACAGTCTTAAAGTGGAGGTGTTCAGGCAGACGGTGGCTGAGCAGGTGCTTGTGGGTAGTTACTGTGCCTTCAGTAACCAGGGAGGCCTTGTGCACCCCAAAACATCTATTGAAGACCAAGATGAGCTCTCATCACTCCTACAAGTGCCTTTAGTCGTGAGTGAATGTTCTCAAACTCGCATATTAATCTCGTATTTATACACTGTGGTTTTGTTACATTGTTCTTAATGAATAGTCACATATAATTGAGATTAATTATGCAGTTATACTGTGAGAATATTGGCTCTAAAATGCTCACTTTGTAAACACTGTTTTAATATAATCCTGTTTAAATGCTTATCTCAGCTGTTTATTTATTATCTATTTATTTTACTTAAAGTGCACCTATTATAGTTTTTCAAATATTACCTTTCATGTAGTGTGTTATATAGCTGTTTTTGAATGTAAAAACATCTGCAAAGTTTAAAAAATCAGAGCGCATGACAAACGGGGTTACTGACTCCCAGAAGAAGGAACAGCTGAAACGAGTCATTAGTAATTCCAGACTTACTTCCTGTACTAACCTACATAATTTCGTAACAAAAAACCTGCTTCTGGTCTTCATCAGCTGCTGGCAAACAGACTGAGCTGAAACGGGATATGGTAATGGGCGTTTCCTTTTCGATACATGCTGACAGCAGTAGACCAATCGCAACAGACTGGGCCATCTGACCAATCAGAACAGAGTATTCTCTCTGAAAGGAGGAGTTTAGAATGAATCCTTTAGAACAGATCATTGAACAAGTTGTTTGTGAAACTGGGGGGGGGGGGGTAATTCTGCAATTTAAATTATGAGCATATTAAAGTGTTTTTTTGACCTTGGATGCATGTAAATATATTGTACGAGTCCTTTAAAACAAAATTAGGCACATTTCAAAACCATAATAGGTGCACTTAAATGCTATTGTGATGCAGTGCAAGTAATTAGGCTCTTGTTTTAGGCCGGTACTGTAAACCGAGGCAGTGAGGTGATTGCTGCTGGCATGGTGGTGAATGACTGGTGTGCCTTCTGTGGTTTGGATACAACAAGCACAGAGCTGTCAGTCATTGAAAGTGTGTTCAGGCTGAGCGAGACTCAACCAAGCACCATAGCCACCAGCATGAGGGACTCGCTTATTGACAGGTACAGTAGCTTTAGGGATTTACATAACTTTTTATTCTTATTTCTTTGTCCCAAAAAAACCCCACTGATAAAAAGTTAAGAACACAATCGACATGAATTGCAGCATTTGGGATAGAGTACACAGCTGTCTCTATGGGGAAAAGCAATGCTTGTGAAGATGTGTGTTCAGTGCTAACGGGAATGTTTTCATTTTGTGTTCCAGCCTCACATAAATTCTGCATGGATATAAAACACGTTTTGAAAATGGGTTGACTACAAGACCAGGATATGGACATCACCATCAAGTGCAACATTTATCTCTTCCTGGACACAACTATAGAGATGCACATACACTTTGTATTGTTTTGTAGTGTATAAAGTGATGTAAATCTAAATTTAAGTAAGTAAAATGACATTGATAAATCCAGTTTCCAACATTTTCATTGGTAATGCTGCAGAACAAAATGCGGGGGGCTTACCATGTAAAATATTCATTGAGTAAAGACTTTTAATGTCTCTCTTATTGTGTCAATGTAGTGCAGTACCATTAAAACTTTGGTTAACACTCATGCTGCTGTTTGGAGAATTTCTGCTTAACCTCATCATTTCCTTGCGTCATTGCGAACCAATAATTTTAATAAATTAGTCTGTTTTACTGGAGGAAAAAAGTAATGTTAACCATTTATTTGTCATATGATCAACAACAATATAATATTGATATATCAAATTCAGTTTTCAGGAATATTCATATCAGCACTTTATCACTGAAAAACTTAAATGTTTATGCATCAGATCATGCTTTAAAATATAAATATTTTATGCATTTGCCACTAGGTTCTACTTGTACTGAATTTTCTATTTTTTAGTGTTGATTAAGTGTCAGTATGCCTTTTTTAAATGCAGCACTGCACTTCTTTGGGACTAAATGTTGTAATTATATATTGTAATCTAATATTCTATACCCATGTGATCATTTTTGCTACAGCTGGTTAAAATGTTAGTTCACAAAGGCAAGATTTTTGTAATGACTTCATTCAAATCTCAGCGAGCCCATGTGGTGGATAAGTGTGCACTTTATTGCCATTTTAATGTGGTCATTGCAAGCACAGAGTAAATACTGAACAATGCATAACTGTGAGAAATGCAGTCTATTAGTAACTGTTTGAAGTGCTTCATTCTTTGGTGTTTTGCTTTTTCATGTACATCTAGGCAGCAGTTACATTCAAGCAAGTTTTGCATCATAGAATAAAAACAAACAAAGGGAGTAGGTAAAACAAAATGTATACCTCCTAATAAATGCAATATTCACAAAGAATCTTATATTAATAAGAGTTCTCTTTAAAACCTCTTCACAAAAGTGCTGAGAGGAACTTCTGCAGCCAACTACACCATAGTGTATCCACGTCTTTTTTTTTTTTTTATAGTTTGCCAACATCTAAAAGAAAATGTATTTCATGCGAGAACGTGACCTTTTTATTTGTGTAGTATGAAACTGACACGTTCAATAGCATACTTTACAATACCTTTTTTAAATCTTTTTGAATTGGATGTAGTCCAGGAGGCCTGTTTTTAGTGCTAAAATGTTTTGTGATTGTTAATATTGGGATTAGCATTCCCCTTTCTTTAAAGAGTTTCTCCTAAATCATCAAGTTAGAGTTACTCTTGGCCTAAAGATTCTTTGTGAATACGCCCCTGATCTATTGCTATGAAACTGAACAATTTTAACATCAGTAAGAGCATCATATACAATAATACATACAAAGTACACATTTTGATGGGTCCCACCTGACAAATGTTAAAATGTCCATCTCCATATCTCCCAAGTTATAAACTCACTCAAATATAATAAGCAAAATATTAAAATGCAAAAAGATATATGCAGTTTGTAGCACATAGCTGTAAGGCCATTCATGGTTGAGTGCAAGCATAAACAACATTCTAATGACTAAAAGGCCTAAACACACCATGTTCGTTTTTCTTGATTTTTGCATTTTTATATTGAGAACCGAACTCTCAAAAGTGTTTCCTCAGCCACTGTAAATCATATCAATTTGGTACAGCCAGGCCTCCCACATGATCTTACCACTATGGTGTTTTTGAGAAACAACCCCAAAATTTGGAAGTGCAGCCTATATGTGTGGTAAATCTAATTGATTTAATGTGCAATAATGGCCTTAATAGTAGTCAGACAACACTTAGAACATCTATTGGAAGTACTCTATAGGTTTTCAGTTTTAGTTTTCCTCTCACCACTCAGTTTTGCTTATCAACTACACTGACGGTCCACTTATTAGGACACCTGTACACCTGCACATTCATACAGTTATCCAATCAACCAATCATGTGGCAGCACCAGAATGCATAAAATCATGCAGATACACGTCAAGAGATTCAGTTAATGTTCACATCAAACATCAAAAGTGTGATCTTTGTGACTTTAACTATGGCATGGTTGCTGGTGCCAGATGGGCTGGTTTGAGTATTTCAGAAATTGCTGATCTCCTGGGATTTTCACCCACAACATGATGATCAGAGGAGAAGGACCAGACTGGTCTGAGCTGACAGAAAGTCTGTAGAAACTCATATAATCACTCGACAACCGTGGTGAGCAGAAAAGCATCCCAGATGGCACAACACATCAAACTTTGAGGTGGCTGGGCTACAAGAGCAGAAGACCACATCAGCTTCCACTCCTGTCAACCAAGAACAAGAATCTGAGGCTATCATGGGCACAGACTCACCCAATCTGGACAGCTGAAGACTGGAAACATTTTCCAGCTTCTAATGTGTGATTTCCATTTTCCAGCTTCTAATGTGAACATTAACTGAAGCTTTTGACCTGTATCTGCATGATTTTATGCATTGTGCCAAATGATTGGCTGATTAGATACCTGCATAAATGACCATGTGTAAAGGTGTTCCTAATAAAGTGGACTGTGAGTGCATATTGCACGAGTTGGCATATGCAGCACAAGGGGTATAGTGGAGACATCTGAACACCCCTGCCCTTTGCAATAAACACAAAGCAATTTCCTTAGCAATTTGTAGAATCAATTTAAACTGTTTTAATATAACTTTGCAAACTAGCTAAATAGATAGTGATACCCATCTTGTTAATGTCTGGCAGAATTAAATAACGCTGTCTGCGATGTACCGGTGGAGTAAGTGATCACAAAAAAACCCAATTAGAACCCAATTATACACTTATAACCGTTCTGTCCAAACTTATGAATTTCAGAATGAATTTTACTTGGCTAGTAAAATACTGAAGTGGGCAGGAGGAAGTCAAATAGAGGTTGTCAACAACTGTATAAAAACATTAACTGTATTGTAATGTAGCCCTGGTATTGGTCAGACTTACAATGTCATATTATTATAATGGAGGCCAATGAAAATGCTTTTTTTAATTACTTAATTTATCTGCAAACAATTACAGAAGTGTGTGCAGAAGTTTGCATGGGTGTTTGTCAACTTATTATTTTTTATTTAATTTTGCTTAACAGTGAAAAATATCTTGAAAACTCCATAAGCTTTTGGCAATAAAACTTATTATTATAGCAGCGTAACTAAATACATTTGGATACACACAAGAAGTTTGTAGATCAAAGTAAAAGAGGCTAGCATGGTTTAAACTTGAAACTAGAAAAATGCTCAGTGTAAGAATAACAAAGTGACATTAACATCTGAAACATTCATCATTGCATAATCAAACACAATCATTATGTCAATTTGCATCCTTGGCCAATTGCATAATTAGATAGTGGCAATTATAAAATCAATGTAGATATATTACATTTCCTGGAATCCCACATATGTCTCGCCAATAAACTTCAATAAACTTTAACAAAGCCCTATCCATAAGTAATATTGATTCCATCATCAATATTTCAATTTCAGTAAACCTACTGCCCTAAAGATATCAGCTGCAGTAAAAGAAAAGGGGAGATGGAAAATTATGTTTCAGCAAGGCATCTGTGGAGACAGTTGAATTGATGAACGGGTATTGCCACTTTGAGAAAAGGTCTCAAACTTCACACACTCCAGCTAGTTGTGATCTTTTAAGTCAAACCTTACATTGAGAGAATGGAGAAATTTGTTAAGCCAAGCAACAGTTACAGGGTTGCAATACAAGTCAGAGGTTGTAGTGCACATTTAACCTGTTCTACACACAATTATCTAAAAAAAATGAATACCTTGTTATTACACATTCACAATCAACATAGTATAATAAAACACAAGATTCATTTACTATGAACTATATAGTAATGTTGGCTTACAAACTGCTAGTTGTAAATTAGGTAGTTAACTAGATAATGCACAAGCTAATTAACATGCTAACTGCAAAAAAAAGTAATGAGTAAAAAGAGTGAATGAGTAAAAAGTAATGAAGGTTGGGCAGTTACACAGAGGTGGAGACAATGGTCACATAAAACAGAGAAACTAAGAACTCACATTGTATTTTTGAGATATTAAGTGTTCCTTTGCTAACATTTGTGGGCAAATTACAGTACGTTTTAATACCAGGTTTAGGGCCCTATGGTAATGAGGCATTCATATATTTAAGCAATGAGAAGGGATTCAGCTATAACACAATCATATGCAGAATTTAAAGATTTGGTGGAGATAATACGGCATCACAACAACGGCATCACCAGAGCAAAGTGGGTTTACATCCTTTTGTAACCTGAAGGCGGTGACGTGTGTAACTTATAAAAGGCGGCTGCTAACTCACATATGCTGGTATACTCATCATTTTCCCATTTTCATCTTGTTGAGGAGTGGAAGAAGAGGATTCAGCACTATGAATCGCTTAATATATAAAAGAGCTGACATATTTGCAAAGTGTATGATGTGCTTGCAACCGTAAGTTGTATTGCTAACATCATTTCAATGAGAACTAATTCAGTAGGAACAGAGATAATACAGGCATCACTGCAAGCTAAGAGACCTATAGTAATAGGGCTTGGAAAAATCATTGGGTCACCTGCCACTTGTCATTGGGCAGGTCTCTGGAGCACAAGTTCAGGAGGCAATGGATGATCAACTCTCCTAGCACAAATTAAACATATGCAGTGCTATCAGGGGAAGCCCTTAGCATGATCACATTATTTCTGAAGGAGTTATACAGAATGCAGCATTTGCCACTTTAAGACTGTTGCAGTGGACCAGAGTGCAAAAGGTGGGTTCAGTCAGGACAAAGACTGACCAAACCACCAAAGCATGATTCACCACAAATGCTCTGGTGGTGTCAGGTTTAAAAATACACAATTGATGGTGAGTCCTACAAAAAAATTTATTACATTGTAGTAAAATGTAGTATAAACTTAGGATAGTATATTTAGTGTAGTATATTTTGGTCATCTAGTTTCTGTTATTTAAAAAACGCCATTTCTAAATCTTTCCAGAGTTCTTAAGCAAGTCTGGAAATGGCAACATAAATTACAATCCAGTGCCTACCATAAGCACTGATAGATTAATAACAATTTCAAAATACAGTTTGTATCCTCGGCAGGTAGGATTAAAGCACATGTAAAGAGGTTAAGAAAGGTTAATGTACAAAATTGTACAATGTCTCTATACTTTTGATGGGTGTTGTTTTAATGGGTTATTCGAACTGTCATGTCAGTGCCAGACATTAAACTCCAGTTCACAGAATGCATCGTGGCCTACAAACATAGCCACCACGAACTACATCTCCCTAAACACATGCTCCATGTCACACGCCAACTCACTTGGAGCGTGACTTATGTAAAGATTTTCTGCTACAATATTCCCTCTACTTCTCTGGTCAGGAGAGAGTTTCTGGGCAGCACCAAATTGCTCAGTTCATTAAACTGCTGACAGAAAAGGTGCTAGCCTGGCACAGCAGTCTGGTCGCAAGGTGGGGAGCACATCACAGTGTATGACCACTTCATTGAACTTTTCTCATGAACCTTTGATCACTCTCCAGAGGCAGAGGAAATCATGGAATTACTTCTCTCTGTCAAGAAAAGCCAGTGTACCACTGCTGAAGCACTGCTGAAGATTGATTTAAACGTATCACTAAGATTTAAACTAGGACATTCTCACTGAGCTCACCTGCCGTGACCACAGAGTGTCTCTTTGATTGACCTCTGCATAGGCCTACATCAACGCCTCAAGAACAGAAGAATGAATAAAGTGGAGTGGCGTTCATCATCAGACCATAGCACCACAGGACCCATGCAGATCGGCCAAGCTAATATGAAAGTTGTGGAATGCCAAAAACACAGGAGAGAGGGATTTTGCTACTACTGTTCAGTCACACACATCAAGTCATCCAATGTCCCTCGTGCCCTGCACCCAAATTTCCACCTCCTCCCCTCCCTCAGCTATAGTGAGTTTATCTCGTTTTCTATATTCTCAGACATTTTCCATTATTAGTCCAGATTAGACCTTCAGAAGGTCTATCCATTGTTACAGTGCTGATGGTCTCCAGAGTAATGCTATGGCATTACTACCTGTTGCACCTCCTCTGGTGTCCATAGGATTACCGCTCTTCCTTCAGCCTTGCCACCATGCCTATCAGAACGAAAACCATACAGGTCTCTCCAGTATATAAGGCTACAACCCCACTGGCACAATTAATGCATGCTCAGTGCCATTGGTTCCATATGGTTTCCTCCTGTTACACCTAATACCACTGCTTATGACCGGTCTATACCTCTCCAGCACCTCAACCAGTCTGCTCAGGACTTGATCGTGTTGCCACCTCTGGCACCCTTGGGAAAGCGCAATCTTGCAGCCTGATGAGAATTGCTGGAGACTTGCATTTGGACTGCTGCAGATGGGGTAGCATTCTTCCTGGCCAAACCACTAGTGCAGGTTCAGTGGGCAGGGGAGTGTGTTGTATGTTGCCCTGATAAGAAAATTATGCCTTGCCTGTGGGATTTTCCACAGGTCAGCCATGTTGATGTTTCTGCTAACAATTCCTTCCCCTGTTGTGCCTGTGCTACAGCCTTGAACTTATAGCGCTCATCCTCCATCTTTGTCACCTCAGACACTACCAGTTCTTTCCTCTATTCCTTGCTGGCCTTGGACCAGACCTTCAGAGCTTCTCCCCATCCAAGACCTGTCCCTTCCTATCTGGACTCTGTCAACAATCTGTTTGCGCTGCAGCCTGCTAACTGCCAGATCGACATCAGCATGGGCTTTCCACTTGCGGCCCATGTCGACCTGGACATTTGTATTCTGTATGGCCTGGTCAGTGTACTCCCTCATCTCTGCAACTAGCCTGGTCTTCTCCTGCTTGTAGCCCATGCTGCTAGATTGCAGCGGCAGCTGTAAGATGTTATTTCCAAAGAGACCAGTTTCAAATAGGCATCGTGGCAAGCCTAGCCACTTTCGGCTGAAAGAGTTGGCTTTCTCATCCATCTTTCTAACTGTGGATAAAGGGATTTCACACAACTTCAATGGCCAAATTATTCTCTAATACAGTGTGGTGTGGTAGCACCACACCTTGTGCTTTCCTGGAAGCAGGCTTTGGTCAATCCTTGCCAGATCATCAGAAAGCTGTTTCAGCACACTTTTCCCATATGCTTATGAGAGAGCTCAGCCGTGTATAGTCTCCCAAGGCTTTTGATGGACTGTTCATCCAGCAGTGGGATTTTCTAACCACCAATGACAAAGAAGGTGTTGCCATTCCTAAGCATGAGACTTTGAGATTTAGTGGGCTTGATCTTCATCCTTGCCCAGGACATCAGTTCATCCATCCTTTTTAGCAGCCTAGCTGTACATGCCGCTATCAGCAAGAGGCTAATATCATCATCCATGTAGCTTCTTGAGGGGGCAGTTTCTGCCAAGATGGCAATCTGACTCCTCCCACCACCTGTCTTGCTCCAATGAGTATTACCTTGAAGGTGGTCACAAACAAGATGGGGGAGATTGAGCATCCCATGACAATTCCTACCTCCAACTGCTGCCATCCAGTAGTGAAATCCTAGAGGGCAAAGCACATCTGCAGGTACTTGAAGTAATTGGAGACCAGGCGCCTAATGTCATCAGGCATATGGAAAAACTCAGTGGTGTAGTTGATGAACTGATGTGGCACGGAACCATATGCGTTCGCGAAGTCAAGCCAAACGACGTGCAGATCTTTCTTTTTGTACTTGGCCATTTGGATCTGCTCCAAAATCAACGATGAGTGCTCCACACACCCTGGGAAGCCTGGGACCCCTGCCTTCTGGAGCTGGTGTCAACATAGCCATTCTCTGTGAGGTAGTTGGTTATTCTTCGTGCCAAAACAGAGAAGGTCTTTCCTTCAATGCTGAGCAAGGCGATGCTCCTAAATTGGCTGATCACTCTAGAGTCCTTTTCCTTGGGGATGAATACCGCCACCGCTCTTCATCACGCCGATGGCTTCAGCAATTCAGGGAATTTCTTATAAAGCTTTTAGTTGATACCATTAAGGCCTGGAGCTGCTGATGATTTGGCTTTTCTTATGACCTCTCTGACTTCACTGAGCTTGGGGGGCAAGATGTTAAACTGGGACAAGGGCAGGGCTAGACGAGGCACTACCCTGGCAAACCTAATGACTCATTCCTTGCTGGATCGCTGTATTGCCTTCTGATGTATTCTTCCAGATTCTCCCTGGTCGTTTATAGCTTCCCATTCTTTGCTTCTTCCATTGCTGCCTGGCATGCTTTAAGGGATTCTTGTAGAAGTTGCTCGTTCCTTCTCCTTCCTCTTCCTGTGCACTCAGGAATCCATAGGCTGCTCCATAGTACTCTGCTTGATATCCTTCCACAGCACTTTGAGACCTTCTTTCTCACTCTGTGTTACCTTCCTCCAGTTCCTTCAGAGTTGTTGTCGCTGGTGCACCAGTTGCTCGATCGCTCTCTCTCGCCTCCCTTTTTGTCTCAGCATAGTGGTTTTCTTCGTGGTAATTATGCTGAACCTGACTTTATACTCCTGGTAGAGAATTTCTCCAAAAAGGTTGAGCCTAGCCTCCACATCCGCTCGCAGTGATCTCTCCAGTATTTTGCTCAGGTCTGCATCCAGTCTGTGCCATACAATTGTCTCATTGGCCTTTGGTCACTTGATTTTGTCCTTTCTAGCTGAAAAGAAGTTTTCAGCAAAGGCAAGGCCAGCCTCACAGAACTTATGACTGTGCCATAGAGCTCATGCCTGGCACTATGCCCCCTCACAGCCGAATTTATCCCTGGTGTTATTGGCTGGAGGGGGCTAGGCTGTTCATCATCTATACAAATCATAAAAACCTTTAATATCTAAAAACCGCACAGAGACTCAACTCAGGACAAGCACAGTGGGTACTCATTTTTTCACAGATTCCACTTTACCCTCTCATATCTATCTGGATAAAAAAAAAAAACAAAAAAAAAAACATCTAAGCAGACTCTCTCACACACATTTGTCCCGCAACCTCCACAGCACAACAGTCATGTTTTGTAGGAGCATTATGCTGGGACATTGATCAGGAATTAGCTTGGTCCTCAAATCAAGACGTGGCCTGTTTTCAAGAACTTCATGCCCAGCAGGCAAGACCTATGTGTCACGACCCTGCAGAATAAACTGATCACTTTGGCACACATCTCACCTGCCACAGAACATTCACAGAACATATCAACCCCTCCAAGGTAAATACTGGAGGCCCCATATGATCACTGACATTCATACATTCATTTTATCATGTTCCATCTGTGCCGAAGCCAAGGTTCCCAGAACACTGCCTGCTGGCAAACTGGTTCTGCTCCCCGCACCTAATCAACCATGGTCACACCTGGCTATAGACTTTCTCACTGACCTTCCAGTCTCCCAGGGCAACCCCATAATCATGGTAATCCTAGACTGTTTCTCAATGTCCTTCAGATTCATTACTCTGCCGTACCTGCCATCTGACTTCACAACAGCAGAAACTATCTTTAACCATGTGTTTAGATACTTTGGCTCCTGTGACGACATAGTGAGTTACAGGGGAGCACAATTCACATCCAGTGTATGGAACAATTTCATGGAGAAACTGGGAGTGTCAGTAAGCCTCACATCTGATTATCACCGTCAAGCCAAAGGCCAAGTAGAGAGAGCTAACCAGGATATTGGCAGATTCCTCAGAATGTTCTATACTGACAATCAGGACAAATGCTACGTAACCTAAAATATGGCTGCCACAGACTACATTTCCCAACACACATGCTCCATGTCAAACTTCACCTCACCTGATTACTGACTGTTGCACCTAGACTAAATCACACATCCTCACACACACAAACACACACACACACACACACACACACTGTAAAAAACAGTCACAGATAGACTCATGATGCAAAGTATCATCCTGTTTTTCACTGCTGACATACCAAGCCTTGTTCTTTTGGAATCTGGTTTTGTCTACACAAATCTGTTCGTTGTCTGACCTTTGCCTGTGTTTGACCAAGCTCTTGTGTTCCTTTTGGATATGTTTGCCTGCTGTTTTTGAATAAGGCATTTACCTACAACTGTAGCCACCTCTGCCTAACCCAAACAACATTGTGAAAGTGTGTATGTGTGTGTGCATCACAGTACTTACCATTCTGCAACACCTGAGAGAAAGTCAATCTGTGCCAGATCAATTTCTGCCTATAGGCATAAAAAGTATTTATTACATCAATATACTTCTTGAATACTTTAATGGCAGGATGTTTCCCAAGTTCACTAATTGCTGACTCACCTGACCAATGATGTCTTTGTCTCGACTCATGAAGGATGAGCTGTGCTTTACACACACACTGAGCACTCGCTGCCGAGCATCTTCCACATTCATGTCAAACTCAAACCTGAGAAACAGTTTAGACAATGTACAACACCTACACCATGACAGGTCACACCATCCTAAATTGTTCTAACTACTCTTAGTTTTTAATCATTAACTGTGATTGTTTTAAGTGTGGATTGAATAATAATGATGATTAAACATTTATGAGGCTACATTTGTGAAATATAAATTCATAAACAGAGCCAAAGAAAGAACTGTCCTTATAATGCTCTATCTCACATTTATGCACACATACACACACAGGTTCCTCCACACCTCTCATTAAACTCAGGATTCAGATCTTTCTTCTTAACAGCAGTCTTTCTCTTTGTGGCTTTGCTTTTATCGGGCAGCAGAATCAGTGAGATGTAAGTGTCTACGCCTTCTTTTGATGATGTCACCAGGCCTCTAAAATACCAAACACAATCATAAAAAGCAGTACTTCATTTTAAATGTAAGGTATTCAGAATGTATGAATGTTTTAATACTGACTACTATTACTCTACTGGTTTGCTGTTTCTGTTTCAGGTTTTTTTCTTTCATTAACTTGCAGGTAATTCATATTTTATATAGTTGCATAATGTATACCAATTTAAGGCAATCATTGCTTTGAAGGAGGCCAAATACTCAACTGCATATCTATGTATGTATTCGAGATTCACCAATAATCCTATAATAATCCTAATTGTAGAAACAAAAACAAAATTCCCTCAAAGTTGCTATGGTTGTATTTCCATGATGTTCTATAGCTGGGAGCAAGTTTGTTCAGACTGTTGAGATCGGGACTACAAAAAGAAAAAAATCTTATTCATGTGAACAGCCAAAAATGCTATTGGTAGCTGATTGATGAAGTTTTGAAAACGTATAAATTGATTGGATACAATAAATCTGGCAGAATTAATAAAATTAAAAGAAAAATAATATACCTGCAGCCATGAATGATCACAGTAAGTTTTGTCTGATAGGACAGAGAAATTCTGATCTGTCCAGTGGTGGGCATCTGCTTATTGCTTAAGACAGGACCAGCACCAAGTGCCACAAGTGCTGCCATCTTAGAGTTCAGGATCTGCATTGAAACACATAACATGAATAATTATTAATGTACTAGTACTAACCATTTGTATTTACATTTTTTTCTGAATATGCAGGACTCCTTCGAGCAGCTGAAACGTCAATTTTATGCTGCATAATTTATATCACTGTTAAATAATTTTTAAACTACATAAAATTCAAACTGTAAGTGCTAATGATAAATGATAATATTGTAAGATTGACTTACAGGGCATACCTAAAGACAAATGCTAGCCCAATAAATAAAGCTTAATCACACAGCAATTATTAATAACACTTCTGCTGTCAAGTAACTCAAATAAGCAGCATTTATAGAATGGATATGTAATTGGTTTAATGTTGCTGGTAATATAAGAGAAACAGCAACAATGCAAAGGATGCTGGAAAATGATAGTTTTAATTATTTGTTGCAGCATAAATTCTCACATTCTGGCTATATTTATGACTTCTGTCTATTTTATTTTTTTCCCCTTTCAAATCACTCTCAGCATGTCAGTATCAGTCTGGATGTGTGAAAGCTCAGATGTGTGTGATATTTCATACCTTGAGTTCTGCCCTCAGTAGAATCTGACTCTCAGCTAAAGCTCCATCTAAGCTCAGCCACTGGTCCAGCATAAGCTCTGGCTGAGAGAGAAGCTCTCTAATTGGTAGAACCAGGGAACCCAGTGGCTGATCCCACCCACTAGAGAGCTATAAAGAAAAGGTTAATAGGTTACAAACTGTAAAATCATTACCAGATGAATTATTTACATTTAAATACATATAAATCCTTACTTTAATAACAAGCATGTCTTTGTTGGGGTCTTGAACCAGGAAATGAAATGCTTCATGAAACTGAGGGGATGTTGAGCGGTCACACACCTATAAAAAAAGAGAGCAGTGGAGAATATACTGTAAGGTAGTGCAAGCCCATATGGATAACCTGAAGTTTGCTATAAGATTGCTGTCTGATTGCTGTGGATGGTCTCACTTGGATAGCCAAAAGTTTGCGTTGTATGGTCTCACTTTCATTATTTAGTGAATAACTTCACTTGGATACTATAGATTTTAACCCAAAGTTAAAAATGCTTATAAAATAAAATAAAAATGCCTCTGATGCTCATACTTTCAACAAATTCAGTGTTGTTTGACGTTATAGTATCCAGTTGTGGATGAGTAATGACTCATAATTGGACCATAACCTGGTGTCACCCTGAAACAGATGGGTTCCCATTTGTGTCTGGTTACTCTCAAGGTTTCTTCCTCATGTTGCGTCAGGGAGTTTTTAGTTGCCACTGTCACCTTTAGCTTGCTCATTAGGATTTAAATTCATATCTGGATTTCAGTAAAGCTGCTTTGTGACAATGTCCTCTGTTAAAAGTGCTATATAAATAAAATGTGATTGAATTGAATATAGTCTGGTCCATAAATATTTGGACATTGGCAAAGTTTTTTTTGTTTTTTTTTATCTGTTGACCACAGTATGTTGGAGTGGAAATTAAATAATGAACATGGTCTAAAAGTGCAGACTTAATTTGAGGGTATATACATCCAAATCAGGCAAATGGTATAGGAATTACAACATTTTTATATAAGGGAGCAGAACTAACTGGACAGTTGGCTGCTCAAAGCATTTCCAGGGAAGAAACTGAGCTTCTGGTAATGTCTATGGGTTCCAGACTTCAGGCAGTCATTGACTGAAAAGGATTTGCAAATGAGTATTAAAAATAATTTTAATCATTTGAATGTAATCTATGATTATATTAATTTGTCAAATTATTTATGGTCCCTTAAAACGTGCAGTAATTTCTTTACCATTTATGTAAAATAAATGGTTGTAATTCCTAAATGGTTAATGTAATAATTTAGTTAAATCCGTTGAATTAAAGCTGAAAGTCTACACTTCAATCACATCTTGATTGCTTCATTTCAAATCCACTGTGCTGGTGCACAGAAGCAAAAATACAAAAATCGTGTCACTGTCCAAATACTTACAGACCGATTGTAAATACATACATATACACACATTATGTTTGTGTGTGTGTTTATGTGTGTGTGTGTCTGGAGAATAATAGAGAATATATAATTATTTTATTAAATTCCTTGCCTTTGTTTTGTAAGAGGTTCCTTCAAGCACAAGTTCAGCTCCAACTTTAGGTTCCTTCCCACTCTTCTTCAACTACAGATGCATACACAAAAAATACATAAGCAATTACATATAGAAAATGTGTGTGTGTGTGTGTGTGTGTGTGTGTGTGTGTGTGTATAACTCACAGGCAGTGCATGTGCTCTCTCAATAAGGACAAACAGCAGGGCGGATGAAGGGACAGTTTTATTCTGGTTTGACTGGGAACTTTGCATCTGCAGCACCTGATTAAAAATGAATTCAATTACAAACTTTACATATAATATTTTTGTCTCATTTGTTTAGTTTGATTCTCTTTGTCTACTTTTAGAACTCGTGAAAATCTGATGTTTTAGGTCATATTTATGCAGAAATATAGAAAATTCTAAAGGCTTCACAAACTTTCAAGCACTACTGTACACATTCCTTAACAAGTCAGACTGGACAAATTTCATTTAGCTACACATTCATTAGTACATGCCTGCTGTAGTTTGTCTGTTTGCGTTACTGTGGGCAGCCACTCGAGAACCAGATGTAGACGGCCATGTTTCACATCATTTAGAGAAAACCACTGTAACATAGAAAGACAATTTACTGCAATGCAGCTATGGTTTTCATTTACCAATCATTATACAGGGCATCCCAAAAGTATGTGAATATAGGGAAAATGAACACTTTTTAGCAAAATGTCTTTTTAAATTTTTCATACTAATTTCTTTTTTTTTTTTTCAGCCAGCCACACCTGCTGGGCCCTTGAGCAGGGCTCTTAACCCTCAACTGCTCAGTTTTATAAATGAGAAATGTAAGTCGCTCTGGATAAGGGTGTCTGCCAAATGCCATAAATGTAATGTATTGTAAATGGATTTTGTCACAGGCCTCCCTTAGCAAGAAAGTTACCACCATACTGGCAGCAGTCGATCATTTTTCTAAAGGATGTTGGCTGAGCCCTCTTCTTGGGCTCCCCACTGCGTACCAGACTTTAGATGCTTATTTTAAGCATGTTTTACATCGCTTGTTCTTCCTGAAGACACGGTCTCTGACCGAGGAACCCAGTACCTTTCACAGGTCTGGAAGGCCTTCATGGAGCTTCTGGACATCAACGTGAGCTGGCCACCCATCTGAATCCAACACAGTTAGCTCACAACTGGTGGTATCTCCACAGTAATTGTGGAGACCACCAAGGTGACTGGTGTAGATTTATCCATTGCACTGTGTTTGCCCAGAATTTGCTTCCATGTGACACTGGCTGCATTCAAAATCGCTGTGCAAAATCGCTGCATTTGATTCAGTACCTACTGCTTGGCTGTTGATACAATACGTATTGATCAGTATATGTATGTAGTATGAATACAGTCTGGACATGCTACATCCATGTTGGTGTTGTCATGTGACCTACAACTTAAAAAGAGCTGACATGCTGCCTTCCGCCACTTTTGATTCTGGCAGCTCTTCTGAGCCAGTCCTGTTGCCTTATGGGAAAGTAGTGACCACTGCTTCCATACTGCAGAATCTTAGCAGAAGCAGTAGTAGTCACTAGTGCCTAATCCAAATCTATGTCTTGTCTTGTTACACGTTAGGATTTTACACCCACTGTTTAAACTGGGCATAATGTTCAACAAAATACTACTAGGTTTTTGCCATGAAATTGGTGTCAAACAAAAGTAACAAAAATGGATTACAAGGTTTAGTAAAATGGAGGTAATACTCACCTCATCATTGTACTGAGATTTAATAATGTCTCCAAGCTTAATTTTCAATCTGTTGTAGAGAAGAAAAAGTAAAATGCACGGATATTTGCTTCTTTTATGGCAAACAAATATAATATCATTTAAACAACTGTGCTTATGTATTTAGGGCTAAAAATAGGACCTGACCTCTTCATGAGGAACCACATAATCTCAGGAAAATGCATTGTATATTATGTCAATTAGTGATAGCTCTTCGGTGTGAACTGTTTAGATGGAATAACTAATAGATGTTTATTTATTAATCGTATCTGGTGTGAACCCCTTCTACAGCAATATAACTGCAACTAAATGTTTCCAGTAACTGTTGATCAGTCCTGCACATTGGCTTGGAAGAATTTTAGCCCATTCCTCAGCATCAACTCTAGGATGTTGGTGGGTTTCCTCAATGAACTGCTTTTCAAGTACTTCCACAACATTTCTATTGGATTAAAGACAGGACACTGACTTGGTCATTCAAAAACATTAACTTTATTCTTCTTTAACCATTCTTTGGTAGAACAACTTGTGTGCTTGGGGTTGTTGTCTTGCTGCATGACCCACTTTCTCTTGAGTTCATAAACAATTATCCTGATATTTTCCTTTAGAATTTGCTGGTATACCTCAGAATTCATTGTTCCATGAATGATGGCAAGCCGTCCAGGCCCAGATGCAGCAAAACAGGCCCAAAGAAAGATACTACCACCACTATGTTTCACAGATGGGATAACGTTTGAATGCACGTTTTCCTTTCTCCAAACATAACACTTCTATTTTGGTCTTGACTGTCAACAAAACATTTTTCCAATAGCCTTTTGACTTGTCCATGTGATCTTTAGCAAATGCAGACAGGGGGCAATGTACTTTTTGGAGAGCAGTGGCTTTCTACTTGCAACAATGCCATGTACACTATTGTTGTTCAATGTTCTCCTGATGATGGACTCATGAACATAAATACTAGCCAATGTGAGAGAGGCCTTTAGCTGCGTAGAAGTTATCCTGTGTTCCTTTGTGACCTTTCCTCTGTATTTTGCTCTTGGAGTGATCTTTGTTGGTCAACCACTCCTGGGGAGGGTAACAATGGTCTTGAATTTCTTCCATTTGTACACAATTTGTCTAATTGTGGATTGGTGGAGTCTAAACTCTTTAGAGATGGTTTTGTAATCTTTTGCAGCCTGATGAGCATCAACAACTCTTTTCCTGAGGTCCTCAGAAATCTTTATTGTTCAAGCCATGTGTGACGGCGAGCCTGCAAATACAACGCGCTCCTCACACAACTTCCAGCAGGGTGCTGAACGGACAGTGTCACATCAGCACCCTGAATGTTTGGGATAGCACGGAAGCACATGGCTACGAGGTGGGGCAACAGAAACACATGCAGCTGGCAGCTAATAAGTGGAGCAGCTGCTCTTCACCCTCCTGGAGGAGACAGGAGGATATAAAAGGGCGCATCCAGCATGCGGAGGTGAGCAACATCTCGATTACTAAGGAGAGTAACATGGCTCTCTCTCTCTCTCTCACACAGAAGCAGACAAGACAATGCTCCCCAGCCTCCCCGCCAGCACCCAAGCTCTACTCCCGTCACTCTGGGCACCGCCTCGACGCTGCTGCAACCCACATGCTGCGCTCCATGCCAAGAAGGTCACACCCTGCACACTTCATTCACGCAACCCTCACCTCCACACACTGAGTTTTATTAACAAATAAAAGAGCACTTTTCCCCATGTCTGCCTCCTGTGTGTCTATGTTCTGCCTTGCTTCAGCTCTGAGTAGCCACACATGATACAATTCCACAAACATGTGCTGTAAAGATCCCTGTTCTTTAAATAAAATGGGGAACTCACACCTGATTGTCATCCTATTGATTGAAAACACCTGTCTAATTTCACATTCAATTTAACTGCTAATCTTAGTTCATGTACTTTTGCCACTTACAAATACGTAATATTGGATCATTGTTCTCAATAAATAAATGATCAAGTATAACATTTTTGTCTCATTTGTTTAACTGGATTCTTGTTATCTACTTTTAGGACTTGTGTGAAGATCTGATGATGTTTTAGGTCATATTTATGCAGAAATATACAAAATTCTAAAGGGTTCACAAGCTTTCAAGCACCACTGTATGTGCACTAAATGACAATAATATTTCAGTTTTATTGTTAATGACTACAAGTCAGCCATCTTTCTCCAACTGTGTTGGTCCTTTTTCTATTAGGTCTCCAATGTTTCTGAACACTTTTCCAATATCCCTGACTATCAATGTTATTATGGATATTGGAAAAGTGTTTACGAACATTGGAAGCCTAACAGAAAAAGGTTATCAATGTTATTCTGTCAACTGTAAATATTGTTCTATAATGTGATGCACAAAATAGTGTCTGAAAATGTCTCTGTAAAAGAAATTTTATTGTACATTTTATATGCTAGTTATACATCAAAATATGCAGTCATGTGAAAAAATAAGTACACCCCATGGAAATAGTTGGCTTTTTTGACATATTTGGACAAACAAACATTTGATCCCCTTTGAAACAGTGCCTATTAATACAGTTGACACACGATCAAATGGCACATAAAATTGACATTTTGTAATAATTTTCACAATTTAAAGTAACAACAAACAGACCAGTCACATGGAAATAGTGAGTACACCCCTACATTTGTCACAAATTAAAATCCAGAAAATTATAATCATGTGTTCAAGATTGGATGCCAGAACCTGTTTAGGGAGTGCAGGTCGAATCTGTCTTATTTATTCCCCTCTCACATCTAGTGTCTGGTGTTCCATTTGCTATTGAGGTGTGTGGTGTCAGCATGCCAAGATCTAAAGAGTTCTGTAAGGCCTTTAGAAAAAAGGTTGTGGATGCCTATGAGTCTGGCAAGGGACTTAAAAAGATTTCCAAATCATTTGAAATACATCATTCCACTGTCAAGAAAATAATCTACAAATGGTGCAGATTTCAAATGACTGCCAATTTGTCCAGGACTGTCTTAATAAGTCTTGCAACTGTTGGTGTCAAACTGCATGCTTCTACAATCAGAAAGAGATTGCACAAATTTGACCTGCATGGGAGGCGTGCCAGGAAAAAGCCTTTGCAAGACTACAGTTTGCCAATGAGCATATAGACAAAGACCAGACCTTTTGGAATAATGTGCTCTGGACAGACAAATCAGTTGTTTGGCCACAGTAACAGCATACATGTTTGGTACAAACCAAAGGCAGCCTTTCAGGAGAAGCACCTCATACCAACTGTGAAGCATGGTGGTGGAAATGTTATGGTTTGGGGTTGCTTTGCTGCCTCACGGACTGGACAGCTTGCATTCTGTTACGCCATGGCGAACTCGCGGCTGCAGTTCTCACCATATAGTGCCGCCTACAAACATGGCGGATGAGGACTACACTTCCCAGCCATGCCCGCGCTCGAGTTCACCAGAGTATTGAGTACGAACACCTGTGCGGCACCATAAGTTATAAAAGGGCCTCGTTAACTTCAGTTTCTCACGACGTAAACGCTCAGCAGCCTCGTCTCTGTTGTGTACCAAGCCGTAGTTTTCGTATCTGCTAACCTGGTTTAGATATTCGCTTTGTTTGTTGACTACGATTCTGCCTAAGCCTATTATTACCTGTTTGCCCGATCGCCTGACCTTGATTTTCTTCCGTACTTTGTCTTTCGTCTGCCCCACGCATTGTAGACTGTTCATCCGCGCTTGTCTCCGCCAAGGATTCGTAACAGATTACTTCACCTACTATGGAGGCAGCGGACACCCCGGAGTGGCAACACTACATCCTGGACCAAAACCGTGCGTTAGCTGTGCAGCGGGACCATATATCATAGTTATGTGTGGAGGTTTCACGTTTGAACGCTTCGGCATTTCTGACCGCGACACCCTCTGCTCCAACTATGTAACCACCGCTGGCCGCCTCAACGTATGTCCAGCCAGCGCCAGCTGCGCACATTCCGACCACGCCGGCTGCGCACATTCCAACTACGCCAGCTGCGCACATTCCGGCCACACCGGCTGCGCACAATCCGCCTCTGCCTACACCGGAGAGATACACGGATGATCTCGGAGAGAGCCGGAAGGATGCAAGGGCTTCCTGCTACAATGCGCGCTGTTTTTTGAGAGCCACCCGGACATGCCGGAGGTCCGTAAGCTAACCCACTTCATGGAATTGCTCACCGGACGAGCCCTGGCATGGGCTACGGCGGAGTGGGAGCGAGGAGGCGGTGTCAGACCCTCGCTAGCTGACCTCCTCGCCCGTTTCCAGCGTGCCTTTGACCATTCTCCCGATGGCTGGGAGACCGGCCGAGAACTCATGAATATCAGACAAGGCTCACATGACACAAGGGAATATGCCCTGGAATTCTGCACCATCGCTGCCCAGAGCGGATGGAATGAGCCGGCACTCAAGACCGCGTTCCGTCAGGGGCTAAACCCTGAGTTAGTACAAGAGTTAGCCTGTCGGGGTGAGCAGCTAACCTTCGATGACCTAGTTGACCTAGCAATACGGCTGGACCGTCTACGCCGTACTAACCGCCCTGTGCTGTGTAGTCTACTGCCACCAGAGCCGGTCCCGCCAGCCGAACCCATGCAGCTCGGGCGTGCTTGGACCTGTGAGGAGGAGAGGGAGAGAAGACATCGCGAGTCACAGCGCTTTTATTGCGGCGAGGGCACCCACATCATTCGTCAGTGCCTCCATAGGAGGCCTCGAGCGACTGAGAGGAGCACAGACAGCCAACCTCGTCGCTATCGGGTGAGTCCTAACCAGTCACACTCTTCTCATGTATTTGCTTTACCTATTGTGCTAGAGCATTCAGGCCAGTCTTTTGTCCGAGAACTTCATAGATGAGAGGATGGCGCAGAATCTCGGACTCCCCATACGTCCCCTGCTCCACCCTCGCGAAGTCCAGTCCATAGACGGATCCCCCATAGGAGGAGGAATAATATCCCACAGTATGCTGCTAATCAACGTACAAGTTAGTGCCCTCCACCATGAAACCATTGTCCTATACATTACGGTTTCTACCAGACATCCCATCATTCTCGGCCTACCCTGGCTAGCACTTCACAATCCCCAGGTGTCGTGGACAGACAAACAAATTACCCAATGGTCCCCGTACTGTTACGCCATGGCGAACTCGCGGCTGCAGTTCTCAGCATATAGTGCCGCACAAACATGGCAGACAAGGATTACACTTCCCAGCCATGCCCGCGCTCGAGTTCGCCGGAGTATTGAGTACGAACACCTGTGCGGCACCATAAGTTATAAAAGGGCTTCGTTAACTTCAGCTTCTCGTGAAGTAAACGCTCAGCAGCCTCGTCTCTGTCGTGTACCAAGCCGTAGTTTTCGTATCCGCTAACCTGGTTTAGATATTCACTTTGTTTGTTGACTACGATTCTGCCTAAGCCTAGTATTACCTGTTTGCCCGATCACCTGACCTTGATTTCCTTCCGTACTTCGTCTTTTGTCTGCCCCACACATTCTAGACTGTTCGTCTGCACTTGTCTCCGCCAAGGATTCATAACACATTCATTGATTCAACTATGAATTCTGCATCATATCAAAGAGTGCTTGAAGATAGTGTCCAAGAGTTGAAGTTGAACCGAAAGTGGACTTTTCAACAGGATAATGATCCTAAGCACACTAGCAAATCCACCAAGGAATGGATCAAAAAGAAAAAATGGAGGGTTATGGAATGGCCTAGTAAAAGCCCGGATTTGAATCCCATTGAAATGTTGTGGGGGGCAGTACATCCAAGAAAACCCTCAAAGATCTTGCAACTGACAGAATATTGCATGGAAGAGTGGTCACAAATTCCATCAAGCCCGGTGGACTTTTATGCAAAACTCCTACAAGAAGTAATTTCTGCTAAAGGGGGCAATACTAGCTTCTGTGGCCAAGGCTGCACTTACTTTTTCCACAGAAGAATATCACATCTATTGATATTTCTGTTGAATAAATGATTGAAAGGCTAATTTTCCTTGTGGTTTTGTTCAAATATATCAACTTTATTAATAAGCACTGTTTCAAAGACGATCTAATGTTCGCTTGTCAAAAAAGCCAACAAATTTCCTTATTTTTTCAAATAATACTATACACAATTCAATTACTATTGTGTTATTTTTAATGAAAAACATTTTATTATTATGGCTGTTTTTACAGTGTCAGTTGGTACAATAGTGTACATATGAGGATCAGTTTTGAGGTATACTTGAAGTATGTGTGTACATTTGTTGAAACACCCATGTAATACTGACAGTGACTTCACTAACCTTCCAAGGAAGTCATCAGAGTCAATGTCTTTGTCGTAAAGCTCAAACTTCACTTCTAGATTGGGGTCAGGATTCAGAATCACCTAGTACAAAAATCATCATAAAAATTTTAAGTAACCATAATCCAATCTGATTTTCTTATCTATACACTTGTACTAAAAAAATTACTTGCATGGTCTAAAAAAAAGCAAAATATTCATGGTAGGGCATTCCAGGACTAAGGGTGCATAGAACAAGTTTTTTAAATTTGTGTGTAAGGACACTGCCATCTAAAAAACATTATCATATCAACATGTTTCCTTACACACAAATTTTATACACAAATTTGTTTACAGTTTAGAATTTATTAAGAATTATCGTTGATAAATCCCATAAAAACTGTATACAAAGTCATGTATCTTAAAACAAAGTCCCACTGTGCTGATCTGCATAATAAAAGAACCTTGAGTTCAACCTGGCCACTTTGCAGTAACATTCAAGAAGCTTAACTGTGCATCACAAATTACACTGATCAACCATAACATTAAAACCACTGACCAGATGACGTGAATAACATTGATTATTTAGTTACAATAGCACTTGTCAAGGGGTGGGATATATTAGGCAGCAAGTGAACAGTCAGTTCTCCAAAAATGGGCAAGTCTAAGGATCTGAGCAACTTTGACAAGGGCCAAATTGTGATGGCTAGACAACGTGGTCAGAGAATCTCCAAAATGGCAGTCCTTGTGGTATGTTCCCAGTATGCAGTGGTTGGTACCTACCAAAAGTGGTCCAAGGAAGGACAACCAGTGAATTGGCAACATGTTCATGGGTGCCCAAGGTTCATTGATGTGCATGGGAATCGAAGACTAGCCAGTCTGGTCAAATTGGTTTGAGTTGACAGAAAGGCTATAGTAACTCTGATAACCACACTGTACAATTGTGGTGAGCAATTTTGAGACAGATGGGTTAGGACAGCAGAAGACCACATTGGGTTCCACTTCTATTTTGAAAGCAAAGGGATTCCTTATCCAGCATGGGCATTAGCAGGACTGTTAATCATGCGGGGCTTAGCCCAGATTATTCTCCATCAAAAAATGTTTTAAAAACAAAAACAAAAAACATACTTATAAATAGTTTCCATGCATTTCTCTTCTTGCATGTAAGGGCTAATTGCTTAAAAATGTGAAAATTGGACGAGAAAGTTGGAATTATCATAAAACCTGCCTCGGGTGTTATCACAGTTTGCAGGACTACCAGAGTGATAAAATATACAACCCCAGTTCTGAAAAAGTTGGAAAATGCAAAAAAAAAAAAAAAAAAAAAAAAAAGTCATTTGAAAATTCTATTCACCCTGTACTATATTGAGAACTCATTATTAACACATTATTTGATGTTTTATGTTGTGAATTTAATTTATTTTTGAAAATATACACTCATTTAATATCTGATAACTGCAATACAATCAAAAAAAGTTGGTACAGTCGACTGTTAACACTGTGTAACATCAACTTTTCTTTCAATAACAGTTATTAAGTGTTTGGGCACTGAAGACACCAGTTGGTTAAGTTTAGCAAGCAGAATTTTCCCCCATTCACCCATTATGCATTTCTTCAGCTGCGCAATTGTATGGGGCCTTCATTGCCTTATTTTGCACATCATAATGCGCCAACCATTCTCAATCGGAGACAGGTCAGGACTGTAGGCAGGCCATGCTAGCACCCGCACTCTCTGCTTATGCAACCATGCTCTTGCAATCAGGGCAGAATGTGGTCCGCCGTTGTCCTGCTCTGGATGGCAACATATGTGGGTCCAAAATGTGTACATATCTTTCTGCATTAATGGTTCCCTCACAGATGTGCACCTTAATCATGCCATGGGCACTGACACACCCCCATACCATGACAGACGCTGGCTTTTGGACCCTGATGCTGATAAAAGCTTGGATGGTCTTTTTGCTCTTTGACCCAGAGAACACGATGACTGTTTTTCCAAAAACTATTTGAAATGTTGACTCCTCGGACCACAAAACACAATTCCACTGTGCTACTGTCCATCTCAGATGAGACCGAGCCCAAAGAAATCTGTGGTGCTTCTGGACAGTGTTGATGTATGGCTACTTCTCTGCATAGTAAAGCCTTAACTTGTATCTGGAGATGCAGAGGTGAATGGTGTTGACTGACAAAGGTTTACCAAAGTATTCCCGAGCCCATGCCAGGATATCCATTACAGACTCATAACGGTTTTTAAGACGGTGATGTCTGAGGGATCGGAGATCACACACATTCAGAAGTGGTTTTCAGCCTTTCCCTTTATACACCGAAGTTGAGATTTGACCGGATTCCTATAATCTATTAATTATATTGTGCATTGTAGAAAGTGAAATGCCCAAAATCCTACCGATTTGTCTTTGGAGAATGTTCCTAAAATAGTTGGATTATTTGCTGACACATCTGTTGGCAGATTTATGAGCCATGCTTGGTCTTGAAGGACTCGGCCTTTTTTTGTAGGCTCCTTATATACTGTGATTAGACTTTTGCTTCAGCTGTTTCACATCACTTTCTTATTTCAACTTGTCACATCACTGTTGGTCCTAAATTGCCCGTCACAACTTTTTTCGAATGTGTTGCATTCATCAAACTCCACAATTAATGTTTACCTCCAAAAACTATGCAGTTGATTAGGTAAAACATAAAATACTTTGTCTCTATACGTTTTAGTTTAAATACAAGTCAAAGTACATTTACAAATCACTCCACTTTGTTTTTATTGCCATTTTCCATACTGTCCCAACTTTTTTGGAATTGGGGTTGTAGTTTAAACCCACAGGTTTTACAGGTCATGTGCTGTGGACACTGTTGCCCCATGTACCTATTTTTAAAACATCTTTTTCAAATATTTAGATGGAGATATTATTCTTTGGGAGCTGCAGCGACGAACAGTGAAACATGTGTTCAAGAATTCCGGCAGGCTGCTTTTGGTCAGAGGAAACATTTCGGAAATGCTGCGCTGGCCACAGAGGGCATTCCACTGTTAGTCTTTGGAAGATGATTCCCAGAGGTTATTCACTTTGTCCGACCACACCACTTTGCCCACTTCCACCCTCTACCTCTAAGGGTTTAGTTAATGCTACAGCTTGACAGCGGTGGACAGCTCAGCTTGTGCATGCCTGAACTGGGGTCCATCAAAAGTGATTCCTCTCCCATTGGCCACATTACAGGAGTCTGACTGAGATGAGGCTCTGTTAGAGCCACAGAGGCACTTTTCAGGAAATTGTCTCTCTTTCTGTTCCTAGAGGATAGATGTCAGGTTGGATTTTATTGCAGGGTGCAGCCTTCACCAGGCTGGCGTCAGGATCCCATGTCAGCCACATGCCTGATCTTGATCCAGAAAGCTGAAAATAAGTATTGTTATTCCTTTGCAGCCCTCTCTGCTCTAGTTCAGTGGATGGTAGATTTTGATATGCAGTTCAATCATAATCGTGTCTTTTATTTGATTTGCATGTACCTTGTACCTCCTTTGATTATTTTTTATTTATTTATTTGACTTGTAAATTTTTTTGTCATTACCTCTGTTAGTACTGTCCAATATTTGTCTGCAGCATATAAATGAAAGTAGTGGTTAAATACTGTAGAATACTGTGAAAGGATTTTTCTTTGTCTGAATGGCCATGGTACAGTGAAGGCTGGCTGCAGTATTAAGTTGTGCTTGTGACAGATCTGCTGACTGCTGTCTGGCATCGCTGTAGTCAGAAGGGTGGTTTGATCCCTACTCAGAATTTCTATCCCACCCTGTCTAATTCAGGGCAGTAAAACTTTCATATTTGCTTGAAAGGAGCAGCATTAGATTACATAGAGCTTTTTTTTGTTTTGTTTTGTTTTTCTTTTTTAAGTGGCTGTGGTGTTGATATTGACTAGTAAATACATCTAGTGTGTGTGTGTGTGTGTGTGTGTGTGTGTGTGTGTGTGTGACCATGTTTTATATCTTGGTCGGGACTAAATCGTCTCCACAAGGATATGAATATCAGATTGGACCTGTTGGGGACACTTGGCTGGTCCCCATGAGGAAAATTCTTTTACTTCAAAAGTGAAAGAGCCACAAGGTGTCATTTTAATACTAAGGTTAAACTTAGGCTTTTATTTAGATGTAGACATAGCATTAGTTATCTGTATGTGAAATTATGTCAATAGGAGGTTCTCACAAGGATAGTAATACAAATTCTTCTTTGTTTATTATTATTTTTTTAAGTGCCAGATGTTGCTGGTCCCATGCTTTGCTGGGATGAAAAGTAGTAAATGAAAAGCAGGTGAACATCTTTAGCTCTGTTTGTCATGCACATCAAGCTTGTTTTCCTTCTTTTTTTTAAACACATTTCTTTTAAAGCTAAAGACAAAATCAGCCAGGTGACCAATGCCATATTTTGTGTGCAGGTCTGAACTCCCTCCCAGAATTTCCAGCCTGCCCTAGCCTGCCTTTCTCCCGCCTCCCAGGATGACCTCACTGATTGGCAGCCATATATAAAGAGGAAGAGGAATGAGAATGTGATGGGATGTTGGAGGTGGTTTCATGTGCTTGGAGATTGTGTTTGGTTGTATGCTATTTTCTGACTGCTGTTTTGGTATTTGACTTTTGCCTGGTTTTTGACTTCGAGTTTGATTGTCCCTGCATTGGTTATTGTGCATTCTCTTCACTTTTGTATATATATGTTCACTTGGTTCAACGGCAGTAGGGGTGTGGCTGCCTTATTTTTTTTGGGAGAGGGTCCTTTTTTTTTCCTCTGTTTCTTTGCTTAGGTAGTTAGGGAAGTATATGTGTATTTTCTTTATTTTCCTTTTAGGTAAGCTAGCTACCTAAACAATAGAATTCTTTTGTTTATTATTTTGGCCTTGGCCCACCCTGAAGATACGTCTGGTTTGGTAAATTTGTACCATTTATATGTATATACTGTCTGTTACAATATACCACAACCTTTTTCACACAACCTTGTTTTCATTGTTATTCCTGGCTTCCCCTTAGTAAAAGATCAATCCACTTGAATCCCGAGCTGGTTACTCTGTGTGGCCCAACCTAGACTGGGCCGTAACAAATGTGATTTCTGTTTGAGACCAGTTACTGTGAAACAATTTGTTGAAATGGAGAGAATTGTGGAATTAATTATTATTAATTTAAAAGAAGATATAAAAAGCAGAACCACCAAGTATCGGCATCGGCCGATATCACTGAGTGATCGGCCATCGGTATTGGCTGAGAAATTTAGTATTGACGCATCTCTTTTTTTTTTTTTTCTTTTTTTTTTTTTTTTTAAATTTATATTAAAAATTTGTGGATACTCAAAGCTGCAGTGGGACGAAGACAGATGGGCAGAGTGGAAGCAAAACAGGAGGTTTTAATTTTATTTTAACATATTGAGGAAGGTGTGAGTGTGAGGTCTCCATGTGAGGGTGTTGCGTGGTCTTCCCATAGTGGGGAGTGGTGGACTGGCTGAAGCAGGCTTGAGGCAGGACCCAGGGAGCATGGCGCTGGCAGCGAGTATCGGCCAGGAGAACAGTGAAGTCAGGGAGCGTCTTTGTCAGTGCTGTCGTCCTATGTCAGCTTCTGAATGGGAGACAGACAAGAATGTCAGCAAAACCAACGTTGGAGAGTTTCTCACCTCTCTGTGCTGCTGCAGTCCTTTTATACTCTCCTGGCATCTGCTGGATGATTTAGTAGCTGCCGCTCCACTCATTGGCTGCCAGCCTCATGTTTCAGCCACCCGGCCTTGCACCCATGTGCTTTTGTACCGTCCAAAACATTCACAGTGTGGAAGCGGAGCTGTCTGTTCAGCTTCCGGACGGCAGTTGTGTGAGGAATGTGCGAGGAGCACCTTCTGCAGAAGTCTTAGACCTCTGCGTTCATACTGGGCCACAGGAACCTGTCCTTCAGCTTGTCCAGGGTGTTCGGTGGCCCCAGGTGACCCTCCAGCAGGCTTCAATGGTTCAGGTGCATCACAAGCCAGGTTCTGGAGCGGGAGACGATGAGGTCATCACAGGGCTGTCCTTGGCGGTCTGTTCGGAAATATTGCAGTCCCCTTTTTACTAGGAAATAGGCAGCAGACAGCCACTGCTCGGGGTTCTGGCTGAGTTCCTCCATCTGCTGCAGCTGGCCCCAAAAGTGTTTCAAGCGGTCGTCCACTTTCTGCTCGACCATGGAATTTCCGTCTCGAGCAACCTGGTGAAACAGACAGAACGGGGTTAGGGTGTGTGTGTCTCACTTGAAGCAGTTCTCTCCCTGATGTCCCCTTCTCCCTGGGCCATGTAGGCCCACCAGACCCGCGGTTGGGGAGCTGGTGGCTTCCTGCATCGTCTGCTCTTGGCAGACGGTGGAAGGGTGGTTGCAGAAAACCCTGGCCAATCACGTCTGAGGAGTAGCAGGATGAGGAACTTGGGGATAAGCCAGATGAGGAGCAGCCACCCTCCTGCTGTGGTCAAAACCCTGACTTCGGCTGCCGGAACTTCACGGTCATCTGCATGAATGCAGGAAAGTGGGAGAGTTCTGGTTCCCTGGAGGACTTGACTTAAGATGTTTGGCTGGGCCAGGGTCACTGTGCTCCCGGAGTCAAGGAGGGCAGAGACAGACTTACCATTCACACTGATGGCTAAGGTGGGGGCATCGGGAGGCTCTAGAGCATGGAGCGCACACCCAGGCAGTGAGGGCGTGTAGGTCCATTGGGTCATGGGTGGATCCGGCTCAGTGTGCATGGGCTCGTCCCGAGGCATTCAATAGGCAGGGCAGCTGTCCGGCCATCTTCTCTCTCACTGGAGATCCACTTCCATTCATTGAGGGGATGGTCCGTGGCTTGGGCCTGGGGGAACCTCTCTTTGCTCTCCTATGCCAATCACCAGGTTGGCTAGGGTGCACTCTAGGACTTCAAGCATCTCTTGGGGGTTGTCTGTGCCTCATATCCTGATGGCTTTCCGCTCTTCAGATGGCAGAGCTTGCAGGAACCAGACCATCACCATCCTTTTGATGACCATCTGGGCTTACAGGGTGACTCCAGGGTGGTAAGACCACTTGTGAAACTCGGCCACCGCACTGGTAGGGGATATGCTGCAGTGAACCAGGATTTCGGTTTTGAGAGTCTCCTAGTCTGCAGCTGCGGCTGGCGAGGGAGAGCAGTATGCCAATTGTGCCTCCACTGAGAGAAATGCTGCAAAGATGTTGGCCCAGGTGTGCACTGTCCACTTTTCTCATAGGGCAACACATTCGAAGGTCTCCTAAGAAAGCTTCAACATTGTCCTTTAGTGCTGAGCTTGATGAGCAAGTGCTGGGCTTCGTAGCAGGGGTCTGGAAGAGGGATGGGGCAGCGGAGTGGGACTTCTTGAGCTGGAGGAGCTCTTGTGTGGCAGACTCTGGGCTAGCTCCTGGGTCACCGCTTGCTGTTGGATATTAGTCCCCAGAAAGTGTCACAGCATGGGGTCCATACAGGTGGCCTGGGTGGGTTCCATGGCAATAAGCTCCATGCAGGGGCTTGCTGCTGGGTCTATGCTCATACCCACATTCTCCACCACTGTGGCTACTCAAAGCTGCAGCAGGACGAACACGGACACACAGCAGGCAGAGTGGAGGCAAAACAGGGTGTTTTTATTTTAATTTGTAGAAGAAGGGGGAAGGTGCGGGTCTGAGGTCTCTGTGTGAGAGTGGTGCATGTATTTGCTTGTATTTCCTCAGTTGCAAGTTACTTTGGATAAAAGCACCTACCAAATGAATGAATGTAATATAAATGTGCATGGTGTGGTCTTCCTGTAGGGGGGAGCGGCGGACTGTCTGAAACAGGCTCGAGGTGGCAGTAAGGGAGTGTGGCACTGGCAGCGGGTATTGGCCGGAAGTGCAGCGGAGCCAGGGACTATCTTTGTCGGCTGTCGTCATCTATGTTGGCTTCTGAAAGGGAGATGGACAAGAATGTCAGCGAGACCAACATCGGAGACGTTTCTCACCTCTCTGTGCTGCTGTGGTCCTTTTATACTCTCCCGACAGATGCTGGATGATTAACATCTGCTGTTCCATTCATTGGCTGCCGACCACGTGTTTCTGCCACCCGGCCTTGCAGCCATGTGCTTTTGTACTGTCCAAAACATTCACACTGCTGAAGCGGAGCTGTCCGTTCAGCTTCCGGGTGGCAGTCGTGCAAGGAGCGTGTCAGTGCTTGTGTACGTGGGCTGCATGCTCACCATCATTTTTATATATAACATAACATAACATAACATTTTACAAGCAGTAGGCAATTAAGGCCACAGTTACAATGACTTAGAACACTAAAGAGACCTTTCTACTGACTCTGAAAAATGCCAGAAGAAAGATGCCTAGGGTGCCTGATCACTTGTGTGAATATGCCATAGGCCTGCTGCAGGGAGGCATGAGGACTGCTGATGTGGCCAGAGCAATAAACTGCAAGGTCTGGAATGTAAGACACCTAAGACAGTGGAAAATTACATGTAACCATGTCTCCCCCCAGACGTGATCATGAACTTGCATAAGCCTTGGGGGAAGAGTAGGGTAACATCTCACAGCAGGAACTGACAAATCTGGTGCAGTCCATAAGATACACTGTAGTATTTAAAGCAGCTGGTGGCCACACCAGATATTGACCCCCCTCCCCTTTTCAGGGATTGTTCATTATTCCATTTTTGTTCATCAAATGTCTGTGATATTTGTTCAGTTTTTGTTTCAGTTGTTGTCGAATGTTTTATGTTAATACAAATATTAACACGTGTTAAGAAATTTTCTGGAAATAAAAGCAGTTGAAGTGTTGCATACTATGATGGTTTTGTGTGAAAGATGTACCAAATACTATGCTAAAGACATGACTATACCAGCATGACCTTTTTTGTGGGTTCACCACAAGACACAAATCATTGGTAAACCCCAGTGGAAGTATTCGTAGATTATTATTTGCTGAAAAGTATATGAAAACAGTGTTTCGTGAATAGATGAGGTGTAATTTAACCTGTACCAAAGAGATGGAATGATAAGTGCAGATGAAAAATAAAGTATTCATGGTCTAATAGATGTTAACACATAATGTGTATGAAACATGGTCACAAAGATGTGCATATGTCAGTGGAATCACAGCTCACTTTATTTATAGGGGTGACCACTGACATCATCAATAAAATGAACAAACAAAAGCCTCAAAAGTGGATAGATAGAGGTGCAGGAAAATTCTCACCAGAAATCTACTACTATTGCATCTATGAGCTTTTTTTCAGAGACAAAATATTGATTGTTCTTGACTGCCCCTAATTATTAAGAGGGTAACTCCATTTCACAAAAATGGCTATACATTTACTTGTGATATTGCATAGCACATCATCTAGACCCTCTGATTTAGAAAACCCTAAAAGTTCTATGTAGAACCCCACAATGGAGTTTCTTTATTATAAGGCATTTCAGTCTTGTGTATGTGTACCTTTATCTCTAATTTTCTTAGAATGCTCTTTGGTATTCATCTTCACAGCTTTCCTTCAGATTCACAGTCTGAATGTTAATTTAATTAAGGGGACCTATTATCCAGAAAAGGTTAACTTTTTATATGAGTCACACTGTGTTTCATCTGTGTAAACTGCTTCCACAGCACATGGGGTTGAATACATTTGCAAGCAGCATTTTTCAATTTCAGTATTTTTTTCACAGAATATACATATATAATATAATATAATATTACATAAAACCAATAAAGTGAAAATAATTAATTTTGAGGGTCAATAATTAAAAAATTTAAATAGGACAGCACAAGATATCAAAGGGTCATTTGTAATCCACACAAACCTGCTGACTTTTAAGGGAGTTGAATACTTTTGCAAGGCACTGTATCTTTACCTCATGCCATCTGGGTGGTGTTCCAGAAAGCAAGGTTAACTTACCGTCACATAAACCCTGAACTCTAGGTTGATTAACCCAAACATTACTTACTCAGGGTTTTCTTGTTCCAGAACACCTGTGAGGAGTTAGTTCAATTAACCTCCTATTGGTAACTCAGAGTTAATGCGACCGCGCACGGTGAGTAAATAAAGACATTGTCAATAGATCGCTGATTTCAGGAGTTACCATGGAAACCCAGGGTGAGAAAAAGTGAGCCGCATACATTAACGAAGTGGAGTTACTGATCCTATTAGACCCATGTCATAACATTTAATAGACAGGTCTTTACTTTTAGCCTTCCATCATTGTAGGCTTCATAGTTTATCAGGTGTAATCCTTCTAGATCCAAATAACTTGGAGCCAAGACAAAATGAACCACAAAAACATTCTCCAAAAAGGTAATATTTCATAAATTTCCTAAACTGCAACCTGACTACTTGGGCCTACCTTCTATAATAACTTTTCTCTAGGTTCTATATAACCAACAGGAAGAAAGATGAAGCCTGTAAAATGGCTGGGGGACCATCACCACCTTCACTCACTCTGGCACTGTCTCTTTATCAAGGGTGACCCATGGTCAATGGGATTCCAGGGGGCAGTTCATCAAAGTCCGCTACCTCCCATGATGAGTGGCTTGGTAAAATGTAGGTGTAACATATATTAGTACTCATTAGTTTCCAGTGATGTATCTATAAACACTCAAGATAACCATAACCACTGCCACCATTTGAAAAAGGCATTTTGAAATAACACGTTACTGTCAATGTTTCACTTGTGTATTATGCATGCTTATTTTATTTTGCTGTATATGGTGTACAATCTTAATTGTAGTGCCCATATTGGATCAAACGGAGTTTAAAAAAAAAAAAAAAAAAAAAAAAAAGCTGAACATAAAAAAAAGGCCAGGCTTGAAATTGAATTGCTGGAGCACTGGCTAAAGGTGGGCAAAGTATTGTTTGCCTAGTGATGATTATTCTGTCATTTATTGTCAAATGGTAAAGCAATAAATACAAATGTCTTTTTTTCAATTACAGGAAATAAAGAAACAATGAACCACACTTTACTGTTCACTTTGTGCATTAGTCACTTAATTAGAAATTATTTTGGCAGATCACATCTTATACCATCCTGCCATCTCTTTGGTTCACTGGGGATCCTCTTGCCATCATCAATATTTTATCATAGTTTATGACCAGTGAACTGTACAAAATTGTGTAGGAACCATTTGAGTACAAGGCATACACCTTTTCCACATGCACTGCATTGCCCATTTTATTTACAGAAAACTCTCTGTGGCAAAAAAAAAAAAAAAAAAAGGAAGGGCAATGCATAAAATTTGCAAGTCGCTTTGGATAAAAGTGTTTGCTAAATGAATAAATGTAAAATGTGCTTGGTGTTGGTGATGTAACGTTTCAAAAGGTTTGTTAAATAAATGAACGATTCTCGTGAAAAAATGGCAACACTCCCATAATTTCACTGTATTTGCCTGTGGGCCTGACTGCAAAAGATATGCAACCAAACATGGAAATTTTTGCAAAATTATGATATTATGCGTACTTTGTTTCGTTGCCAATTAAGTCCCACATACAGCATATGAGACTCATACAATGGTACTCGAAGGATAACTTATGATTCTTGGAAAAGGAAACCATATATTTATGAGGTCATCCAAAGTAGATGTAAACACCTGTGAACTAAAGATGACAACAAAAAACACACTGTAGTTCATGGCAGTGGAACAACTACATGCTGAGCTGTTACCTCAAGCTGGCAGCCATCCCCCATCTCCCTCTTGCTTGTACTCTACCATAGTATAGGATGTTTATGGGTACAGTGCACTGTATACTTCTGGGTTTTGTTTACAAATGAAGGCTGTCATAGCAACTTTGGCCATGGCCTTCTGTTTATTACATTCAAGTCCTCATTCCCACAGTGGATTTGAGCAAAAATGGCAGAGTACAAGACAAAAAAAGAGAGAAAGAGGATACAGTGGGTGGTGGCAGGGTGACTTGTAAAAGCACAGAGTCTTTATTGCAGCTGACAGTAATGATGTTGACAATGTCAGTGGCTGCTGGCATGACACCAGTGAGAGCCAGTGTGCTTGGGGTGGTTTGGCTAGTCACCTTGTGAACAGGTCCAAAGCCCTCTCCCACATTAACAGTCTTCTCACTCTGCTGCATGTGTGGCCCCTGCCAGATTCAGACGCTGCTTCACAAGGCCACAGTGCTGCTGGAAATTACACAGTCACTCTGAAAACACCCAACCCTGTTCGTTGGCCCTTATACATGGCTGCACCAGATCAAACTCTGGATTCTGCATCTGAAGCCACTGCCTCCTAACCTGCCTGTGCACTCTGACAACTGCTACTATTTTCTCAGGGCCATGGTCTTACTCTCCCTCTCTTAAAAAAAAAAAAAAAAAAAACAACTAAAACAAATAAAAATTATGCTCAATTTTTGGCATTCACATTGTCTTATTTTCTGTTAGCAAGTGGCTTAAAGTAGTTTTTTTTTTCTTTTTTTACTTTTGTGGAACAAAGAACAACAGCATAGCCAACGGTCATAAATAAATATACACAAAATGGTATGAAGTAGCGTCTGATTGTTTTTTATCCCATGAAGATTCACCCAGCATCTCATTGAAAGTTGTATCAAGTGATTACATTTGACAAAATGTGCCTTCAATTTAATTTCCATTAGGGCTAATTTAAGTAAGGGCAATGGTTTGCTTCCTACCTGGAAGGTCGGTCATATCAGGTGACATGGAGGAGATCCAAATCTACTCCACGCAGACTCTCCACTGATGTCCCACAAGGCTCAGTACTTGGTCCTCTTCTGTTCTCCCTCGATACTTGATCTCTTGGTGAGGTTATATCCTCACATGGGTTTTCATACCACTGCTATGGGGATGACACTTAGCTCATCCTCTCCTTCCCTTCCTGATCCACTCTTGTTTCCACTCAGATCTCAGCATGTCTGGCAGTCATCTCATTATGTCTGGCAGCTCATAAGCTGAAACCTAATCCCAGCAAAAATGAACTGCTGTTCATCCCAGGTGATTCATCCCCAGGGTAGGATCTTGCGATGTTCCTGGACAACACTGGACCATGGTCAATCAACTGTCCTTTTCCTCTCACATTGCTAAAATGACACCCTCATGTTGATTTCTCCTTTACAGCATCAGACGGATTCATCCATTTCTATTAATTTATCAATTTGAGACTGGACTACTGCAACTTGCCCCTGGCAGGTCTGCCTCTGAGTGTCATTTGTGCTCTGCAACTTCTCCAGAATGCATCTTGTTTTCAACCTTCCTAACTTCTTCCACAGCACCCCATTGCTATGCTCCTTGCACTGGCTTCCTGTAACTGCCCGCATCAGATTTAAAATACTGCTTCTTGCCTACAAAGCCAAAAATGGACCAGCGCCCACTTACCTAAAAGCACTTATCACACTCCGCACTGCACCACGCTCCCTCCGATCCTCTAGCACTGCTCGATTGGTCCCAGCATCTCTCAGAGTACATGGAAGGCATGCATCAAGATTCTTCTCTGTTCTGGCTCTTAGGTGGTGGAATGAACTTCCCCTAGATGTCCGAAGAGCTGAGTCACTGGCAGTCGTCAAACGATGTCTAGAGACTTCAAAGCACTTCTGTAAGTCGCTTTGGATAAGGGCATTTGCCAAATGTCATAAATGTAAATGTAACTTATTTAAGGCTACTTCACTGACACATGTCGTCGTCATCAGTGATTGAGAAAGTGGATGTGAAGTACAATAGCAGGTGTGATAAACTGGTATCACTGATTTTTACAAAAAATCCCTTTGAAAGAGGAACTAGACGTAAATAGACCAAGCAAACATTGCCTAATCAAAGTACAAATTACACATAGGGACAAATGACAGAACTGCAAGTTTCGAAAGAGCTAGCTAATAGCTAATAAATGAAGCTTTTCAGTTTACAGCACTTGCTTAGAAAAGACACTGCATGATTACGTACTTGAAATGCTTGACATAAAAATAGCAATCATGAATAGTGTTGCTTGTCTTTCAGTGAGTGTGAGTGTGTTTCTATGTGTAAATGCAGTTGTTTTATGTCTATGATGAGACCCCATGCTAAGGCTTAACTGTTATGGGTTCATAATAGAAATGCAAAGTTACTCATATACCCAGTCGAATTCTTTTCAGATTCAATATTTTGACACAGAAATGAGCCCTGTGTCTGTTAAATTTGTGTTGCGTGAGGTCCCAGTGACACATATCTAAGGGATAGTGACTCAAGAACAGAGCTGGGTATAACGCATTACAAAGTAACTGTACTGTACTGTATTCTAATTACTTTTTCTGATAACGCAGTAATGTAACGCATTACATTTTTAATTTATGTAATTTGATTACAATTACTGATGTCAATAGAATTATGTTACTTGCGTTACAAATTTATTGTTAAGAAAACAATATTAAGTAAAATAAATCACGTTTTGCATGGCTGCCAGGCATGTAACCTGGCCTGGGCATTCTGAGTTATAGCCCCAAAGATTTTTTCTTTAGCCCTGAATAATTCTCCACTTGGAGCGGTTTGTCACTACCTAACTGAACATCAGTAAAAGAAGATGATGGTGTTGTAATTTTATATCTTCAATGAACAGAGGTGAGACCAATCACACAGGGTTTACAGGAAAATACATGTAAACACTCATGTATTATTGGCTGACAGCTCTCAATTCTGCCAAATGCTAGCTCACACAGTCAGTGTGAGGAAAAATGGATATATGCCAATTTTTCTATACTAGTAAAGGAGTTGAAACTGAAACAGTAACATCCTCTCATGCCTCTCAATGTCTATATGAGTTCCAGTTTACATGAACATGATATGAGCAGAGCATAATTAAAGATAATGTACTTTGCATGGCACTATAGCAACTAAATGATAGAATGATACAATGATAGCTTAGTTATGCCTCCCCTTGGCTATCGACACCAAACTAGCCTAGTTAGAAAAGTTGTATATTTTATCGTTCTGGTAGTCCTACAAACAATGACAACACCGATGCAAGTTTTAGGATAAATCCAACTTTTTCTTATCAGATCATACATTGATGCGTACTAAAATTACTGACGGAACTATGAGTTTCACTTTGAAGTGTATTATTTGTAGGTTTGATTGGTTTTGAAAGTAAATTGAAAGTAAAGTAATTAATAATCTGATTACTTTTCACATGAATTAATCAGTAATGTTATCAAATTACAATTTTAAAGTAGTAATTAGTCATCTATAGTGGATCACTTTTTTTGTGTAACTTACCCAACACTGCTCAAGACAGAATAAAGTTCAAGTGACTGATGTCACTCAGGTTATAAAGAATCATTACTCAGATCTAAGTAAACTTTTTAAAATGCTTACCAAGATAATGTCTGGTGTCTAGCCAATATGACTTGATAAACATACTATATCAACACACTGGACCCAAAACATACAACACCCCTAACCCTGATTTCTAATATCATATTTAGAAAATGATGAATATGATTCTGCTGAGTTTTCCCATTTGGTTATACAACCAAAAAATGGCAAAGATATTCCAGTAAATGCAGTCACTGTCCTGTGTGAGTTTGACAATAAAACAACACATGACTGTGTTACTGTTTAATGGATTGTGTTACTGTTTACAGATGCAAGTGTGAGAACATTTCTTTTAATATGCTGTATTAGTTCTTCCATAAAATTCTGCAAATAATTGGTACTGGTGGTATTTCCGTTGACTAGGCTAAATTTTAATTATGTCTTAAAAGTTTACATCACTCCTTTTTGCAGTCACTCCTTTAGGTTATAACACACTATATTTAACGTGTGTCACTGAAGCCAAAAGCAATGGAAAGAAACACTGGAACATGTTGCTTCCTGTTTAAAGGATTCACTACACAGGATGTACAGTATTTTGTGACTCTTAGGATGCTTGAAACATAAAACAAACCATATTTTTTAATATTACCAACATATAGCAAGTTGCTGTTTTAGTTCAAAATTAAAACTGCACAGGAAACTGCACCCCTCACGCAATCTGCGATCAATTAACGACCGACGCTTAGTAGTTCCTACTCAGCATGGCTCAAGGTCCCTTTCAAGAACCTTCAAACTAACTGTTCCTCA